>CAXITT010000044.1:648771-715802 GCA_964033795.1 Lymnaea stagnalis | reverse complement strand
GCACAGCTGATGTGTTGTATGACCTCCTAGCCCCCGCACAGCTGATGTGTTGTATGACCTCGTAGCCCCCGCACAGCTGATGTGTTGTATGACCTCGTAGCCCCCGCTCAGCTGATGTGTTGTATGACCTCCTAGCCCCCGCACAGCTGATGTGTTGTATGACCTCGTAGCCCCCGCACAGCTGATGTGTTGTATGACCTCGTAGCCCCCGCACAGCTGATGTGTTGTATGACCTCCTAGCCCCCGCACAGCTGATGTGTTGAATGACCTCGTAGCCCCCGCACAGCTGATGTGTTGTATGATTCAAATAACACAAAGCAGTGAAAATGTTCAGATTTATTTCTTACTGCCCTCGTGTGCATGAAAGTCGAAAATACGTAAGAAATAATCCCTGCTATTCAGGATAAAATAGACTCGTCCACGTGAGCAACAGAACTCCTAGCGAAAATATGATACTTCACTACCCAACATAGAAGTTCACTCCTATGTCAAAAATAGTATTCACCGTCGCTTTTAAAAAAAATTTACACATACTTTTTTAACATTTTTTTTTCAAACACTAGTCTAAGTCGCGGTCATGCGTACTACGTCATGCGTGGTTGAGTTAAATTCACTATTAAAGTAAAGGGGAAATAACAAATGGGAAAACCAGCGTTCACTCCCCCAATATCACACACTATCACACACTATCACACACATCTCGACCTGACACAACAGACTACATCATCATGGCGTCTGACTATAAACTAATAAAGATCAATACTCGGAGGTCGAGATTCTATCTCTTATGACCTTTGGCCGTGAAACACAGCCCAGTAGTCTCTGGGGACTCCGGCCATGCAACTCGGCCTTGAGGGACGGGGTTTGTTGGGGGCTATGCATTTTTTGTTAAAGCAACGGAGATAAATCAGAACAAACACCCCGTTTAACAAACACCCCGTTTAACAAACACCCCGTTTAACCACGTTTAGCTTTCATTAAAATATTATGAAGTTATTTCCTTATAAGTATTATTTTGAGCTATGCTTAATTTGCTTATAATACTTTTAAAAAAATGATGCTAAAAAAAACTTGAACAGTTCTTAAAGACCTCCGTTCATAGAATATAACACGTGACCAAAATTTGCCAAACTCTGGATGTAAATAAAAAATAAACTTAATCTCAACACTTTAAATTAATGCATTTTCGCCACAACATGGGATACTGTAGTAAAGGGTGACGGCATCAAATTATGAAGGTTGAGAACCTCTGGTCTAGACTTTTGAAGTAAGAGTTAGTAGGGCAGTGCTCCTGTCCCATTTGGATCACCAGACCGTGGTGTCAGCGACACAGCTTCCACCAGGGGTCTTGTCTGCAAGGACAGGGCATGTTAGCATTTAAACCTCTGGCGTTCGTGCTGCCTGGCAACTGTCCGTATTACTTTGTGGTCCGCCAGCCAGCTTTTGGCACCAAGAAGAGTGATAGGTGTTTCTAGTTGAGACTGGGCAGCCCCGTTTTTGCCAGTGTGTCTCCTTTTTCACTGCACAGTTAACTTGTCACCGATTTTCTTAATGTCATAGCTAGAACACACAGCATCCATTAGCCTGCAAATTCATGTGATGGTTAGGCAGAGATGAAGGCCAAGGCCTTCATATTTTTAAAGCTTAAATAGTCTAACTAAATTTCTTGGTTTGATTTTTATTTTTTTTTATATTTAAATATTTGTTAAAAATCATGTGAACGTTTCAAACTGACAATTATTTTTTTGTGTGGTCCCATTGGCCTTTATCCAAATATCTCTTGTGGGATGAAATCCATATTTTAAGGACATTTATTGAATTGTCTCATCATCACAAATCTGAGTTTTAAGGGAATAACAGCACAAAGTAGTCTACAGACCAGTGGCGACTTGTGTATAGAAGTTTGGAACTGCAGCGACCCCTATTTTCACGCAAACTGCATTGATGATGAGGATTGAATACTTTTATAGCGCGCGTGTCCAAACTATTTTAGCAAGATCACATGGCTCTGATGCCCTAACATCTTTTTAAAGAAAAAAAAGTCTTTAAATTTTTCTTAAATGATTTTTATCATTTTCAATTTCCCTCAAATATATTAATAGCATACAATGAAATTCTACTGTCATGGTTTCGTTCTTGCTCTCTTCATTTATTAATTTAATACTTGTACACACTATTTAATACTACCAGGTACCAAAAGACATGATTCTCTCTGCAAAAATTCAACAATCAACTAATGTCACTAACGCTTTCACTAAAAGATATTCCCGATAACAGCACTAAATGGGATTCTAAAAAATACGGCAAGTCCGTCTGGTGCGTAATATTTTCTTTTGTTTTACGGGAAAATTCTCAATTTAAATAAAAGTGTGTCATAAATATGTTGTATAAAAGGGGGCGTGATATTAGAATATTAATATATTTTCAGGGGCGTGAAAAAATTGTACGGTTGCAACGGGGGTGGGGAGGGGGGATAATTGGGATTCTTATAAAGTGCGTTACTTGATTGCGTGTTTTGTCAAGTTACTTTAGTAGATGGGAAGCTCACGCATTGCGGGCACCATTTTTTGGCGGGCTATAGCTGGTGATAGGCATTTACAAACAGAGGCCATCGTCATTTATCTCATTTGTGAAAAAAAAAAATGCTTGCATGAAACTGTACTTCTTATTTCCAGTGACGCAGTATTTGGTTGTTCCACGCATACACACATGCCAGAGGGAAGAAAGAAGCGGGACCGCAGTAGAGAGAAGCACTGTCGCTCACACAGTTCCAATTTTCTTGTCTTCGTGTGAGGCTATATTTATGTTTTGCACCAGTTGTGGCGTCTATGGTGAATCATACTTATAGAAGATGAATGTGATAAAATGTAGATGAGAATCTTAATATTCTATTTAAATATTTAAACAAACATATATACATATACCTATCGTTGATCAGGCTTTTATCATCATATATAAGTTTTCTATCTGTATGCGCAATATTAAAATAATGCTTTAAAAGTCTGAAGCAGTACCGCCACTAAATTAAATCACGAGTCACCATTGCTACAGATCTTTACAAATACTTTCATGAGAAACCTGAATTCATACAGTGGTAAAAAATAATCAATAACAAAGACTTACTGATGAGGATATTTGAGGATCGAGATTGATGGAAAGCTCCTCTCTGGAAGACGGCATGTGCCCCAAACTGAGTGAAAGACAAAAATAGAATAAATAATGAATCTATTTTGCGAATAACTAGGCTAGTCAGCGGCTAATCTTTTAAGTAGTCAAAACAACGAATTTTAACTTTTAAAATTATTTTGCATAAATCTAAGTTGCATAACTTCAATTGATTCGTGGTTTTTGTTAAACCCAATATACTCTCCATAAACTGAGCTTTAACTGGAGTCAACACAGCCGTTTACGGAGTATACTTGTCTTAGGCACACGACGGCTGTTGTGGTCGCCATTTCTATGAATTCCCGAACAACTGGGAAATAGGAAATTACGTTAGGTATAAAAATAAGGTATATACCTTAAGTACAGCTTAATGGATAAAATCATCGTTTGGAAGTTGTCTGATTCTTGAATATTTGGACCAGTGAGAAAATTTTAGGTGAGCATTCGGATTGTTTTAATTTTAGGTGTAGTCATTTAGACTTAGACTCCCTTGGGAGTTTCACTTATTATTATTATAATTATAATTTTACAACTCATAATTCACCTACTTAGTTTTCTCATTTACTGACATACTATGTCATAGTTCATAGCCATAGTTTATAGTTATAGTCTAAGTCTAAGTTACTAAGTCTAAGACTCTAAGACATAGTTCGTAAAGTTCGGTATAGACAAAGCAAAGGGCAAAGAAAGGGACCATCCATAAATGATAAATGTATTATTATATTATAGTTATAGTATTTATAGCTAAGTTTAAGTATTAAAATTAATATTAACATATCAATTAAAATAAAATTGTCTATGCCCACCTATATTTTTTGCCTATTTATATTTAGTTAGGCTTAGGCGATTAACCATTCCCCCCCCCCCCCCCCCCCNCCCCCCCCCCCGCCAAATTAGGCGAAGAACAGACCCCTCCCTCGTCCATCCGAAACGTCATCACTTTTTAAATTTAAATTTTTTATACAAATTTTTCACAAATGTCTCAAATGTGACACTCCCCCCCCCCCACCCACTGGTGCATCACAATGAATTACATCATTTCTTGAAGTTTATTGTCCTTTATTATACTTTATAAAACTTTATAGTATAGTAAATGAGCAGTTATCGGTATGGGCATGGGTTTTCCAAAAGTTGTCTCACCCTAAGCACAGTGATGTCAATTTGGGGAATCCCAACATTGGACTTAGGGTGCCTGGACGAACAAATGGACCTTAACGATGAGAATGATAACTTTCCCGTTCTTCACTGAGCATTATTCACACACAATGCACAATCTGATAATCCATAGAGTTAAAATGAAATTTTCCATTTGGTTAGTCTAGTACTAAAAGTCAACTTACAAGATTCAAAAGAAATAAAAGAGTTTACCCTGATAACCCAAGATGAACACTGGAAAAAAAGACGTGCACATGGTTTAAAGTGGTTGAAAATGAAGTACCTATATGCTATTCATTTCTATGACATCACAATTTAACGGGAAATTTCAACATAATTTCTGGGGAAGGGAGAACCCCTTGCCCTTTTTTCAAGATGATAATTACGAAATGAGAAACAAACAAAAAATCGAATACTGAGCTAAATTTCAAAATCAAAATGGAGCTATGGCTGGTAGTTGACCTGGGGAAACTCCATGAACTATAGGCCTACTATATACCTTGGAAGACATGGCCAGTCTTGCCAGGACTTCATTTTAGCGAGCATGACCCTGCCTAGTTAGACTCACTTATTTATGCTTAAAGTTTTATTAGTTATTTTGTATCAAAGCCATAATGAAACTTAAATTGTCATTAAGTAAACAATTTAACTATTAAGTTTAAATTAGGATAGAAATAGAAGGGCCTTTAACTTTTGATTTTAACATTATTATTGGGTGAAAAATATTAAATTTGCCTGTTTTAATTTATAAAAATATAGTAGTTAATTTAGTAATAAACCATTCATATTGATAATAATTTTTAATGATATTGAATTTGATTATTAGTCAGTATTTAATGTTAAAAAAACACATTAAGTTTAAAGATTTCAATCATCTTTCTAGCTTTAACTCAAGTGGCTCAAAAGTTAGTGACTTAGAGTACCATAATTTAATACTATGGGGGGGGGCTTGCTAGCCACCACGTCAAATAATAATATTGTGGCCCTTAAATGCCTGAGTTATCACTTAATATTCAAATAATCTTATTGATTCTTCATTCACTTGACAAAGAATTGATAATAAACAATGCTTCTGTTTGCTGTCTATGGCTTGACATGTAAAAGTTCTGGGGTGGGTGGTGTGAATATACATTTATTTTGTTGTTATGCAGATGTTTTTTAATTAAATAAATGTATGTTTTTTTTTTAATGTCACGATTATGTTTGCTAATATTTTTATGTACGAAGCAGTGAGCCCAGCCCTAGGCTGTGGTACTGCGACATATAAGACCACTAATAATAATAATAATAATAATAATTGAGAGAAATGATAAAATATCAATTAGTTTAGACTAAACTAAAATTTAGTGTTATTCTGTTTTTAGCAATTGAATATGTGCTTTAAGACTTGATAAAAACCGTATATACTCGCATATAAGCCTACATCGCATATAAGCCGACCCCCTAAAACTGCTTTAAAATGGCCAGTTTTTGCAAAAACCCACATATAAGCCGACCATACAATTGTCTAATTTTACTCCATATTTTTGGTTCATAGAAATTTCTTACTCTAAAGATGTAAAATGCTTACTTTTATGTTAAATACCAGTTTGTTTACCTTTTGGAATGACACAAAAACGACTTCAGCTCTTTCCACATTGTTTGCTATAAGACTATCTGAACTTCCGCTCATAAGTTGTTCACAACTAATGATTAACGAAGTATATATTTAGAAATTTTTTTTTGAAAATTGGCATTAGTGTCTGTCCTTGTGTCCATTTTGTTTTATGCACATATAAGCCGCCCCCCTGATTTCAGTATTGTATTTTATAGTTCTAAATTCGGCTTATGTGCAAGTATATACGGTATGTCCTTACAGCATTTAGTGGGTGTTTTAAAAAAATATCTTTTCATATAAGGTGTAATAATTAGTAATAAGGTGTAATCACATGTTGCCCGCTAACGGTTTACTTACTATCAAAGTGGCTTGCGAAGCCTTTTGGGTTGGCCACCTCTGCAGTATCCTATACTAATTTTAGACTAGAAAGATAAGACTTAAGCCTATTTATTAATAACTTATAAGATTTTAACTTACTTATAGTTATAGTTAGGCCTTACTATTTTTAGGCCTGTATGCTAGGCATCTTATCTTAGGCTAGTGCTGGACTAGAAGCAGATCTGAAAATTAATTTTTTCAAATCATTAAATGTATTCCAGATTGAGTTGAAATTAGGGACTTTTCATAAAATATATTCCAATAAAAATCTTTTGCTAAAGGCATGTTCAGGTGTAACAATAATTCCTGGCACTATTTGGACTGAATAACTTAAGGGACCTGGTTTGTAGGCCAATGCTACATTCTCCAGTGTAAGGGTAAGTAATGATTTATTGTTACTTTAGAGTGCGGTAACTGTGTAGATTATTTAGGTGATCACCTAGGAAATTAAACAAGATTGTTTAACATTAAAAAAAAAGAACAAAATTGAAACACATATTAGTATTATCCTTTAATGAAAATTAATGTATGGTTTACAAAGTTAAATAATGATGCATTATGATAAATAAAACATTTGAAATACAGTTTTCAGGTTAAGCAAAAATGGATCAAGTAGACGCATTACGTGGGGCATCAACAATAGCAGAGCCAAACAGGTATTTCTCACATTAATTTTCAGTGAAGAATTGTCTTAAAGGTGATTAATTAGGGCAGTTCAGATGATTTTTTGGCCTCAAATAAATCCAAATTTTGGGCCCCCACAAATTTCAAAATTATTGTAAAAAATTTTTTTAAACATTTTTAACTTTAATTTTCTTCTTCTATAGCACATATTTAGCAAAGCCACAGATGAAGCGGTCAGATTGGGAATCAGAGGTGTACAGCTTGGATTATCCAAATCTGGGCACAGCCGTTATCATAAGCAATGAGAAATTTGAAAGAGGGACAGGACTGAACAGGCGAATTGGAACAAACGTGGATGCTGACACCATGTATGAACTTTTGAACACGATTGGATTTGAGAAAATCATACAGCTCAAAGATTTAACCGTCACACAAATGAAAAATGAACTGCAGAGAGGTGAAAAATAAATTAAATAATTTTGACACGTGAACGATTTTTTATTAAAAAAAATTGGAATCATTTATTCAAAATTACACTTATAAGATTCTAAAATGTCACATTTAAGCCTATATAATTCTAAATATTATTCTAAATATAATTAACCCACACATTGTTATTAGCATTTAATTTGGATGAATTAATCAAATTTTTTAGTTGCCAAGCTGGACTACTCTAAGACCAGCTGCTTTGTGTGCATCTTGCTGTCCCATGGAGAGGAGGGTTACATATTTGGTACAGATGGGAAGGTCTCAATTGAGGACCTCGTCCTCCCTCTCAAAGGAAACAACTGTCCGGGTTTAGTTGGCAAGCCAAAGATTTTTTTTGTACAGGTACATTTTTTATTTTACATATGAGCTATGAAAAATGTTTCGAATCACAACTTGACTTTGCCGCCATCTTGCTGACTGTAACAGAATTACTCTATGTAAATGCCAGAAATATTAACTATTGTATTTGGAGATACATTTTTTCTGACATTTGTAGCTAGCCTTTGGACAATGGTCAACCCATTCACTATCTACAAGACCTGCATGTAGCTATGTTCTTTTCTTCTGTTTTGGTTTCAGAGGTATCTCAGTTGTTGGTTCCCATAAAGTGATAAAGTTGTACGACAATTCACATATCACATCATGGGTCAGCTCTCTGCCCTCTATCACTTCTGTTAACAGTAGATTTGGATATTGCTTGTCATGAACAAATTCAGGGGAAAAAATCTGATAACTTGGAATTACAAATAGACCCTAGAATATGGAATTACAAATTTGTTTTCTTCTATTAAGTTATAGCTAATACATTAGACCAGTGGTCGGCAAACTCATTAGTCAAACAAGCCAAAAATGAGCAGCAGGATGATTAAAAAATGTTATAAGCCACATTTCTTTTAAAGAAACTGTTAAGAACCATGTTTTTTAGAGTGAAAACCGATTTGTGGCCGACTGGCCGAGCCGCACTCAGGTCGTTAAAGAGCTGCATGCGGCCCGCAAGCTGCGATTTGCCGACCACTGCAATAGACCTTATAAAATTTATTGGAAAAAGTTTCTGTTAACAATCCTTGAGACTGACAAACCATACAAATTATCTTGGGGAAAAAAATATTGAATTTGAAATAGATTTTTTAAACGAATTTGATGACTTTATTTATTTTGATACTGTGGGTCAGATTATGTCCCGGACCAGAATTAGACTCAACATACTACTGATTATGATTAAGTCATTGTAAAAGAAATATTTTCAAATGAAGAAGGAGAATTATGAAGATTCTCCCAGTTACTTAATGTCAACAGGCTTGCAAAGGGGACATGCTTGATGAGGGGGAGGAGGTGGCTGATGCCGGTGAAATGGATGTAGAAGAGGAAGCAGAAACACTTGGAAGAATCCCAACAGAGGCAGATTTCCTTACGGTTTACTCAACTATTCCAGGTGATTGTATTACATAACTGTGGGAAACAGTAGGTCTTTTTCTCAAAAAGACCATGGAATGCATGCATGAAACGTTTACTGTAATACTTTTTCACAAATAGACCCTAGAATATGTGTGTGAAACATTTACTGTAATACTTTTTCTCAAAGATACCAATCAACACATATGTGAAACATTTATTGTAACACTTTTTCTGTAAGAGACCATCATAAATATGAATGCATCATTTACTGTAATACATTTTCCCAAATGGACCACATTAATTTTTTGAGAAATATATTATATAGAGTACTTTGCTGTATTTTGTAGGCTCCCTTGCTTGGAAAACCTCTGTAAGAGGTTCATGGTTCATCCAAGCTGTCAGTGACGTTTTTAATGAACACTGGACCACTATGGACATCCTCACGATGATGACACATGTCAACAGAAAAGTTGCAAGGGACACGGAAAGTGTCGGCAGAAAGCAAATCCCTTGTATAACATCAATGTTGACCAAAGATTTCTTCTTTAGAACAAATTAATGTGGAATTGATACCCATAAAATGCAATTTTGAAATGTGCTAATTATTATTTATCTACGAAATATAACATGGGTATGATTCTGAAAGCATGTTTGCCTTACTTAAGCATTATAATGTAGTAAATATAAAATTAGTCCGATCATATTAAATCACTTGGACTTACCAGTAGGGTATCTGGTGATTTAATTGTGATCTTACAAAGTTTCAGGTAACTGATTTTAATTGTTCAAATTGGACAAAGTGAGTTTAAAATACATGTCAACTTCTAAAACAGGCTCAGCTAATCAGCAGGCCTCATGGGGCCCACCACATTAATTTTTGTGGCCTACTGAATGTGTCTGAAAATAAAATTCTTCTTTCTTCATTCAATTATCAAAGCAATAGATTTTTAAAAAGCTAAAAGAGAGAAGATATAAAACAATGATCACAATATTTTAATTTTCTTTGTTATTTTATTTTTCATAGTGTGCATTAATAATAAATAAATAATTATATCCAAAAATTATTTGGTGTTGCATAAAATAATAGGTGTAACCAATAGCATAAGAAAAAGAGGTATGCAGTTGGGGAGTGGGGGGGGGGGAGGTTTACAACCAAGGGCAGCACTTTTTTTTTGGCCAATTGCATGCAGAGTATTTTTAATTGAAGGGGCATGGCTATGAGCTGTACTAAAACTCTAGCTAAACCACTACGTGTAATGAAATGTGGCCTTCAAAACATAAACTCACAATTAAAATGACCCATTATGCCGTTTGGTTTGGCCACCCTTGTTTTAAATGATGTCATTTTATTTGGCCATTTCTGTTGTGATTATATTATTTTATTTGCCCGCCCTTGTTCTAAATCAGTGGTTCTCAACCTTTCTAGTGCCGCGACCCCTTTATACTGTTTCTCGTGTCGTGGCGACCCCCCAAGCCACACAATTATTTTCGTTGCTACTTCATAGCTGTAAGGATATATGTTTTCAGATGGTCTTAGGCGACCCCTGGAAAAGGGTACCGCAACCCCAAAGGGGTCACGACCCCCAGGTTGAGAACCGCTGTTCTAAATGATATCATTTGGTTTGGCCACCTCTGTTCTAAATGATTTAAAATTTTCAATCCATGTTTGTATTTTTAAGATTTTAGCCAAGTACCCCATGCCTACAATTTTGTAAAACTTGCTTCAATTTATTATTGGATAACTAAAATAAAATTATTTTTACAGCCTGTGTGGTTTTTGAGAATTGGTGCATTTTTCAGCAATCAAAAATAACTTTTATTAATTCATCAACTGGCTCAACATTAATAATAATATATTCTTGTTTAAAAAAAATCTTTATCATTATGTAAATGCTGTTATGTTATGATTGTGTCAGTTAGGTCTTTTTTTTTGTTGTTGTGTCAGTTAGGAATTTTTTTTATTGTGTCTGTTAGGACTTTTTTAGTTTTATTGTTTTAATGCTTTTGGCTTAAAAAATGGACTGAAAGGAAAAGTTTTAAAATGTGTTCATGTAAATTTAAATATCTCTGTCTACTTCAGCTATAAGTAGGAATTTGTAAACTCAATGGAGGACTCCTCTATAAAAATAGTGACTATAAGAATGTCATCTGTTTTCACCCTAAGATTTTGAAGAGTATTATTGGACAGCTTGGATGAGCCATGAAGAGCATTATTTCATATGGGAGTTTATAAAATAAAGTAAATCCTAAAATAATTTTTATTCAAATATAAGATTTTATAATGATCATGATGAACATTTAGGAAAATACAGCTTGTAGATTAAAAGCATTAAAATCCAATTTTTGTCCTGTGATATAATGCTACATTTGAAAGTTTCTTGTATATCCTATATTTGAAAGCTGAAGATGTACGTTTTGTTCATGATTAAAATCCTAGGAATTTAATTTATATTAAATTTTATGTGAGTTTGTTATTTGTATTAAGACTGTTTTTCTAGGCTCCTTAATTATATTAATAAGAATGGACAGTAAGGTGAGATGGGTATTTTGGGAGAGCAAGACAATTCATAATTTAATTTCTCACTCACATACATTTCTAAAGCATGTTTGTGGGACTTTTTTAATTTTAATTATTTTTGTTTAAAATTTCTTAACATCTCAGATATGGGGATTTAATTATTGGAATTTATATAATTTATAATTTTAAATTCTACCATATTATTTCAAATTCTCGAAGGCAGGGGATCGTGTGTCATAAGTTTGAAAATTGAACCTTTGGCACAGGCCTAATATTCAGAGGCTTCAAATATACTATTTGACTTACAAACATGTTGCCTACAATCTTAAAACTGAGTAGAATATAAATATGAAGTTGTATATTAGTTATATTAAATATGAAGATTGATAACAACCAAGTTCTGATATAAACAATGAGTACAAATCTTTCTAAGATATACAGGACTAAGTAACATGTTTACCAAACTAAGTTTGAAACAGGGACAAAAGTTCAAACCGACCAAAATAAGGCTGGTAAACCGGGATGACCCCAGACATAGGGTAGACTTACATTGGCTTAAGGTTCTTACGCGTCATTTTCTGGCACTGCATGATGCCACCTATCCCCCAACCCCCACCCCACCTCTGTTAAAAAAATCACCAAAACCAAGGTACCGATATTAGTTGAAAAATAGGGGAGGGAGGAAGTGGGCGTGGGGGTTACAAATTTCCATATCAGAGGTCCTTAACCTTGTTTTAAAGCCGCACCCTCTCTCAATTTCAACGCATTTCCTGGGAAAAAATGGTGTTTTTTTTTTTACTGAAAATTATTCAGTAATGATAGATTTACTTCTTTACTCCAATTAAATTAGAAACAAAACAAAGAAAGCACCCGTACAAATAATGCGAAAACAAAATGAACCTCAAGAGCATCTGCTGCTGCTACGAAAATGCAAATAAACCTGATTTTTTTGTCTATCCGCACCCCTACGGTTTTATAGCCCTGCATTAAAAAAATACAGTTTTATTGTTATTATATTATTCCACATCACAACTCTGGGCCCCTCAGATATCCGAGGTACGCACGACGGCCCTTGTTGGAGTGACGGTCCACTCAGGGCGGCACTAGATTTTATTGAGACACGAGAGACGGCATTTTCGTCCAAATGCAGATTTATTACAATGTCTTTGCCCGACCCAGGTGGCACTAAACAATATTTACGCCAATGAAGAAAACCACTTGAATTTTTTGTTAAATCATTTAATTAATAAATGATTGAATCAAACTGGATTTTCTCAAACTAATCTTGAAATGTTAAATCTTATCAAATCTTACAAAAAAACATTTAACCGAATATAATTTTCTGCGCATAGCCCCAAATCCCATTGTCGTCTGCTGTGATATATTTAGAATTTGATCGCTGATTAATTACGTACCAAGTATTTTCCGAAACTACTCTATCACATATGATATTAAATTTATTATTATTTAAACTAGAACGAAGCCTTCCTGACCTCAAAACGTATTTGGTAAAAACATACTAATATACTCATACATGCCTATACTGATAAAATTTTAGAATTAGTTCTATTATTAGACAAATAATTAGTCAGTTATTTAATTTTGAGCTTGTAGCCTAAAATCTAAAAGTAAAAGCCGCCAGGCCAAGGCTAAGTTACTGCTAAGCCTAGTTAAAAATAAAATCAAGTAAAAAATGCCTACAATTTTACTAAATGAAGCCTAAGCTACTAAAACTAAGTGGGCCTAAGTGTGCGGGTTCGCACAAAAACCCTAGATACACCACTGTTGTGTTAGAAATATTAGTACTGTGACTGTGAGGAGTGCTTTGCTCCTGACTGAAACTTTCTCTTACTAAACTTATTTAAATAAACGTATTAAGTTTTATGAAGTCTAGTTTTACTATTTACACAAATTGATTGTTTTCTTATACTTATTAATAATTAATCTATTTAGACTTAAGAAACCTTTATATAATATATATATATTATTTGATTAGGAGGTCAAAAGACCTGGCTTTTGCAAACATTTTTGAGACAATTTGTTTGAGTGAAAATGAAAAGCAGTAAAAGTAAAAAAAAATATATATTTTATAGACTAAGTCTAAAACTAAAAGTTAATATTTTAGGAGCTGCATGTGGGGCCGATTATTTAAATTTTAAATTAAAGATTAAAGGTAAGAGTGATTATTATAAAAAGAGCTGTATTTATTCCAGAGCTGCAAGTTGTCAAAACACTGGCCTAGTCAGCCTACTAAGTCATAGTAATAGTAAAACTTTAGGCTTCAGTACTGACAAAAGTGAGGTAAGCATAAGTAACAATAATAAGCTCATTAACAAAAACACAATTACAAATTTCTGAATGAGTGGCAATTTCAGTCATCAGAGTTAATTAGTTAAAATTAGGCCTATATTGAATTACAACATGTGCCAAAAGTAACAGTAATGAAACACCCGCACCTGCAACGTGTTCACAGAAATGAAATGATAGGTTTGGCATTTGTTTTGGAAATAGGGTTCTTGACAGAGGAAAGCATAGATCTATTTACCGTTGAGTATTATTATTTTCCGCCAACGTAAGTGATCGTAATGTTTAATTGTGTTTGAAAAATGGTGGTAGAACAAAGCCAAGAGATATTTAAAAAGATGACACCAAATAAAACAATTCTGGAAAGGTACTCTGTCAATGGAAGAGAAGGTCTGATAGACCAGTTAGTGAATTTAACTTTTCTTGGAGAAACATATGTTCCTATAAAAATCTTGATCCTCGCACACTAGGAGCACACATTTTCCACAATACATCATGTTCAACATGGATCCGATGTGAAAATGCACCTATATCTTAAACTTAAACAGTTGGTAAATGGACATATCACCGATGTTCAGTTTCAAAGATATTTGTCGTAGGAGCAAATAGAGCGCCTGGAGAACATTTGCTCAATTCACATTTATCAAAACACTTCCTGGTTGTGCGGACTTCCCATTTCATTGAAACAGTACATTTCCGGGATGGCGAAAGCTTGTAACAATAAACAGCACAGTGTTACTTTGTGCTGTCTTATTAAATTTCTCTCGGAATTGTTCTGCCAACTTTTTACAAACATGGTCTTGCTTTCCAATTTTAATCACTTAACGTAATAGCTAAAAATTATGCTGAATTAGGAATATTTTTTTCCCATTTGAGAGGCCCATTTCCAACTACTGCCCATCGTATCATCCTTTTCACTTCTAGCAACACATAGAAGATTAGAGCTATACACCGGTAAAAAACAAAAGTACACGTTCAAAATGCAGGTTTCAGTAATGTTACTTTTGTTGCTTACTGTATATAAAAAGGATGTGGCTATTTGGACCCGTGTCAGAGAAGAGAGAGTTTAGGTTTATTAAAAAATATTTAAAAATTATTGTTGGGTTTGTAAGACAAAATTTGGTATCAAATGGAAGATAATTGAATGGACTATATGTTTGTAAACTTACTTCTTAAGTTTAACTAAAATAAACTACCACAAATGAGATCCAAATACCATTTAGTCAAAATGGAACCGGAAACGCATCACCGCTATTCGGACCCAGGTCCCTTTAGAATAAATCTGGATTTAAATAAATGAGAAATTCTCATTTTATCATTCTAATTTTGTTGTGCTCCAATAAAATAAAGCTGAGGATATATACAATGGGTAGAAGGCTACTTACTACTCCAGGAAAGACTTAACACAGCCTGATTACTGAAAACAAAATTGACATCTTTAAAAAAAAGTACCCCCACCCCTTCCCAAAACAATCGCACACACACGTTTTGCAATAATTTATGTTAACTTCAAAGTTTCTAAAATGAAGTGAAAGGCCCCTAATATTTAAATAAGTTTATTGCTGCAATTCATTATCTGTAAATTAAATCCCCATCAAGTTTCCTCACTATGACATTACTTTAAATGAATGTTCAATGAAATGAATTTACTTCTGTTTAATTTTCAAGATGTGATCCCGAATTCCACACTGTAGTAAAAAAAAAATTGTCACAAACCTAAAATTACTTTAAAAAATCTGACTACTTTCACATGATTTAATATAATTTACTAACGTCACATATATTTATAATTTTTGAATATTTGTTGGTTAACAAAAAATCTTACTGTTATCCCATGCTTTCCTCAGATACATCAATTAGAAGAGGATAGAAAGTTTGTTACCATCAGTTGCTTTAAAATTCATCATGAGCAGTGGTAAGTGAAGTGAAAAAAAAAGACACCTGCATGAATGTTTTTTTATGAGCATTTTAGACTTGGGAAAACATTTTCATCAGGATTTTTTGAAAAACAATGATATTTGAAAATTAGCAACATTTTTACCTGCAACCAAAGATTTTCATCAAAGTTATGTTTCTTCGAGAAAGCAAAGTTGGAAACATAATTCCTATTTCCAAACACTAAAGTTTGCTAAATTCCATTTTGTATGTTGCCGATCATCTGTGCCCCAAGGTCTGCCCATGTCGTACTCTTAACCCATGCTACGCATAGACACACTACCATTCTATTTGTTAGATAACTGCTCTTGATTTCAGATTTTTTTTAATGCCCACTATCAATAGGTTACCACACTTTTATGAACCTAGCCCTATTTTTTCTCATCTAATTAGAAATTTTACATTAACTTTTCAAAGAACGCTGTAAAATAGTATTCCAGTTTTTTTAAACGCACTTATTGTACTTATAAATGTCAAACAGTATGTTTTCTTTCATGATTTAAAAAAAAAATTCTTTATGTTTTGTTTTTTAAACTAATTTTGGTGACTCAAATGAACAAACTGAGGTTTCAAATCATTTCAGAAGCCTTTTTTGAAATTATTGTAAAATTACAATTAATATCAGAGTGTTATTCTTCTTCTTATCCGTTATCACTTCCAATGGAGCATAGACAAGCCTCAGTAATTTTCCATCTGTCCCTTTCCTGGGCCATCTTTGCTAGTTCAGCCCAGCTTTTCTTCATTCTCTTCACCTCTGTCTCTACTCCCCTCTTCCATGTGGCCCTTGGTCTTCCTTTTTTCCTGGTACCCTGAGGATTCCAGTTCAGGGCCTGTCTTGTGATGTTAGTGTTTGGTGTCCTTAATATGTGCCCTATCCATCTCAAGTTTTCTTATTTTTGTCTCCGTTTCCGCTGGAACACTTGATGTTCTCTCCCAAAGGACAGTGTTACAAATTTTGTCAAACCATCTTATTTTGAGGATCCTTCACAAGCATCTGTTTGTAAAAACCTGCAGTTTTTAATGTTTGTTTTTGTTGTACTCCAAGTTTCACAGCCATACAGAAAAAGTGTCTTTACAATTGAGTTGAATATTTTTAACTTTGTTTTTGTCAGTATTTCACTTGAGTTCCAGTTGTTTCGCAGGGCATTGAATGCTCCTCTGGCCTTTTGGACCCTAGACTTTATGTCCTCATCTGTGCCACCATTTTTATTTATGATGCTTCCAAGGTATGTAAAATTCTCAAGAGAGGCTCCTCTCAGGTTAATCCCAATGACTCCATCATCCACTGCATTTATTTTTAAGTTATAATTTTCTCTTTATTTATGCTAAGTCCAACTTCCTGGGATCCAGAGTCACGTTTTGTTGTTTTCTCCTGCATTTATTTATGTGATAAAAGTGCAATGTCATCTCCAAAATCCAAATCCTCCAACTGTCTGAAAGGTGTCCACTGGATTCCATTATTCCCATCCTGTGTTGTTTCTCTCATGATCCAGTCAATGGATAACAAAAAGAGGAATGATGAGAACAGGCATCCCTGTCGAAGTCCAGATTTTATCATGAATGGGTTAGTGAGTTCACCTTCATGTATAACCCTGCAGCTCATATCCTTGTATGTGTTCTTTTGGGGAATACCATAATGTCTTAGTAGTTTCAGACTGTATCTCTGTCTAAGCTGTCAAATTCTTTTTCGAAGTCGACAAAATTTAGGTACAATGATGCATTCCACTTCAAGCACTGTTCCATGATTATGTGCAGGGTTGCAATTTGGTCAGTACGTGATCTGTTTTCTCTAAAACCAGCCTATTCTTCTCTTAGTTTGCAGTCAATCACTTTTTTTTATTCTCTGCAGAATAATTCTATTTAGTATTTTTCCTGACACAGAAAGAAGCATGATTCCTCTATAGTTTCAACACTCTTGGATCTCCTTTCTTTGGAATTTTGACCAAGTATCCTTCTCTCCACTCCAATGGGTATCTTTCCTTTGTCCCAGATAGTCACAATTAGCTGGTGAAGTATGCTTGATGACATAACACTGATGATTGTCATGTCGTCATCAGATTATTATAATACCCACTATTTTGTGGGCCATTTTAATTAATTCTGGTTTTCTAATTGATTTGCATTTTTTCTTAATGGCTATAACAAGTATCAAACTACTAGAACTCATGGTATATTAATGTTTATACGAATTATCAAATAACTAGCATTCAATGTAAAATTTTGCACTGTCAGTAATTAAAAAAAAAAACTATAGAAATTATTGAAAATATTCAAATGTACTCTATTAATTGGAGAGTCAACATGCTTTGAAATAAAATGCAATAGGAGTATTTTGCTTGAAAAATTTAGATGAGTTTTACATCATTTGAATTCTATATGCTTAAAAGGTGATCAAGTTGATGCCCGAGGTGAGGCTGCAGGAGGAGAAGACAATACAGATGCACTACCCCGGCATCCACCACAGCCCTCAGGGTATGTTGACTATTTGCAGTAAATTTCCTGAATTTATTTTTAAAATAAATGAGTGAAACTGCACTACAATGTTTTAAAAATAATCATTTTTGCATGCCTAGTAATTGATTGAAAATTAATAATAATAATAAAAGCATGTGTTCCATAAAATTTAGTTTCAACCAAAAAGCAGCAATTGAAGTCCTAAGGCCACAGATGGCCCATCCCTGCAATAGACACTGATTACCTAATGAGTTATTGATGCATACATAGGAGGAAAAGTTATAATTTAGTTTCACTCAAAAGGCAGCAATTGAAGTCCTAAAGCCACAGATGCCCCACCCTTGCAATACACACTGATTACCTAATGTGTTATTGATGCTCAGATAGATGGACAATTTATAATTTCCATTTCATCTCTGTTCAGAAGTGTAATGCGTTAAGATTACATAATTACAAGCTGTTTTGAACTTACTTATGTAATAAAAATTCACTAGTAAATGTTAACAAATTCATTAGATGGGATATATGGAAACTTATTTCTTAGAACAATTTATAGTTATAGACATTTTTCAATACCATTGTAAATATTTCTAATAGTTATTATGGAGCAATCTATAGTTACAGAAATGTTTAAATGCCATTGTAAATCTTTCTTATAGATATTATTGTCTGTCTCTGACATTTAATTTCAATACCCTGAAACCTGGGACAAACTTGGACCAAATTCCGGAGTTATTTTTTTTTTAGGAAATTTAATTTGTACCATTAAAAAAAAAATCCCCCTATCAATAACCAGATCACTGACTGTCTGCTCTCATGCTGAGAGCCCTTTTCAATGCTTTTACTTGTACGACTCTGCCTACTTACTTCAACCGATGAAGTGAAGACAGCCTAATGGTTATGGTTAATATGTCCGGCAACAGTATTAAACAGAAACTCGTCCCTCTCCCCCATAGACAACGACGAGGCCATGACAGGAAATTCAGGCTCATACCAGCAAGAAGCCAGTATAGGAGCTGCTCATTCCTGCCCAAGACAATCAGGGACTGGAACAATCTTTCAAAAGGAACGGTTGAGGCGACAACACTAGACACATTTGTGTCTATTGCCTCAAGCCTTCAAACCCCCAGTGCATGATTCCCTCACAAAGTGGCACTGGAAATCGGTGAAATTTCCTCATCAACACCAGGAACAGAAACATTGCAAATCCCATCTACATGCATAGGAGCCAAAATGATCAATAAATTGATCGTGGGCCCTTAAGATATAGAAGAAGAAGAATAGGTTGACCGGCTGGTCTATCGTCATTTGAATCCCTTGACCAGCTGGTCAATGAACCTCCACCTCTCTTTGGTTTTAAAGATTGTTAAAATAAATAAACACTGCATTTAAAAACATTGATTCTCAGATTGCCGGCATCCATCCCTACAGTGAGAGAGTCAGATTTTGTATCAAATGTATACAAGATGGACAGATCAAATTTGGGACCTGTCATTATCTTCAACAACAAAGATTTCCATCCAAGAACACAAATGGGAAAGCGCGATGGAACTGACAGAGATGCAGACAACATGAATAGTATTTTCCAAACGATGGGCTTCCAGGATATCCAGCAATTCAATAATCAAACTGCTTCTGAAATGAGAGATAAGCTTTGGAAAGGTAAATTAAAATTTTAATAATTTTAAGTGTACTTAACAAGTTAACCATCTGTTAGTTATTTTCTCATGGATGAAATTTATCTAGTTATTTTCTTATTGATGAAGACTATCTAGTTATTTACTCATTGATGAAGATCATATAGTTCTTGTTTATATAGACATGTTCAGTGGGGATAGAAGAAACAAAACGTCATGTGCCTTTATTATTTATTTTGTCTAAGATATCAGTTATATAAAGATGATAGTATTATATTCTGAGTGCATAGAACCCATTAGACTTTAGTTTTAATAAACTAACAAACAAGGAAGGAACATTTTCCAATGTTTTATTTAGGCCCATATCTTGTAATGGGCTTAAAACCAATGTATGAAATATTTTTAAAATATATAAGAAAGCGTTTATCTACTCCAACAAACTGAAAATTCCGATAACTCCTGCGACATAATCACAATGAGACACAAGAAACACTGCTGATCATCCACTGCCTACTGGTCTATTTCCAGTTGTCTTGACCATGTCTTGCCATTGGATCAAATTGGCAAGCAAGAGAGAGTGAGGCTGACAAATTGAGCAACTTTCCCTACTTTAAAAGTTTAAGCCTTGGTTATCCCTGAATGCAAAGGAGGAACTATTATATATATTAATCAGATTGGTGAATTCACAAGTAATTAAACCATCAGTTCCTCCCTTTGAAGTCATGTTACTTCCCCTTGAATTCATGTTATATTGATTATTTATTTGAACATTTTTGTCACTAATTTCAGTTTTAGGTAGGGCCACATCAACATATTTGTTTGTGTTTTTTTAGAATCTTTTTTTTTTTTAAAATTTCCAGCTTCTAAAACTATGACCACTGCCAGCAGCTGCTTTGTCTGTGTCATTCTCACCCACGGAGAAGAGGGCTTTGTGTTTGGTACAGATGACAAGGTCCCTATTGATGACCTGGTATTGCCCTTCAAAGGAAACCACTGTCCAGCATTAGCGGGCAAGCCAAAAATATTTATCATTCAGGTAGGCTTACATGTGGCATGTGAAATGAAATATGTTTTAGATTTTCTTTTCGACCAGATAATCTGGCAAAGCTAGAACTATTTTTTTTGGTCTCTGTTGGCTACCAATTTTAACACCATGTTCTGCCGTTTGGTGGTATTGGGTTTATTTTTACTCCTCCCAATGATAGCTAGCATTACTTGGCTAAAGAATTCATTCCACCGGCTAGGACAGACCCCTACAAAAATAATATAATTTATTATGTGGGTGAAGGAAGAAAAAAGAGATTGATAAACTAAATATAAAGTTGATTATTAATTGTATCAAATGGGCAAGAATGTTTTTAAAAAAAAAACATATATAATTTAACAAAAATAATTATTCAACATTCAACAAAGTATAGATACTAACAGATCAACTGAAAATTCTAATCAACTCAAGATTTTTATTTTAAGCCTTAAGAAACGTTGATTAAATGCTAATTTTCAATAATAATTGATTTTTAGACAACTTCATTGAGGATTTTTATGCAATCATTTGTTTTCTCCTAACAGGCTTGCAGAGGCACAGAACTTGATTCGGGTGTAGAAGTGGAGGACTCGGGCATGGAAATAGGCACTGAGATGGATGAGGAGGTCATGATCAGAAGAATTCCAACAGAAGCTGATTTCCTAATGGCTTACTCCGTGGTTCCAGGTAAAAAAAAAAAATGCATTTCATCTCTGTCTTATCCAATTTTTCATACATGAAGTAATATGATTTACCACTTTTTTTTATATATATTTTTTTTTCTCCGGTTTTAAATACAGATTAATTATATTTAAAACCTTCTATGATGTGAAGTATGTAGAAGCAATGGCTCCAAGTTTATTATCCACTTTATATAATTCTATAGATGTGTGGGGGTGGCAGGAGTAAGTGCACAGTATTGGGAGTTTGGTCCGGCTACGCCACTGTTTTCATGAGGGTAGTCAATCTTATCCCTTGTTTACACACAGCAGGGCAGTCCTAATCAACTGCAGAGCTTAAAGCACATTGGACTTCTAGAAATGACATTGGCGGACCATGAATAAATAATTATCTATACAAATATTGAGAGAAAAAAACAATCGTATGGGCAGCTAGCAAGGTTGTGCTACTGATGACTGTTAATAGCAGTAGTAGGCATCCATTCAAGAGTCATTTTAATGTACATACGAGGTTACAACTATATGTATCTCAATCAGTGATATGATAAATTTAGGTTATAAAACATTTCAAAATGCAGATTTCTAGATGACACCTAAAGGGCATTCTTGTCTGAAACCTTGAAAAGCTCATTTCATGAACTATGTGATAAAAATTAGCCATTGGGTATTTTGGCAGTGTTCTATTTGTTTTAAAGAAACATCGCCTTGTACTACACCATTAAGCTGGATCAGATGCAACAGATAACAGATACAATAAACATTATAAAACCAAGTTTGGCTAATGTCACAAAGTATCACCTTACGCTCATAAAAATATTTACTTAAATGTGTCAATGTGTCCATGAAACAAGTTCTGCCATCACAAGTTCACATGATAAGTTTATTTAAGTCCTGAATCTCAATCAAAATGTTTTATTTGTTGATGTATTCATGAAAATTTCACCCTACGGCATCACTACTGGCACCTAACAATTAAAGATTCATTTAACTTTAGAGGTGATCACATTAGATCTAATTGTTTTTATTGCCCATACGCGATTTTTAAAAAGAAAATATAAATATTCATGTATTTTCTCAGGTTACTTTGCTTGGAGAAACTCTGCCAATGGCTCGTGGTTCATTCAAGCCGTTTATGACGTCTTTCGCAGACACTGGAAAGATATGGACCTCATGACTATGATGACACGGGTCAATAAAAGGGTGGCCTATGACTTTGAGTCCAGAGCTGCAAGGGAATTCATGAACAGGAAGAAACAGATACCTTGTATAACATCCATGTTGACTAAAGATGTTTATTTCTACCCGCAGCCCAAGAGTTTATAGAAGGGTGAGCATCACCTCCTCAAAACTTATTCTGATATAAAATATAGTCCTGAAGAAGTTGGTAGATTTAGCAGTTTTGTATTGTCAAGTCTTTTCCTAAACAAAGAGAACTGGGACAAAATTTGTACAAAAAAAATGTTAACAAGGATTTAAAACTTGAATTTGAAGATAGGAAAAGATTGCTAGAATGTTAAGAATCATTTAACTTTTTTTTGAAGAAAATAAATGTGATTAAAAGCGGACAAGGAAATTGACAACCTCAGCCATGACAGTGACAGTTATTAAAATATTCCACCTTAAGAAAAAAATATGATTGTTTAATCGTACATATTTGAAGGGTAAACAAATGTTTTCTTAATAATACTCAGCACTAAAGAAATTGTTTTCTATATAACTTATATGCTAATTTTTTCATAAAAGATTTTTTTCACGGAATTCATTCTATAGTATTGGGTGTAACCAGGGGTGCCAAAATCAAACAACGGAAAGGGCCTTATAAAAAGATTTCTCAAATTCCAAGAGGCTGCAGCACATATCCATATGCTAACATTGTATGCACAATTTAAAAATGTCATTTTTACATGAAGAATTGTACACAGTATTTATAATACTTGAAATTGTAGTTGAAGTTTATTTTCAACAGAGCTTTGCCCCACCAGGAAATCATTGTTTTGTTTTGTTATCACATTTTGGTAATGAAGGGAACACTGCAGCATATCATCAGCGGCAGTGACCTGTTGCATTTACTGTTTACATTAAGAAATGCAGTGAGACTTGCTTAAAAATGCAGTAAAACTTGCTTAAGAAATGCAGTGAAACTTTTTAAAGAAATGCAGTGAAACTTGTTAAAGATATGGAGTGGAACTTGCTTAAGAAATTGAATGAAACTTGCTTAAGAAATGCAGTGAAACTTGTTAAAGAAACTGAGTCAAACTTGCTTTTAAGAAATGCAGTGAAACTTGCTTAAGAAATGCAGTGGAACTTGCTTAAGAAATACAGTGAAACTTGTTAAAGAAATGCAGTGAAACTTGCTTAAGAAATGCAGTGAAACTTGTTAAAGAAATTGAGTCAAACTTGCTTTTAGGAAATGCAGTGAAACTTGCTTAAGAAATGCAGTGAAACTTGCTTAAGAAATGCAGTGAAACTTGCTTAAGAAATGCAGTGGAACTTGCTTAAGAAATACAGTGAAACTTGTTAAAGAAATGCAGTGAAACTTGCTTAAGAAATGCAGTGAAACTTGCTTAAGAAATGCAGTGGAACTTGCTTAAGAAATGCAGTGAAACTTGTTAAAGAAATTGAGTGAAACTTTCTTAAGAAATGCAGTGGAACTTGCTTAAGAAATGCAGTGAAACTTGTTAAAGAAATGGAGTCGAACTTGCTTAAGAAATGCAGTGAAACTTGTTAAAGAAATGGAGTGAAACTTGCTTAAGAAATGCAGTGAAACTTGTTAAAGAAATGGAGTGAAACTTGCTTAAGAAATGTAGTGAAACTTGTTAAAGAAATGGAGTGAAACTTTACTTGTGTTGCATACTGAAGAGTTTAAAAATGAAACTTTTGGGGGAAATCCATATTTTGTTCTTTTAATTACTTTTCCCCTTAACTTTTCCAGTGATCAAATATTTGCTGTCAATTTACATCCTTATTCACTGTGTCAAAGATGCCTTCTTACTATAGCACATTACTTGCCTTCCTTATTACTATAGCACATATTATAATGCCTGTATGAGAGTTTTTATTTGGTCTGATATGACCAACAAAATACTCTCACACTCATTACGCAAAGCTCTTTTTGAAATCCTAATCCTATATTTAACTTTGCTTTTGTTTGTGTGTTACTTTCTGGCTGGGTGGCAAAATCTTGGGACAGCTAATGGACCCACCACCCATCAACCTATTGAACCGAAACTTGACACATAGTCTCGTTGCCAATGACAACACATTCTATCAAATTTTCAGCTCCACCCCCCAGGAGAAGATAAAGGAAATATGATGCTAATCATTTCACAAAATACAATTCCTGATAACTGCGCTGAATGAGATTTGGTGCGTAATAATTTCTCTTGTATTTCTGAAATAGTTGGTGAAATAAATATGTGGTGTAAAAAGGGGTGGGACATTAGAATATCACTGTAAAATAAAATAAAATTAAAAAATGCATATAAAGGATTTATATGAAAAACTTTGATTTTAGTTGTTTTTTTTTAATAATAGGCTGTGCTTTAGCTACTTACATGTCAATGTTTTCTGGTTTATTTTGGTTTTGTGCTTAATGGCATCCCCTTTTCTTTCAGAACTTATTTCTATGCTTACAATTCATTTCTAAGGGCAGGATAATGCTTGCCAGTTCAAATTATAAGAACCATGAAAAATTACATGATTTCATTTATTTAAAAGGACTTCATTTTATTTGGCATGTGCAAAGTAACTAGTTGCAATTAGCACACTACTTTATAACAAACATTTCTACTGCTGCAAAACTACATAGCCATCTTTAGTTTGACAGTTTGTTGTGTACATCATATTGCTTTTGGTTTGAGTGATCTCATTGAGCAGTTTTCTGCCGTATTTTGTTTTATAACAAGGATTTCACAGACTATCTGTGGGCAATAGTTTTTTTCTTTTAGCATAAAAGCCAATCCAATGGCCACATTTCTTACAATAATTCCATCTCTGCAATAGATTTATAGTCGGAGTTGGCCTACACATTGTCAAGTCTACTCATTGTAGTACAACTATAGTATAGTCAGAGTTGGCCTAGTCATTGGAGTATGCCCAAAACAAACATTGAATTAAATTGAGTAAATGATTTTCAACTGACATCTAATGCAAAACATTGCAATCTCTCTGATTCACTAGTTTTTCAAATTGTGGTTTAAAAAGCACATCATAATTTAGTCCCAAGCCATGCATTCATTAGTCTAGAAACTAGAAAGGATATTTCTCTTGAGGTATGTACCATATGGGCAGAAAAAACTGATTCACATAACCAAATGGACCTGAAATCAAGGGGAAAAAATGAAATCTCTGGAAAATCAGAAACAAAAGCAGCCACATTTCAACAAGTGAATTTAGAGGGTCACTACTTTGCAAAGCTATCATTTTATGCGTTTGAAATCAGGCTTATTTAGACCAGGCAAATTTACACTGTTTAAAGCCAGTTTTTATTTATTTTTTATAAATGTTACATATTTTTAGAAATGATAGAGTCTAGAGCTCTACTTATTAAAATACATCCATTAGCATGTTTAGTCAAGTGAAAAAGAGTTGGCTGCACAAGTGATACAGGGTTTAAAAAAGTTAGATTTCATTTTCAAGTAAAAGTAAAAGAAATTAAAAGAAATTTGGTAAAATTGAAAGCCAGTTTATTTTATCAATGAATTGCCCAACATGGCTTTAGACATTATGTAAAAAAACTTCACAGTGAATAAGGTGAGGTCACATGCTAATGCATAATGTAGTTTCTTTATAAATAAATTTATCTTCAATTTTAGCTCTTTTAGCAATTGTTTGTATGTTCAATGAGGCTAATGTTTTTGTGAGGTTTCTTTGCTTCATTTAAATGATCATTGAATAAGTCAAGCATAGATACAATTGAAATTATGAGCACACACATCTGATACATGTAAACTTGTCTGATAACACTGCTGTCCTTAGAAGGGCTCTGAAATAGGGTAATTGTTGCTAAAATTGAATTTAACAATTAACATGAAAGGGGTCCATCAAACATTTTTTTTAATGGGGGTGGCGGGGTGTTTGTCTCTGAATGAAAAGAATGATGAGATGAATGAGACCATATTTGTTTTTTGTTGACTTTGTACCGCGCTTCGAGCCTTTGGGGATGAAGCGTGTTTTTTTAAATGAACTTTATTATTATTATTATATTTGTAAATTATTTAATATTTGCAAAATGGACGTCCTTGTATTTGGCACCACCTGTCTTTACTTAGATTTACTTCAAAAATGTTCTTCAGAGATATTTTATAATCAATATTTTATTTTGTTAATCTTTTTTAAAAATCTTTTACTGTAGCTGAAGTATCATTTCTTCTTCTTCTATATATTAAGGGCCCACAATCAATTTATTGATTATTGCAGGTCTATCTATGCTTTTTGTGACTTTATGCTCTAATAAAAGTCAAACTAACATTTAATTGCTATGCATTTTAATTATTTATAGGTTATAAATGTTGTTTTTTTAAAAATTATTTTAGAAAAGATCTCTTATTACTGTTCATGCTTTATGAAAACAATTTCAGTTAAAAATGATTTTGGGTCCTTAAGGTCAAGGTTATGATTAGGACTAATAACAGTAAACAATCCCAATCATTTTCTTAAGTCGACCCAACACTGGATTGTTATGACATTCTCTATATCTACTTAATTAAATTTAATATGTTGTTTTTTTTGGGGGGGGGGGGGGTGGGTGTGTCATTTTCATTATTTTTTTTACTAAAGTTTTTATCATGGAAAGTTTGACCTGTTCAAATAAGGTTACTTGCAATTTCAATTGTTTAAACTAGTGCATTATTAGTGGAAATTTATATGATTCAAACATGTGATTTGAGTGAGCTTAAAAAAAAAGCGTCTGTTTGCTTCATCAATTAAAAAAAAAAAAGTTAAACACTGGTGGCTGGTGAAGTGCAGGAGAGTACCACAAGATTAGTTGAGCAACAAAATATTTGTTTTATAATTTGTATGCATATGCATAATACACCAACACAGCACAGAGATGAAAAGAATAAATATCACCTATAACATCTGTGAGTTCATTTCTCCTGAAAGAAACTTAGATACAAACTATCAAGCTTTAGATTACCATGGAATGGGTAAGGTAATGCATTGTTCCCCAATGTTGTGTGTTCTCTACTAGGAACCAAAGATTGGCATTTAGATTCTGAGGTAGGAAAAATGTTTGTTTCAAAAATTTGTATTTAAAAAAAAAAAGGGGGGGGGGGGGCACATAAATGTTTAACAGGTCTTGTGCTTTATCCTACTGTGTTGTACCGAAGACTTAAAACCACCACTTAATAGAAATTCAAACTTCCTGATGGCAGCATGGAGTCCTTTTTTTTTAAAGCTCTTCCATTGAGGCAGGCCTCCACAACATACAGGTCGCATGTGGCCCACCAGCACCCACTTTGGGGCCCCTGAAGTAATGAATATTGTTATCATTTTCTTAATAGCTCTCCCCCCTCCCCCGTCCTATTTTCTTTTGGCCCACACTAGTCCTGTCCTATTTTCTTTTGGCCCGCACACATTTTTCATGAATTATAACGGCCCACATCACATTTTAAGTGCTGCAGGCCTGCATTAAGGGATAAGGTGGAGATTCTTGTTTTTGGTGCTCAGTTTGGGGAACACTGGCATATTAAGTGTGAGAAATCTGCATGGCCTTGCTGTAGACTGTATATATCATTCATGCAGATACTTAAAGATATCACAGGACAAAGATTGCTGCAGACTACTACAAATGGAGACAATGGTCGAGTATTACAGACAGTTCTTTTTGGTTCTACAGCATCATGGCTAAAGATTCTCCAGTGGTGTGGTGGGTCGTCCCGTTAACACGTTATTCTTCTTTGCCTATTCAACGTCCATTGGAATATAATCCAATAATTTCTTTTCAAGCTTTCCGGTCTCTTGCTATCTTCTCTAATTCTTTCCAATGTTTGCAAAAGTCTAGATGACCTCTCTCCACCCGGTGTTTTTGGGTTTCTGTCCTGTTGCTCCATGAGGATTCCACACTACTGCTTGTTTTCTATTGTTACATTTGGCATGGGTTTTCTCATGGTATGACAATCCATCTCCCCCTTCTTTTTTCCAGATTTCTTGCTGCCCTGGGCTTTGTTCTGCCATTTCTCTTATTGCTGTAATTGGGATTTTGTGACATCACTTCTTAATGTTAAGGTTTCATATTTAAGCAATTATTCAGGAAGGTTTGAAGTCTTTCTTTTCTATCTTTCTTTGTTGATCACCAACTTTTTTTGGATATTGAACCATAGAGCAGAACAAAAATTTGAGTTAAAAACTGTAAAAAGAAATAAAAATAATGATTTCTCCTTAAATGCCTAGAGTTCCAAATATACTTAAGTTCTGTTGAGACCAGTCTATTCATATGAAGGCCACTGAATGCAGCACCTGCTGGAGAACACATGCCCGATTTGAAATTTCGAAAAAGTTACTGGTCCAACAGTCTTCCCTTTCAAAAAATGCAAAATTTCATAACAGTAAGACAGCCTAACTGTTTCTACTGAGTTTTCTCTCATGAACTTCTGATTAAGATGTCTTCTGCCATATTTTTCTAACTCAGCTTCCTTCACCACCACTTGCGTTTGAGTTTTGGAAATTTGAATATTTATATACTTTATGAAAATTGAAGTGCATTGACCCAAAAATTTATTGAATTTTCATTTCATTTTTTCCTTTTTAAAACATAAAAAAGTGTGCGCTAAGCATGTAAAAATAGTACCATAATAATTTGATGTAACTTCCAGAACTGTGGAAATGCGTTGTGTTTGAACATTCCTCATATCATAATAAATCTAACATTTACTATAATGCTTGCATTTTGTATGTTGTGGATCCTTGAAGAAAATTTTTAAAAATTTACATCAAATGTCAAAGCTCAATGTTAATATTTATGTTGTTAATAATAGGGTACGGTAATAAAATGTGTGAAAAAAAATATCTGCATGTTTGACTATACATTAAATAAATCTAACTTCAAAAATTCTATCTTTTCTTCAATTGAAATTTATTGATCCATATTTTAAATTTAATGGTGACAGTCACAGAAATGAATGTATCCAAAGTGTACTATTCTGCAAACACCCTTTCCATCAATTACCATAAACAAAAATATTGTAGCAGCAGTGATATGAACGCAGACATTGTTTAATTGTAACAGACTTTACTAATAATCAAAGTTTATACACAATCATGAATTATGTGATCAGTTCATAGACGTCTTATAATACTTCATCATCAGGTAGTGAGCTTTAACTTAAAGCTTCTTCCATAAAGGCTTAGTTGTGAGTTGGGAAGCTTTGAAAGTGTATGCCAGTAGGTTTACAAAAGACACAATCTGTGGTTTTTGTCTAATCAACTTTCTAGTTGAAGCTACACAAACATTATTACAGATACTTTCAAAGTTGCCATTTCAAAAAAAATAATTGTGAACAGTAATAAAATAGAAAACAATGAATAGGTTTATGACCAAGCACAACTTTAACACTAGGGCTCAATAGTTTTAAATAGCTTCTAGGAAAGTGATGGTGAATCAACGGTGCACTATTTCCATCCAAATGTTTAGGGTGTACATCATTGTGGACAATAGTTTTTATTGTCATATTTTAATAGTGCATAAAAGCAGTTTTAACATATAAGTCATTTGATTTATATTTCCAACTATTTATATTTATTTGGCGAACTCCTTTATCAATAAACTTATTTACCAACTAAGAATTAATTTCAGTGTCTTGATCAAATCATGTTTATTCAATTGATAACACTTTTAAAAAAAAATAAAACTTTTTTTTATCCTTCACCCACAAAAATTTAATTTAAAAAAACAGTTCCATGGAAAACTTTTGTGGGTTGTCCCAGCTTCAAGACAGAATGTTATAGTATTTCAACTACTGACCTGATAAAAATGTTTATCAAAGCATGGTACCACACCCCAACTTCTCATATTTTTCCTACCCAAAATGTAAATACGAACGATGTCAAGTGAAATGAGATTTAGTTTATAGTATTACATAAACAGGATAAGTATTATACTCATTACATATTATCTCAAATTTAAGATTTAAAAAAAAAAAGCGTAAGGCGTAAGTGAAAATTAAAGATACACAAATTGATTATTTTAGCTTTCATTCATACTGAGAATAAAACAAAAACAAGCTGAGATAAATGTACTGTAACAGACACATCTAGAGCTTAGTCAGTAATTCAATCTGCAAATAGACTATTAATGAAGACATGAAGTTATTGTAATTTCCATACAAATAGTATGTCCATGCTACTTTTCATCAAACAGGAATATAATAGGAAAAAATGAAAGAAATTATTGGCACGAACTCTTTAAATCAACATAGTCCAGGGAAACAATAATAATATAAAATAAAGAATCAGACAGGATGAATGAGTATTCCCTTGTGTTGATAAACTATCATATCATATAACAAATCTGATGGTGGCTGTTTGAGATTTTTTGCCGTTAAACCAACAAGTCATAAACTATTGTCAGAATTGAAAAAACAGTTATTTTACCAAAATTATTTAAAATTATTATTATTTCCACAAGGGAAAAAATTTTAAAACTAAATACAGATGTTAAATTGTGTAACGTAATCTAACATCAAGGACTGCAGGCATTCAACGTTTAATAATCTTTGTAAAATGAAACATCAATAATATCCTCTCAATGTGTCCCCAAAATCATCCTTGTACTAAATCAGCAATAAATTCCCATAAAGAAAATGAAACCTACAAACAGTTGTGTGAACAAAATGAAACAATTAATAAATACCCTATCTAAAGCATCGGTCATGTTATTGCACGTAAACCTGCATCTGTAACGCAGATTGTAATAAAACTTTAAGGGCGGGCATGAAGTTGGAGATTTCAGAGAAGTTTCCGTGTGAGATCATCCCAGTGTAGACATTCAGCCCAGTGTTGTAGTCATACTGCTGAATAGCCTGGACGATCTGGTGTAGACCCAATAAAACTGTCTGCGAGAGCTGGGAAAAAGAGTAAAAATGATGAGGACTGTAAATCTATTCAAGCAAGAAACTTTCTCCCTGTGTTAATTATTGATAAAAATATATTCAAAGTTAAATTACAATGCAGAAAGTCTTTAAAATGTAGAGATGCTTTAAGCATTTTCTTTTAAGGCTTCTCACAGAGATTGAACAAAAATCAGTCTCTGAATGGGAATCCCCCCAACAGTTGAAGTTCAGGAAACTTGCAGGATGAAGATGGTTCAATTATTACAAATTCATAATCATTATTTCCAAATTTTTACTTTAAAATCTTAATGGGGTTAAAATAATTTTAAGAACCAAACACAAAGGTTATGGGATGTTGAAACGTAAAAATAGTGTAACCAAGATTTTCATTCCAGGCTCTGACTTGGAACTCGTAGACAGCTTCACCATCATCTCTCGACGGACCGATGGTCTCATCCAAGCCATTATATTTTATAATATGCGATAAGAGCCTCAGAGTATCTCCATATGACATGTGCCTTTTCACAATGACTAGGATCATTTCTGTCATACTAATTATCCTCTTACCAAGTTCTCTCTCAATCTGTCATACAAAATATCATCTTACCAAGTTCTCTCTCAATCTGTCATACAAAACATCCAATTTTCTTGTTACATCCTCCAGCTTGCGTTTCATTTGCTGAAACAAAAAAATATAGAGTTTGATAGGTTTTAAAAGTGTGTAGAATCTTAGTTTGATAGGTTTTAAAGTTGTAGAATCTTGTTATAACATTAGGCATACACAAAGTAAGATGTTGGATAAGCTGGATTGCATCCCAGTGGCTAAAAGAAATGATTTGGCTTTCAACTGACCCTGAACCATCTCATGAACATTATCTTTACCCGCTCAATCCTAGGGGCTCAGAAATGTTATTTAAAACTTCACTGTTACCATAGATAGTTTGAAAAAACCTTTTAAAAACATCTCAATTTTCCCACATGTTTCTAAGGAATAAATTGATTTGCATTCACCATAGGTTGCTTTATGTGTTGTATTACATTATTTCCCAATATTTGTGTTGTATAAATTTGTAAATGTCAAACTACGACAAATTCCTCAAATGCTCATGATCATAACATAGAAGTTAAAATAATGAATACTGAACGGATAAATATAATGAAATATGGAAGCAATCTCCCTTGTTCCTTTTGAACATTTTAACAATAGTTAATAACAAGACAGCCCCGTAGCACTTGACATAAAACAATTTTTAGCTTGAATATCATTTACATTTTCAACATTTTAAATACCAATTCTCAACAGCACTAAATGTCTATTGAAGTAAAATAACACGTTATTATTGACAAGAGTACAGACCTGTTTACTCTTACGATTTTGGCGTACAATGTATAATTTTGAGGTGTTAGCATATATACTGTATGTTTATTTTTTTCTATAAATATAAAGTATTGAACGATTTTGTGATAAAATTGTACGATTTTAAGAGTTTGAGAGTAAACAGGTCTGAGAGTAGTTGGTAGAGATAAAAATGATGTAAGCTTACCGCATTGGGTGCAACCTGAGCACAGCTTTTGACCAGTTTATCAAAAATATCCTGTAAGACTTGGTGCTCTGATGGTATAGGACCTTTCGATACAGGTGCAGGTGGCTCCACAGGAGCAGGTGTAGGCTGAAATCAATCATAAAACTTATTTCTAGAACATGCATCGTGTGTGTGTGTGCGCGCGTCTGTGCTTATTTTGTCTTAATAGAATAATTAGTTAAGGGGGCAGGCTACCAAAAAAATTTTTTTTTTAATTAACCAACTTAGAGCAATTATTTTATTATGGTCATGTTAAGCTATGAATGGAGATATATTTTCATGCTTTAAAATAAAAAAAATTATATAGTTGCCATGGCAACGGCGGCCATCTTGAAAATAATACCCATTCGTAGAGTTCTAAAATTTTAAAAACAAACATACATATTGCTTAAAAATTGATTGATTCATGAACTTCAATTATATTTAGAGGTACTGAGCTAGTTTAATTTCCTTAAAACTTTTCAAAACATTTTTTTTTAAATTTTTAAAATTTGCCTCGGCAGAAAACGCTTAAAATTTACCATCCTAGGATATGAAAAAAATTATTTTAACAAAAGTAATTGACCAAATTGATTTTTGAATAGCTCATTACCCACAAAATAGTTAAAGGAAGATACACACCAAATTTTATTACTCTAGCTTGTATATTAGCTGAGATTTTAGAATTCTACGTTACAAAACAACAGAAAAAAACAATTTTGAGAAAAATCAATTTTAAACTTTAAAAGTGAAAAATTTTAAGTTTAATATGAAAATGAAGTTCTTTTACATAGTTTTTTTTGTTCAGCAACATGGACATGGTGGTTTCTTATATTATTGAACTGTTGAATGCACCAGGAACATGGGTTTTAACTTCTTGAACTTCATCAGGTGCTCTCGTCAAAATCACAATTTTAAACAAAAAATTTTTTTCCTCTGGAATAAAGCTAATTTGTGTTGTATTAGAATTTTTTGTTCAGCATTATAATATAACACAAGTTATCCAAAGTCCCCAATCAACCCTTTTGTCCATGATCCTTTTAACCATGCTTAGATGACAAGGTTATGTTGCTGTCACCATCACTGAAATTAAAGCATAGTTTCATGGCAGCAATGCTATGTTGAAACTTTTGTACCTATTCTGTGTACTTCTTTCATCAAAGATGTCCCTCATACCAGAGGTGAATGAGTTATTTGTCTATTAGAAATGTAATAATTGGGAAGATACTTGCTCATAAATGTTTCATGTCTTCGGCATAGCGCAGTTTTTATACTTTGCGCAGGTTATAAATTTTGCGGTGCAGCTGGATTGTTTATCGCAGATATCATAGATTGCAACTTTTCATAGTCCATGCCATTGTCCTTCAGGCCTTAGAGTCTATAATTGATAATGACTTGGTTATCCAGTTGTTGATATGAACAATCTAACCACTCACAATCTAGTCATTGTTATGTTCATAGTATTTACTATTTTGTTTTGCAATCAGCTGTAAGTTATGGCTTCTGCAATTCGTCCATTCCACTGCAGACAGAAGAAAATTGGTAAAAGCTTTGAATTATGATCATTTCGAAATCAATGTTTAGCAGTCCCTCTGTAGAATTCTTGTCACTGAAGAATTAACTTTTGCTCGGCTCGGTAGAACTAATTGGGGGCTGGAATGGAATTAAAAAAATATATAAACATTATTTAGCAAATAATATATTGAAAATGATCTCAATAAGCCTATTAGTATTATTTAGATGTTTAGGATTGCTAAACTAAATACTTATTTTATTATAATTACTATTATTAGTCAATTGAACTGATCTTATAAATAAGAAATAATATAAAACTAATTAGCTATTACTATTAATAATTGTATGCAGATAAAAAAAAATGAATAAGATTAAACTATTTGAGTTAAAAGATTCTAATACGAATTATTTTCCCCATACTGCTAATGCTAATACCATGCCATAATTATAGTAGTATTACTACGGCATATTGCGTTGTTGTTTTAGTCCTAGCCTTAGTCTTAGCCTATGCTATTACTTTGAACTACTCGATTATTTATCAATGTTGTATTAGACAACTATAAATAAAAAGTAAATATAAAGACTAATAGTAGAAACTTATGTAATTCTCCGCATAAGGCATAAGCTAAACATAAACTCACAAACAATCCACACGCACGATCAATCATCAAAGGCAACACAGTGACAGTACTGACGTCCGAACTGAATAATTTCAACTATCACCGATTGCATGTTGCTAAATTAAGGTCATTTTTTTTTAGTATACTTACCTTGAATTTCTGGCTTTTACCGAATGGGTAAGGTTGTAAACGTGTATTTTAAAATCAAAATATGCTGATGCTTTCGTTTGCAAAATGTCGCTCTGTACACAGAACCATGATCCGGTAAACACGCATAAACAACGCATTTGCGCATGCGCGAGTCAACGGTATCTTGGTTACCCTCGGTTTGGACCAATGAAAATCTGTAAAATAATTATATAAATAGAAGTGAAGAAAATCCTACACACACTTCGCTTGTGGATCCGATTATTTGTAGCAATTATATTTACTGACTTCGATTCTAAAAATAAAAAAAAACTGCTTGAATTTACCTTTACGTTGATATATAATAATAGCATATTATGTTATTTAAAACTAGTTTTTTGAGGTCTCAAACATGGGATATGTATGAATTTTATTTTATTTCCAAAATTAGGTCAATTTTTAGAGTGGGGAGGGGTGTTAAATATCAGTTGTTTCACAACAAATCTTTTAAAAAGTAGTATCAATTGATATGTAATCGATTCTAAGAATGTTTATCTTCGTAAAAATGAAAAAATAAAAAAAATGGACAATTTTTGAAAATTTTAGATATTTTCGGGCGCCTAACCCCTTAACCCACAAGGATTGAAGTATTCATGTTCTGTCTGATGAAGGCTCACAAAGGTCCATTACTCAAGTTTTTGTCCAACTTAAATCAAGCTTCATCCTAATTGTTAACATTAAAACTTGTTATCCACTAAGCATTTCTGCAAACCTTTGGAAATTTTAACCAAAAGCCAAAACCAAATGAATGTACGCATATTTAAAAAAAAAAACCTAATGATAGATTGCATGTACCCTGACAATTCAATATCTTCAAAGAGGTATTGTAATTGTAGTTGCGAAATTCGAACAAGGGGTAAATCATTGATTACTTGAAAGGTAATTTATTAAAATAATCTAAAACAGTTTTCTGACAAGTTTAGCATTGTATTAAAAAAAAAATAATTATTTATGAATTTCACAAAAAAACTGATCCAATTTATTTTATGATCTCAGTATCAGAATAAGTAATAAAAACTTACAAAAAAACTGCATACAGGTAAGTTTGAAGTTGAAAAAACAACAACAAAAAAACATGGTTTAAATGTACTAAATAACTAAATCAAATTATATATATATTTTTTTAAAAACGTAGCCAACTAAAATAGAATCAACATCTGACTTCAAGACAGCTGTTAGTGAGTAGAGGCTTTAAAGTCATTTTCAGATGACTGATGAAAAAAAAAAACATGCTTTCATTTAAAACACATTCCCATGCCATGCAATTTTCACAAAGGTAATTTATATTTCCTATCCTTGGTAGGATACATTAAAAAAATGAGGCAGAATTAATATTTATTTAAGGATCAGCTGATTATTTTCTGTAAGGAATACCAGGTAGCTTGGTATTGACTTGATACTATGGAATGGACTTGGCACCATGGAATGAAACTTGTTACCATGGAATGAAACTTGTTACCATGGAATGAAACTTGTTACCATGGGATTGAATTGGTACCATGGAATGGACTTGTTACCCTGGGATAGACTTGGCACCATGGAATGGACTTGTTACCATGGGATAGACTTGGTACTATGGAATGGACTGTACCACGGGATGAACTTGGTACCATGGGATGGACTTGATACCATGGGATAGACTTGATACCATGGGATAGACTTGGTACCATGGGATTGACTTGGTACCATGGGATTTACTTGGTACCATGGGATTTACTTGGTACCATGGGATGGACTTGATACCATGGGATGGACTTGGTACCATGGGATTGACTTGGTACCATGGGATAGACTTGGTACCATGGGATTGACTTGGTACCATGGGATTTACTTGGTACCATGGGATGGACTTGATACCATGGGATGGACTTGGTACCATGGGATTGACTTGGTACCATGGGATAGACTTGATACCATGAGATTGACTTGGTACCATGGGATTTACTTGGTACCATGGGATGGACTTGATACCATGGGATAGACTTGATACCATGGGATATACTTGGTACCATGGGATTTACTTGGTACCATGGGATTTACTTGGTACCATGGGATGGACTTGATACCATGGGATTGACTTGGTACCATGGGATGGACTTGGTACCATGGGATGGACTTGGTACCATGGGATGGACTTGGTACCATGGGATGGACTTGGTACCATGGGATGGACTTGGTACTACAGGATTGACTTGGTACCATGGGATTGACTTGGTACCTGGGATTGACTTGGTACTATGGAATGGACTTGGTACCATGGGATGGACTTGGTACCATGGAAATGACTTGACTTAAACATAAGGCCAGCATATTTAATTATAATTTTAGGAAGTAAATAGAACTTGATTTGAAAAAACTCAGCTAAAGTCCTATTGTTTTGCTTTTTGGGTCACAAGCTGACAATTGTTTACTTCATAAAGCATTAGAAAAATGTAAGACCAAATGTACCGGGTTTACCTGAGTGGGTATCCTAGTGTTTGCTGCAGGTGCTGGGTTTGTAGGGTTAAAGCCTCCATACACAGGATTGCTTGGTGGCTGTCACAGTAGGTTAACAGCAAAAGAAAAGGGCAAGATGAAATGGGAATACATTGATATAGTTTAACAGCAGCAGTTTGGCATGCCATGTCAAATACTTGGAAGTGTCCCCCATGAAATGACACTTATTGTACAACATTAGTTTCAACAGTGAGTAATGAGTAATGGCACAATTTTTGTTTAACTATGCAGATGCAGCAAACAAGGTTAAGGTGACGAGGTGTTAAATCAATCTGTTACTGAATTAAATCATGCTATGTTAATGTTATTTTTAAATTCAGTCACTGACTGATCAATTAAAAAATTACATTTCATCAAATAAACACATATTTTTCATATATTAATATTTGCTCATAGTAACATAACATTCAAATATTAATAAGAAAAATATTTGTTAAAAACGTACACCCTACGTAAGTGGTTCTGTACAGTAACAATCCAGTGCATCATCAAATCTTAATGTTTAAAATCAGATTTGTAATGACCTTCTTTTAAGTTCATATAACAGTACATACTTGTTTGTATGTATACAATTAAGAACTCTACCTGTCCGCAGGCGTCTCTGTTCAGAACCACAACATTATTCATGAACCCATTAGTACCTGAGATTGATTCTGATGTTCAACAGGGTTATACAATCCTGGGTAGGTTGGCGCTCCAGGTGGATGGTCTGCATTCGTTTGTTGAGGGGTAAACAAGTTCAAATTGGGATTGGAAAACTGCAGAAATGAAACGGTTGTTATTTTATCAGTTCCCTGATATGTAGAAATTAGGGGATAGTTTTATAACGGTATCACTTAATCATCACATAAGCAAACAGCATCACTTGGTCACATAACATCATCACTTGGTCAACATGTGTCGTATATATATATACATTTTATGGTCCTATTTAAATAAAGACTAATGCAACAAATTTTGCACTTGACTTTTTAAACCACAGATAACACTTGATATACTTTATAGTCTTTACAATGATAAACTGTATAGTTTTGACTTTTAATATTGCTAGATATTGCTATTCTTAGACTTCTCATCAGCATTTAACACTAGCGAACCACACCTTATGATAAAAAAAACTTTCCTTGTTAGGGGTTAATATAAATATCCAACTTGGATACTGAACTTTTTAAAATATCGCCCACAATACGTCAAGGTAAATGACTTAGAAATAAGCACCGGGGCGACCCAAGGCTGCGTTCTCCCCTGTACTGTAAACAATATCTACCAATGATATTCAGAGCTAAAAGCACAGCGTTCCAATCTTAAAAGTTGCTGATGATACACCATCGTTGGCTTAAAATCTTAAGGCGAAGGCTTATGCCGCAACTTAGTTACAAGCATTATCAATTGTTGGAATGAAAATTTTCTCCAGCTGAATGTTTCAAAAACAAAGGAAATGGTTGTTAATTTCAGGAGGGGGAAAAACACTAGATTACAGATCTCAACATAAAAAATCAAAGTGTAGAGAAAGTAGAGGCATATAAGTACTTAGGTGTCACCATTAATAATAAGCTAACATGCCATGAGCACGGCCAAAAGCTGTATAAGAGTTTCAACCAAAGACTGTTCTACCTCAAAAAAAAAAAACAGTACTATTTCGACATAACAAGTCTTTAAGTTATTCTACAGTGCAACAGTTGGAAGCCTACTTAATTACAATATTACCTGCCATTGTGGGAATTCATCGTCTGATAATAAACACAGCATAAACCGACTTATCTAGAAAGCTAGGAACATAACACAAACTAAACATCCTTCCTTTGAAAACTATTTGAAGAAAGATGTTATTGTAAAACTAACACATTTTGGATGATACATCCCACCCTCTTCATCACAGATACTTAGAATTGGCCCGTTCGGGGTGAAAGATATAAAAATTCTTTTGTTCCCCAATCTGCACAAATTTACCATTGTGCTCCCGTGAAGTCACAAATCTTAATGAGAACTAATAAGTCCCTGGTATGGCTAAGTGAATTCACTGAATGGCTGTTTTTTTCACTAGTGAAATAATTTAATATAGATGTTGTATGTTTGAATTGTTTTTATTTATGTGCTGAAAATGTACAATGCAATCAAAAAACATTTCCATTTTTTTGGATCAATAAAAGAATTTTATCTTATTTGATTCAGTCTCTTGTAAGGTTGAGCATAGACTCTTACAACCTTGGCTAGCACATCATAGGCAAGCCCCAGCAAGATATTGCAAGATACGATTCACTCTCATTTAAGGTTGAGCATAGACACTTACAACTAAGTCCCATCAAGATATGATTCACTCTCTTTTAAGGTTGAGCATAGACTCTTACAACCTTAGCTAGCACATTACAACCAAGCCCCATCAAGATACGATTCACTCTCTTTTAAGGTTGACCATAGACTCTTACAACCTTAGCTAGCACATTACAACCACGCCCCATTAAGATACGATTCACTCTCTTTTAAGGTTGAGCATAGACTCTTACAACCTTAGCTAGCACATTACAGCCAAGCCCCATCAAGATACTGCCAGACATGATTTATGGTCTGTCTATATAAATATATTAGGTATTATGGTTTTGCCAAACACATCAGCAACCACTTCTACTAGTCAAGTTAAATTTTTTTCTCTTCAACTTACAGCTGGGGCAGGTTTCAATTTCTCCTGAATAATTGGTGGATCGTTCCAAGCTGTTTCTGCTGGTTTGTCTTGATAAGAATACATAGCAGGCTGCTGAGGTACAGGTGCTGCGGAATTATATACAGAAGGTGCAGGCCCCGCTGTGCTGACAGGAGTGAAGAAATTGCTTGCCTGATTGGATGCTGGAGAATATGTGTTTGGGCTGTGGTAGAGATGAATTTATGCACATTAAATCAGGATACAATAACATACATCAGAACAAACTAAGATAAGTTTCTTTCATTGATCCAAGTAATTGGGATAGTGTTGTGATTTTCGGCATATGTATGCACAAACAAGATAATTTTAAATTAGAACAATTTATACATCAGACATTTCAAGTATTTCCCAGAGCAAAAATCAGCCATCATAAATCAACATCATATATCAGCCACAATATTTCATATAGATGTGACTTGGAAAAAAAAGTTCTTCATTAACATAAAATATTTCTGTGTAATAAATTCATGCTACCAGACCGCAATCTCTTCAAATAACATTCATACACTAAACAATATCTCTCTTGAAATGCACAAGGTAATGAAATGAACTACCTGTACATATTTGACTGACTAGAATATGACTGAGGTTGACTGTAGTCAGGTTGCTGTATGTAACCTTGATTGGAGTAGGTGTCCACCCCGTAAGCTGACAATGATGCGGTGGGGTAATGGGGATACTTCAGACCTAGGCAAACAAAAAGTTCAATTTACGTTGATGATGATGATGTGTACTTTTATAGCGCTTTTATAGCTATTCTCACAGCACTCCGATGTCCTAAAATCTATCTAAAGAAAAAAAAGTCTTTAAATGGTTCTTAAATGACTTTTTATCATTTTTCAACGTCCCTGAAAGATTGAGGCAAAATCACAATTTAGGCACAATAGTGAGGGGTGAATAAAAGAGCAATGAATAAGATTAGTAACAACGGCTTAAAAGAACGCCAGGAAGGTTTCTGCTATATTTTACCTTTCTGGCCAGGACCAGCAGTTTTGGGCACAGAAGGGGCCGTCTGTGGGGCAAAGTTGCTGGTCTGTGCATTGGTTGTAGCAGGATTGTAGAACTGATTCTGTGTGTAATAGTTAGCAGTTGATGTCGATGCGGTATCGAAATTTGTTCTCCCAGCCGTTGTCTGGTAACCCTGTTGGACGTCATAGCCTGATGCAGCTGTACTCCTAGGGGCCTGCACTGGTTGTACGCCACGACTCCCTTCGGGCAAAATGTTGTATTGTGGGAAGGGGCTTGCAACACCATGCACAGCTGTACTCTGGCCAAGGGCTCGAATTAACCTATCTTGCAAAATGGCAAGATTTGGCTGTAGATGTAAAGTTGAACCATTTAACCTGACTGAACTTACAAACAAGCTATTTAGATTTCACAATAAAATAAATACATTCTATTTTTTTTTAAACAGAAATCTGTAGGATCAATTTCACAGTGTTCAGCTCAAATAAATAACACAAATCATGCAATTATTCCATTTTTAAAACAGGTCATGAATATAAAGGAAGTAAACTTTTTTGTTAAATATGACAAATGTGTTGTGTAAATCAAAGATGTCCATAGAGTTCAATAAGTTTTGCTTACATCTGAAGTATTGTTGAGGTAAGTCAGGGCCGCTGCCAGACTTCCTTGAGCTGCCAGGAGACCAGCATATTGGCTTAGTTTTTCAGCAAGTGCTCCCCCTGTCACATTGGGAACAGCACCTCGGGACAATTCCACAGCTTTTCTCAGCACCATTATTTTCTCCACCAGATCCTGAGTATAGCGTAAGGGAGGGTTTGATAATATATACTACATATTATACACAATATAACAGTGGTTCCCAACATGTTGTATGCAAAAATTACACTGATAATACTTGAAAAGCAGCAAGAATGTTTTTTTAATACCCGTTCATTTACGTGAAGCTATATTTCAACATATTTGAACTCATAAATGAAATTCTAATCAAGGGATACGAGAGAAAAAATAGGCTGAATATCTCTGTACTTCATTTGCTCAATTACAAAAGTGCTATTATTAAACTTTTGGGTGTTGATAGTCTCGTTCTAATTTTAATAAATGCTTATTTATTACTTATTAAACACAAAGAAATCTTAAAATATAATGAATTTGCTATTATTATATTTAGGATCTCACTCTAGTAGCAGAAAAATAGGGGCAGGCTATGCTGGGTCGACCAATTAGAAAGAATGCCAAAGGACAGAGGCGTGTGAAAAGGGTGCACCACCAAAACCCCATAGAAAACGGCTCAAAGGCAGACCTAGGCTTAGATTGATGGACGATGTAGAAAAAGATCTACAACAGCTGGGAATTCAAGCATGGAAAAGAAAAGCATCAAGTTAGTTCTGAGAGGAAGGACGCCAAAGCCCTACATGGGCTGCAGCACCTCAGGGATGGATTGTTTTCTTTTATCATTACAAATAAAAGAAAGTTTTGAAATTTACAATGGAGGTTGATAAAGTGATTTATGAATTCATTCTTGATCTCATATTTAAAAATGTCCAGAAAGACTATAATCCATAGGGGAAAAAGTGGTGCAGTTCAGGCTGATTGTTGTAGTACAGGGAGGACTGCAATCAGGTTGAGGCAAAAGAAATATAGACAGGGTAAGGATAAACATAAAGAGAGACAATATAAAGTCTTCTTAGCCAGAAGTGTCGCTTTTACTTATTCTTTTTCTTCAGGTTACCTCTTCCCTGTGTATATTTCAGGAAGATTATAGGAGAAAACCAAGTTTTCAGTCTTCAAGAAAATTGAGAGACGGTTCATCTCACCTGCAGGGCCAAAGGTTGATTGGAGTCCTCAGTGTTTTGTATCCAGTTTTCAACAAGTTTTTCCACATTGCCTGAACAAATATAGCACAGGCTGGCAAACAAGGACAGGTTACCATCTCTTTCAGTCTCTAATCTCTTGGCCAAGGTGTCTGAGAAGGGGAGAGAATTTGGTGAAGGACGTTTCAGCAAGAAAAATAACTTTTATTTATTCTTAGATATTAAATAAAATAATGAGCTAGTCACAATATAATTTCATGTACGTGTACAATGTTCGGGGAGAAAATAAATAAAGTTTTTCCACATTAGACAATTAAAAAAACACTAATGGAACACCAAAACCAAATGGAAGCACATATCCCAAAAGCAACCCCTAAATATATTCACCCCGTGCAATGAAATTTTAATAGCTGTTCAAGAGATCAAAAACTTTTATATAAATAGGAAATGAATAAAAAATTATATATATATTTGCATCTTTTTCAACATCCATATCATATTTTTGTACAAACCACACAGAGATGAAAACTCTTCAGGCAAGGCGTAGGTAAGAATGACAGCCAAGGCCTCCTTCCAGTTGTCTAGATCACATGTTTCTACAATATGAGCCCAGTCGTGGGTTACAACTGATGAGATCAGCTGTGGAAACATGTTCAAAGAGTTTTGTTAAATTTGGGGTATTTTTGTGTTTGGTAAAGATACTTTATATTTTGATCAAATTCATCGCACACAAAAGTTTTCTCTCATCAATGAATGAAATCTCCATTTTACTACCAATACTGTAACCAATGTTTGCTTCTGATATACATGTAGCCTTTCTTCCTGTCATCGGTGATATATTTCACATTCGGCACTTTATTACTTGAAATAACTTGACATAAAAAATGTAAATAACCATATAATGCAGCTCCAATTTACAGAAACATTAGCAATCCAGTGAGTAAAGAATATGACTGAAACATTAGCAATCCAGTGAGTAAAGAATATGACTGAAACATTAGCAATCCAGTGAGTAAAGAATATGACTGAAACATTAGCAATCCAGTGAGTAAAGAATATGACTATGTGCTCAAATTGCACATGTGTCCGCAGACAATTGATCCACTCTCTTTGGATATTGTAAGCTCACACCCTAATATCACATGCTTACTGAAAAGGTCGACAAAAACAGTCCCATCTTTTGTAATTTGTCATTTTTATTAATATGCCTCATGCATTATTCCTGGGTGAGTTTTACTTTACAATCAACAATCACTAAATGTCATGATGTTACAATGATTAAGGTGGGCGTTGAAATAGACTTACCCTTCCCAAGGTTGATTTATTCCTAAGGAAATATTTCTTCTGTGTTCTGACCAGGAGCTCGGGACCACCAGCGATGGCAAGCAATATGGCTTCAGCCATCTTATTCTCACTTAGACACATCTCAACAGCAGCTTCAAAGTTACCAGTGAGAAGAGCTTGAGTCATAAGTCCATCAGCTAAAACCACACCAAACAGAATGGAGTATGAGAAAACTGGCATGCACTTCAATAAGAATGAATTATTTTATAATAACTAAAGCACAGTCCTTGATTTCCAGTAAGGAATCTTTTGTAGCCTAGCAATCATAGTTAAATTTGTAGCACTCACTGAGGTATAACTGTTTACCCCGCTTTTGAATTTAAACAAAACAGAAATTTTTCTTCAATTAAGTAATTATAGTTAAAATTGCAGCACTCACTGAGGTAAAACTACACTACACTTTTTGATAGTAAAAGAAATAATCCTTCAATGCTTACCATGGTCAGTGGGAATAACCAATGGGGTCTCACATCCTGATGTTTTTGACTGAGCACTGGCTATGTCATCAAACAATGCAGACCCATCAAGGTCATCCACTTGATCAACAGGTGTCTACATAAATACAAATCAAATGATAAGCTTCAAGCAAACCCCTTTTAACCCTTTCATTACCGCAGGTTTTGGGCACCTATTTATGCTGACTCGGCAGTAAAAACATTTTAAGGAAATTTTTGGTCTTTTTCACCCTCTATCAGATTTGCTTTTTAACTTCTCTATAGATAAATGAATAAAGATATATATATAGCATTGAAATATGACATCGACGTGACGTCCTTGGTATTTCAGAAAAACTCTTTGCCTCTTTGTTATGACGACAATTTGACATCCTTGGTAAATGAAATTGGGTGATTGTGACGTCGCATTGACATCATCAGTAGCAAAGTGGTTAAAAAGTCTATAAAATTCCTCTCACTCCTATTTAAAAATGTGTTATCTTAATTCATTTTTTATCACTGACCTTTGATCCTACATTGGGTGATGCTTGACCACTAGACAATAAACGATCTGCTTTCATAATGCTCTATGGAAAAAACATGAAAGAAATTAGTCTTGTTCATTTTAAAATTTAAATAAATTAATTATTTTCAAATCTCCCTTAATCGATATTTACATTTTCTTTTCAACAACTCGACATCAAAATGATCTTCATCTCATTCATACATTGACACGCATACGACTTACTCCTGTATTAAGTAGTGTCATCTTCTGTGCCAACTCCTGAGCATCCACTCCACGCCTTGAGGCTGCTGACACTTCAGTTCCTGTATGCTCCACTACCTTTACGTAACAATAAAATAGATTTTATCTTTCTCAAACTGTCCTCTTTTTGTTAAAGAGCACATTTACACTGTCTAATCTCTTTGGTATATAACTATAATGCAGTGGTGGTTGTGGACACCAGCGATGAGGCGTTAACAGCTTCAATGTCAAGCCTGGGAATTCCGCCAAGCGTCTGTGTTCCCACTCTAGGGACTATGAATAGTCTATATTTAAAGTGTAGCGTACAAGGAAAATTAGATCCAGTCCCCTCGTTAAATATTGGAGAACAATCCCTTTACAGCAGGCAGTTCCTTTAAAACTGTGCTAAGAGCTGGTTTTTTTCTGTCAAAAATTTTGCCTTTATTTTTGTGTTTTTATTACCAAATTGTTGGTAAGAAAACAAACTTCAACTTCCGTTATTAAAAAACTACATTTAAATTTGATAAAAAATAATGACACATTCATTTAAAAACGACACATCAAAAATTAACATGTGCCACCAATCAAAATGCATGCTTCTGGACACATGGTCACAACACATGAATACAGGAGTTATCTTTTATTTTAAAATATTTATCTCATAATATTCCAAAATAAAGACCAAGCAAGATGATAACAGTAAGAAACAAATCTAGGTACTTCTGTGCAGATGTGACAATTTCAACTATTTATACAACCATTTATATTTACCTTGCGAGCCAACTCATTCTGATCATATCCGAGCAGCTCCAGAAATTTGGTCCTGGGTTCTTTTTCAAAGTTGACCTAAACAAGAAAAATAATATTTACTGGCCAATCAGTTCTCTCTTAACACACAGCTATTTCATTAATTAGTTCTTTTGCACCCTGATTCATACAAAATGAGTTGCTTTTCCTTCTGTTTAACTGAACTGAATCAGCTCTTAGACAAACCATTTTTAACACGATCAGTGTCTTGTTAAGTATTATAAAACATGACTCAGAACATGATAACAATGAAGGCAAAAGATTTTCTCAAAAACATTCTACCAGTAAATAAATAATAATAATCAGGTTTATTTGAAAATCATGCTTCATCCCCAAAGGCTCGAAGTGCTGTACAAAGTCAACCATAATAAAAGAGAAATGAAAAAATCTATACTATAACACATTGAAATACAAAACGCAACATTACAAAAACTACATACGAGAATACCCATTCTAAGTCTTTCATCCCTTGCAACCATAAACAACACAGGCCAATATACATCTAGGAAATAATAGCTAGCTTGAAAAGATGGTAGACAACATCACCCCAGCAGGTGTTTGGGAAATAGATATGTTTTCAAATCGGTTTTGAAAGACTCCAGTTTCTGGCTGTTTCTGAGAGCGACAGGAAGTGTGTTCCAAATTGTTGGGCCAGCAAATGCTTAAGTGTGCCTTCCGTAGGTTTCAAGGCGAACATGTGGTATCGAGAGTTTGCCACTAATCGGATGACTCTAATCCCAAAGCCACTGTTAAGGTAGTTTGTCAAAATTAAAACAACCCAATCAACTCACTCTCATAAAATTCCAAATATTTTCTTGCATGCCATCTTTACTGTTGGCCGCTTTCATGGCACAGAATTCTAAAAAGTGTCCATCTTTCAAAGCTTGTTCCAGCTGATTGGACTGCACCACAAGTTCAGTCTCCGTCACTATTTGACTGATGGTCACTTGCCGACTCACCGGTTGCGAATGGGTTGGTTTATCTAGGACAAATGTTACCAGCTTACCGCCAAACTAGAAGAAAAGGGAGACGTACCCATCAGGTAAAACATTGTTTGTCAAATTGTATTTGAAACACATATTTACCGTAGATTGTAAATGTAGAGAAAATCACTTGCTAAGGTTGCAAATGTTGGCAATAAACTAAATATTATTCACATTCATAGTATTACAACAATTAATGTAAAAATTCCACTATCTAACAGACAATAACATGTAATAAAATAAAATTGTAATATTATTTTAGTATTAATTTAGAATAATAAAATGTTTAAAATACATAAAGTTATTATGATTTGTTTAAAACAATTTCATCAACTCACAGCAAACGATGCACCAACTGGTTTTCTAATCCACTTGGGTGGTTTCTGCAAAGGTAAGGTTTTATCCTCCTCATGAGGCACTTGTACAGGGGCTTCCCCAAACTGAGCTCCTCCAAATGATTCTGCAACCTGTTACAAAAATAATGATAGTGTGAAGGATTTTGCAAACATTTCAAGCCCATTCACACATGCATAGATAATCCTTTAGACATCCTTTACACATCTTTGTAACTCTTTCAAGTTAAATTAATAAAAGGCTTTAAAACTTGCCACAACAAGCTGATCAAAGGAGTCTGATAGATTACCTTGTTGCTGGGCTGGACTGGGTGCCCCCCTCCCAGCAGAGAATAGAGAGTTATGTGACCATCAAAGGATGCACTGGAAATAATGGATGGATTCCTAGTGCACCACTGGATGTCAAAACACCACTGGTTGTTGGTAGACAGATCATACACAACCTGTTACAAGACAAGGAAAAGCATAAATCCTTTACTTTGAAATTACACTCTTTTCTACTTTGAAATTACACATTTCTAACAGGTATTTACAGCCTGGAGCTTCAATTAATAAATTTTAAGTCCTTGTGTAGCACTCATTACATTTTTATTCCATGGGGTGTATTTCCTAAAGCAAAAAACTAGCAAGAATTTAAATGCATAGAAGGGAGTCAAATCAGTAGGATACAGATCGAATGTGAAACAATTAAACACTACCTCTCCGTTAGGGACATTTGGATTCCAGCAGAGAATTCTATTGTCTTTACCGCAGCTCAACAACAGGTCAGGGTCTCTTTTACACCAAGACATGGACAAAACACCCCTACAATAAAATACACATTAACTGGATTAACCACCATTTGATATGTTTCAAATTTGGATTTAAACACCCGTAAAAAAATTTAAAAATCAAAACATTTCATTTAAAAGTATATAAAAACCAATCAATTAACTAGATAATAAATGATGTACTTCTGATGGCTTTCCAAAACCTTGAGAGGAGAAGTGGCATATCTCAAGTCCCAGACCTGGATCACTGGGGTATGGTCATCTTCAGATGACAGGCACAGTTGTGTAGCAACCTCTGGATGCCAAGCTATTAATTTAGCTTTAATCTGTTGAAAAGTTTGAATAACTATATTTAAATTAAATTTGAAAATATAATTTTTTTTTCATGTAATAGTTTACTATCAATTCAAATTCATCACAAATTATTTTGGTACATTGAAAGATTAAACAGGTATGCAGAGAGGTTGTTGACTACACAGGCTAATCAAAAGCCCCTCTCAACACAAATTATTAAGAGTTTCAGTGACAAAGACATACTCGAGACATGCTATCACTGATTTTGATGATGGGTTCATTTTTCCTCAAGTCCCAGACAACGCATCTGGAGGCAAATGTTGACCCAAGGATGTGCTGAACCTGACAGTTCCATGCCACACAAGCCAACTCTTCAGGCGGCTGCAACAAATAAAAAGTTTAATAAGACAGGAGATAAATAGTCAAAATGTCTGCTTTACATTTTGGCATTAAAAATGTATTCACATAAATTTTAAAATGAAGTATTTCAAGTGACGCAAATGGGGTTATTTAGCAGTACCTGAGATTTTTGTCCAGGAGTCATAGGACTCTCAGTCCTTAACAAGTCCCAAATGTAAATCTCTGAATCACCCCCTCCTGAAGCCAGCAGATTTGACTACAAACAAAACAATATATTAGATTAATTTGTGGGAAATGGCAATATGTGGGCAACAATAATGAAACAGCAATGTTCAATTATAAATAGTTAGACAGAGAAGTAATAAATGAGCTGAAATGTCTTGCCTGGAAAGGATTTAGGTCCAAGGCCTTCACTGAACCAGTGTGTCTAGTCAGCTCAGTGGCAAGACAATCTTTGGCCCCTGCTAGCAGTTTGTCTGCACTGTAGACATGTATACTGCCATTCTCTCCACCTCCAATGATCACTCCACTTTCTGTATCTTTCTGTGGGCCCCAGACTACTTTATGGAACCTGTTCAAGGTAGATTCAATTTGGAAATTAAACTCTATTTGGTTCAAGATCATGCAAGAAGTTTTAAATTCACACAAGACAAAGCTAATTATGCACATCAAAATTGAAATGGAATATAATTATTTCAATTTAGTGTTTTATAACTATTACCCTTGATATTTTTAAAAGTAAAAATTGATAAAAAGTAAAAATTTAAAAAAATATTTAAAAAAAGACAAATGAAAAACTTGTTTACCTGACATCTGAGGGCACAGAAGCTACCATTGGCATATCCAAAGTGGCCTCAGCAAGGTTCAGGCTATACAGCTCAAGAGCTGATGTTGTGCTAGATGGAAGTTTAGAGAAAATGAAATGTACACATGTACATTTAAGGATAATAAATAAAGGACTGCGTCCATTCAAGATATGTGAAGAAAAAAGTGGAACGAGGTATGCTGAAGCTTGAAATGAAGGAACAGGACAGTAGAAAGAGAATGAGAGAAAATCTTTCTACTGCTAACAAAACAACAAAGACATAGAAAGGAGTTAATAAATTAAATGTCTTTAGTTTGTCATATTGTGGAAAAATGTAAGTTTCAACAGTATTATGAGATTTGTTCATTTCGATTTTATAAATTTTATGATCCAGTTTGAAATGCAGTTATGACATGTGCAAATATTTTATCTTAAAAATTTATTATTTCTGTGAAGAGGTGAATAGAACAAATTAAATGGAAACAATCGAATGCATTCTTTCAATTCAATTTAGATATGATTAGCAAGTGTTACAAAACAAGGGTTTTAAAATAATTAAAAGCATAGGAGGGGATCAATGTTAAACTATTGTGTTATATTAAAATTATTTACTGTTCCACTCATTTTTGTTAAAACCCATTTTTTTAAATTTACGTTTAATATAAAGCTTAAAACTCTATTCTGAACCGGAAATACATTGAACATTTACCCATTTTATTTTCATTTGGTGAAGAAAAAAAAAATTTGAGGTGAGAGGTAATTATTGATAATGGTTCAGCTGTATTACATGCACACACATATAGTTATAATCACCTGAAAGTAGCATCAAGCTGTTGGGCAGCTGTCCCAGTGGCAACATATATAGGATACTGATTCTCTGGTGACCAAGCCATATTGGCCGTCCTGTCAATCTCCTTTACCCTCATTCTAGTCGGTATATGATTTAAATTTGCTGGAATCATATCAAAAACATGTTTTACAAACAACTGCATGTATGTAAAAGCATAACATAGTGGGATATGTGACTCAATTTTGTACATAAATATCAGTAAGGTTTTTCTTTTTTAAAACTAACAATGAAATTCAATTACTGTAATTTTTTTTAGCCTTAAATGTTTTAAATAAACAATGTTGTTAAATATTTTATTAGAGGGCCTAGCTTTAAATAAAAAGAAGGGCATTAAAAAAAAAAAAGGCAGTGTCTACACGTCCGGCGCGCCTGACGTATATCTCCCGCACTATTTGTCCGGCGACCAAGTCACATGACCGCCGTAACAAAGTGGCGAGAGATATCTTGTCGGGCAGCCTTGTCACGTGACTGCGAATGATTCAAAATTGTTAATTTTAAAATCCATTTCTCCACCAAGTAATGAATGTACTTGGTATCTTGAATGCAAATAATAGACAAAAAGTGAAAGTGGCTTGTAAACATTTTTGTTTTGTTTGTTATTTGAGTTTGTGTACCGTACCAGTAATCCATCAAATAAATTAGGGGCCAGTGTGGAGTAGGCAACCAATAAAAGTAAAAGATTTCATTTTAAATTGTTTTAATTGCTACAAAATATTTAAAAACTTCTCTTGAAACTACTGTTGCTGAAGAACATGATAATAAAAATATAGTATAAAATATTTTTAATTAAAATGGGAAAAAAACGATCCTTTCCCCGGCATTGATCCTCAAATCTTAATAACATTAAGCAATAACTCTACCATTAGACCACACAAGATCTACCAAACTGCACTTCGTTAGGAATAATAAAAACTACTAGCGTGACATGCCGCCGGACGTATATCTTGCGCACTATTTGTCCGGCGCGCCTGACGTGTAGACACTTCGAAAAAAATATATGTAATTTTTAAAAAAAATTAAATCAAAGATGAGTTTAAACCAATAAAAAGTAGAAAATAAATAAATAATATCTTAAAATGTAATTTTGTGCAGAAGTGTAGATCTAGATGAGCGCTCTATGTATCCAAAGGATTTGAATTGATGTAGACTCATTTTTTAAAATATTTTCTACACAGACTTTCTTTGAGATTTTGTGTTGTGTAGGCCTAATGCATTTTAAAATTATTTTCTACTTAATCAAGCAGACGCGATGATGTTGACACAACACATATTATCATATGCTACCTTTCAGGTAAGCATGGGACAGATTGATCAGTCGAACTTACAAGTGTCAACAAAAAATTGCAATTTGACCAACAAGATGGATATGGGAATGACGAATCTGAGTGAAAGAAAGTCTTTAAAAATATTTGCAAACTTCATAATTAAGGGGATGAGATTAGATCATATAAGAAGTTCAATATAATTAGAATACCATATAAAAGAAAACATCAGGAATTCTTAGCCAAATCACTTATCTACTCAAGTTTACTGTCTCTTCTCTTACAAAAATTATTGTGAGACTACCTACTGTACTACACAATGTCATTCATTGATTATCAGGTAAATCTTGCAATTATTGGCCAAATCCACAAAAAAACAACCTTGTCAAAGTCCACATTAATTATTAACGCTATGATTATGATTTTTCCCAACGCTCCAAAGACTACTGCATACCTTATTCGGCCTAATCATACACAGTTACACAGTATCCCGCTATGCTTCTAACTCTATGTTTTGCTGTCATTGGCCGTGACTAGGAATGTCAATGTTAGACCTAGGACTAGCCGTGCTAGCAGACGCAGTTCTGCGAGTAGTCGAGTAGTAGTATGATTTCGATAATTACTATTTTAATTATTTATCCAAGTAGGAATTTTTATGAAACTTGGAGTACACTAAGAACCTTACCATTCTTAATTGATTATAATTAAATTACCGTACCTTAAAACCCTCAGTAAAATATTATTAACAAGGCTCCAGTGTACACTAAAAGGCATAAATTTGCAGTGTTGATTTGTTGTTCTCAACGTGGCAGTCGCCACATTACCATTTTCTTTTCCGCTTCCGGTTCGACCAGACCAATCAAAACTAAACTATTTAATTTATTACCTGAATCTTTTTGATTTTGCCTATTTAGAAGGATACTCGATACCTTTCAACAAAAAAAACCAACAATATATTGACAGCAATATTTTGAAACCATAATCGTCTAAACTTACGCTTATAGTAAAACAATCTTCTCTTAATGGTAAGAAAACAAGCGAAACAAAGTATGGGAAAACCTTTTAAAAAACGCAACATAACAACGAAAGTCAACGTTACTCAACGTATCAGTATCATCAGCACGAAGGCTTCTTCAACAAACGAACAACAGTAAAAACAACATAAAAATTATAATAATATTAATAAACACTTAGCTGCAATGTTGAATCCGGGATGACAACAATAGCGTTTCTTTCATAAACTTTTATCCTGGGGGGAGGCATTTCAGGAACGAAGTGGCTATAGGTACCCGAGTACCCATCATCGCCAATGACTATTCGCACCCGAAAGTCTTAGTAATCGAAAAAAAAACATGATCCGAACCAGAGGCTTAATAATCGACAAGTTTGCCGCGCATTCTTTTATAAAAATGGAGGTTGGCAGCATTTTTGACACCTATGCGTCTTTTGAAGACGAATTGAATTATTTTTGTAAAGAACACAATGTGTGTTTCACTAAAAGATCGTCAGAGAAGATGAAAGATCCCAATTTGGAACACCTTAAATATGAATATAATTCACTGTTGCAAACAAGGCGTTAAACGCAAGTCAAAGTCTTCAACGACAACAGGCCAAAGAAAATCACAAGCGTAAGTGTAAGTAATAAAGTAATAATAATAGGTTAACTTTAAATTTAGTTGGTCTTGTCATGTAATAATTCTTTCTCCAAGCCAATGATTATTACCACGGTAAATGTAGAGGACGAATGCCACTATTTTATCGATGGCCGCGACTAATGTATCCCTAAATCGATCACTATGCCATGCTATGCCTAACCTGAACCCTAAATCGACCTCTCAACCTAACCTAAACCCTAATTCACTGCAACTATAATAAAGAAGCAAATGACGCCGTGGCATTCGTGCTCTACATTAGCCCTTACCACTTTTGGCAATTCGTTGAGAATTTTTATATTTTTCAGTTCTTTCAAATTGGGATGCCAGGCAAAGATAAAGCTTGTTGCCAAGAGAAATCCATCTCGGCTAGAAATTACCAAATCAATGCATGAACATACTGGCCATGAAGTATCAAAAGAAGTAAGTGCATGTGCTGCGAAAAATATTTACATAATAATAATAAATAGCTTATTCTTGTGGCAGGTTGTTGTCACCTACAGGTACTCTAGTCTCTAGTACTATAGAGTTTAGATGGATGCATTTTAAAAGAATGTTTTATACCATTCATTAACCCATTCAATCTAGGGCGCTCAGAAATTTTATCACTGAAAACTTTTGGTTAAGGTTAGGGTTACCACCCTTACCATAGAAAGGTTTTGAAAAAAATTAAGACAAATCTATTTAACAGTATAATTAAATTTAATAAATTCTAAATAGTCCAGACAGAGTTTTAATCTTAATTTTGATTATTGTGACATATAATAAACATAAAACATTTATCCCCAAGGTGAAGGTTAGTTATTTTTATGTACACAGCGGTGAGCCCAGCCCTAGGCTGGGGTACCGCACTATATAAGACCAATGTTCCCTCTAAGGTTTGTTGTTTTGTGTGCAAAATCATACAGTTATGTGCAAAGTTTTACAGCATCAATTTTTTTGTGTGCAAAATTTTACAGTCCAGAAACACAAACACACACTTAGAATGAAATTTGCTGTGCGGATACTCAAAACTGCTGCGCAGCGCCTGTGAGATGGCTGCGCGGCAGCGCAGCTTAAAGGGAACCTTTTATAAGACCACTAATAATAATAATGTTTGCAGAGCATATTTTTTTACATAATACTTATTATTGCAAAGTAACCTTTGTGTATTTTTTTTCCAGATGTGCCGCTTGTATCCGGAAAACCGCAAGGTGGAACTAAATGCGGCAACGCTTCTGTTGATGTCCTGCACCACGATTCAGGCATCTGAGGCCCGGCAAGTGCTTGAACAACAGCATGATGTGGATTTGCTTCCCAGGGACATTTACAATATTAAGTCAAGAATAAATAAATCATCTTCTGATGCAACTGAAACTCAATCTATACTTCATTCTATATCACAAGCTGGTGGAAGTGTGTCGTATGGACTAACAGAAAGTGGGGAATTTAAGTATTTATCATACATGACTCATGATATGATTAGAATTATTGCCCAATATCCAGAGGTTTTATTAATGGATTTCACATATAAAACCAATAAATATTTATATCCACGTTTGACTGTAATGGTTATTGATGGAGAGGGCAGGGGCATTCCTGTTCTTCATGGTTTTGTAAAAAATGAAGATACGGAATCTATTTCTCTTTGTTTGCAGCGTCTTCTGAAGAATTCTGATTCCAGTCTTTTCAAGTGCTTTGTGGTTGACAAAGACATTGCTGAAATCTCTGCTTTAAATGATCTGTTTCCAAATGTACCTGTTAATCTATGTCATTTTCACATTAACCAGGCTATGCACAGGTTTCTTTCGAAACATGTAGGTCCTGAGTATGTTAATCCAATTCTTGAAGGATTTATGTCTCAAGTTTATACTGAGTTCTACCATAATGTTTAAAAATTTTAAATATGTCTAGAAAATTCTTATCTTTTGTGAATGTGTGAATATGCCTTGCTGAAACTAGTTTTGTTAAATATTTTTTTAAAATATTTATTTTTTCACCTTTGCCTGATAATTGCACATTGAAATGCTTTAAATTTCATTATATTTGACTCCTATATTTCTAATATTGCTTAATTTAATTTTTTTCTCTTTTTAAAGTGGTCCACTTAGGATTTCCATTTATCTCTGACATCAAATGTATTATGAGGAAAAGTATTATTACCACATGCTTCAAATTTGCAAGGTTGTTTCTATTATAGTCTCTACATAATGATTATGATTGATCTTATTTATTACATGTCTGATAAAAAAAAATTCAGAAGTTTTTATCATCTTATTTTTATTGGGCTCGAGGTATGTGGGTTGTTGGTATAATGCATTCATTTATATTCTATCAATTATATCTATGTTCTTAAATTGTTATTTTTAATTAACAAGTGGAATGTGTTCATGGTGTATGCATCCAATGTTGTTTCAGTCTCTTTTTCAGCTTTTATAGATATAGCATTTTCATTATATATTTTTCTGACATCAATTGATGAATCAGGAGGAATAGTTTTCGAACTACATAATTGAAACTTTGCATGCTTATTTAAATTGAGATTCTTTACTTTATGATGGATTGTTTTTAAACAAATGTCTCATAGGAAAAGTTTTCAGAGAATGTTTGTATTTATGCAATTTATTTATTAGGTTCGTGTTTTAATTTTTTTCCTATCTTTTCTGTCTTAGTTTTCTAATTGTTTTTTTAATCATGAAGGATATATGTACATGGTGTATGCATCCTATATCGTTCATGCAGCCTCTAATTTAAAAAAACACAATTTTATTTTATTTATTTTTTCATTTTTCTCAATTTTGCATTTTCCGGATTTTTAAGGAACGCCAAATGAATCGGGAGGAAAAGTATTCTAGCTACAGCCTTCAAACATTGCATGCTTCTTTTCATTGATATTCTTTATGAAATTCAAGAGTTTTTTTTTATACATATATATATATCCAACTAGAAAGTTTTATAACATTTTTACATTTGCTACCCCTGAAGAGTTCTCAAATATTTATGTGACCCCCACATACATGCCATTTGTAACAATTCCAATAACTGCTGTGTAATAATCTTCTTTAAACTTTTTGTCAATGTTATTCTTAATATGTATGCCAAGTTTCATTTACAATACAGTACAATAATTTACAATACAATGCAATACAAATTTGTTTTTTATCATTTTGCGTAAAGTCAAAATTGGTATTAAATGTTTAATTTTTTGCAATAAAAGTCACAACAAATTTTTTTTTTAATTTAGTGGATTTTTGTCTTTCTGTTTGTGTATGGTTTGTATGTACTGTATTTTTTTCAATGGCTCTATTTATTTAGGTTATCAGTATTTTATTTTCAATGTGGCATGACTTAGTTGCCTTGAAACCAAACTCCCTTCACAGATCACATATATTTGCTCCCACTCAATCATTACGTCTGTACTTAAATGAAGAAATGATACAGTACAAACAATAGTTAACTGTACAGGTACCAACAAGGAAGGTGAGAAAGTAAAAGGAGACAAATGGCAAAGGAATGATGTAACCTAATTGAATGATTTAAATGGCTGCCTACTCCATACTGGCCCCTAATTTATTTTATGGATTACTTGAGTACGCAACTCAAATAACTAACAACCAAACAAAAATGTTTGCAAGTCAGTGAAGGGTTTTTTTTCTATTAAATTATGTACCAGTGTGTTAGACCCAGCAGACAGATATGGTAAAAAAAAAAAAAAGACTAGTCCTCCAAAAATAAGTCTCCTCATACTTTATACAATGGCATCCTTTAACTTTAAGATGTTCATTGCAACTACCTTGTGAATTAGGTCAAGTCAAATGAGAAAGGTTGTTGAAAGGAGATTCAAGATATCAGGAATAACAGTTAGTGTCCACATGTATGACACCCAGTGCCAAGGAAAAGGTTTAAAATTGGTAGTTTTGCTCTGACTAAGCCAAGCTCTCTAGAGGAATAGTTGAAATAAATTCATTATGAATGAAATTTTCATTATTTAGAATACCTAATTAATTCATAAAGTACTGTGTGATTAAATCTTTTAACTTAAACAATACACATAAATAATCTTAAATAAAGGATTTAATTTTAATAATTAAATTAATATTATTACTTTTCTAAAATTCAAATAAAAACAATAAATGTATCTAAATCATCTTCATTACTAGATTAAAACAAAATAATAATTGATCTCCGAAAATGGCTTAAACTAAAAAAAGAAAATAAGAAAGAAAAAAATCTACCCGTACTAAGAGAAATTAACAAAGCAAAAATAAAAAAAACAACTAAAAATAATAAAACTATGAATCAATCAAATAAACAAGGAGAAAAAATAATTTCAAAAATTATTCTCATAATATTATTGTTATCACATTCGGCTTCGAAGCCATTTAATATGTACGGAGCCACTCCGGGTGCGAATTGTCATTGGCGACCATAGGTACCCGGGTACCTATAGATGCAGCCATGCAGGAATCTGGTATGTGGGGAGGAGGCATTTTCATCTCCGAAGCTGTGGACCGAGGAGAAAGATGCCCTGGGAAAACTGACCCGGTTCCCCAACCTTATTACATAAACTAAATTAATTTTAATTTTGGAGCCCCGAGGATTGCTTTTATCGCCCCCAACCGTCTCGGTCACCCCTTCCCACTTTCAGACGGCCCTGTCAACCATTCTAATCCTGTTTAAATAACAAGTTAAAGTAACATCATATTTAATTGTCAGTTTAAAAAGAAAAAATCAAACATCATTTGTACATATTTCACGTCCAAGAAAAGCCTCATATCATATTTAAGGACTGTCTTGGTGATTTTAAAGTCTATCCAAGATGACATACTCTGTAGGCCTACTTCTGGCAGATTTATAAGCAAATTGATGGGGGTCAAGTTTTTGCTGTAGCTTACTTCATTTAAAATTTGTCTGAGGATACGTTTCTCAAAACATTTAATTACAATCTTGTTAAGTGCGACAGTAAGTCGTTATTGCAAGTGACTTTATTATTTTTTTGAATTGGCATAATTTCTGAAGTTTTCCATATCTTTTGTATGGTATGAGTTTCAAAATACTGATTAAAAATGCAACAAAAATTGCAGGAGAGCTGTTCTGAACAGATTTTAACAAGTCGTCCATTTAATTTGTCTGGCCTCGAAGCTTTGGCTGCATTCACTTGTTAAAATAAAGACACCACGCCCTGTTCAGTGAACGGTAATGTATCATCCTGTGTAGTAATGTATTACCCTGTGCAGTAATGTATCACCCTGTGTAGTAATGTATCACCCTGTGTAGTAATGGTATCGTTTAATGAATTCATCATGTCGTTTTACACATTTTCTCAAATCTAGCCTGTCAATTTTGTTTAAAAAATTTTTTTAGCCTTTCAAAACGACGGTCATAGCTTTTTTTTTTTTTTTTTTTTTTTAAATTGTTTAAAAAAAAANCGCCTAGGTATAGAACTTGTTATTTGTATAGACATAGACCAGCCCAGCGGGCCTTGTACTTGTTGTTAATGAAGACGTTTTCGTTTTCTTCTTCTTTTTTTTTTTGTTTGTCTGTATTGTTTTTGCTCTGATATTTTTTCTTCAATTTTTTTTTTAATGTTAACTTTTTGTGAATTCTTGACCACTCATTCCCCCCCCCCCTCCGTAAGGTGTAACCTCCCTTATTTCTTGTAGGGTATGACCTCCCTTAGTTCTTTGCTCAGTCAAGGTTTGTTGTAATGAAATACTTGAGTAGTTTATTATTTTTTTATTTTTTGTTTGGGGGGGGGGAAGGGGGGCGGGGAATATCCTCATTTATACAGAATATAAAATATTATTATGAATTGACTGTGTTTGTGAGTTCATCAATGTCTGGGCAAGTTTTTAAAATCACAATCTGTTGTACCTTCCCAGCAGCCCTGAAGTTTTTCTGTCGCCTCATCCATGGCCATGACCCACAAGAGTGGGTCGTGCCTCATCTGACCAGAGTTCAGTAGTTTTTGTTTTGTTTTGAGTTTTTTTAATTTTTTTTTTTTTTTTGGTTATAATTTTTTAAACTGGTTTGTTGTAGCGTGGTGTTCGATGAACCATTGAGTGGTCAGAGTCTCCCAGTGGAAATAAACTGTGAGATGTGTAGTACGGTGTTAGGTGAACCATTGTGTGGTCAGGGTCTCATATTGGAAAAAAAAACCTGTGAGATGTGTAGGCCTCTTTAACATTACCGTAACACATTTCTGAAGTTCGGTTTTATCGGCTGTGGTATGTAACACACTTGGTGCATGTCGGCATTGATTTATCTAGTGACATGTGATTGAAGTGTAACATACTGGGTGTATGACAGCATGGATTTATCCAGTGACAAGTGATTGAAGTGTAACATACTGGGTGTATGACGGCATGGATTTATCCAGTGACAAGTGATTGAAGTGTAACATACTGGGTGTATGAAGGCATGGAATTATCCAGTGACAAGTGATTGAAGTGTAACATACTGGGTGTATGACGGCATGGATTTATCCAGTGACAAGTGATTGAAGTGTAACATACTGGGTGTATGTCGGCATGGAATTATCCAGTGACAAGTGATTGAAGCGTAACATACTGGGTGTATGACGGCATGGATTTATCCAGTGACAAGTGATTGAAGCGTAACATACTGGGTGTATGAAGGCATGGATTTATCCAATGACAAGTGATTGAAGTGTAACATACTAGCTGTGTGTCGGCATGGATTAATCCAGTGACATGTGATGGAAGTGTAACATACTGGGTGTATGAAGGCATGGATTTATCCAGTGACAAGTGATGGAAGCGTAACATACTAGCTGTGTGTCGGCATGGATTTATCCAGTGACAAGTGATTGAAGCGTAACATACTGGGTGTATGACGGCATGGATTTATCCAGTGACAAGTGATTGAAGTGTAACATACTGGCTGTATGTCAGCATGGATTAATCCAGTGAAAAGTGATGGAAGTGTAACATACTGTCCAAGGGACATGTGATTGAAGTGATTGAAGTCCCACCATAACAAGACGAGCGCAGTCTGTGTTTTTTGTTTCCAAGTCATGACTTTCAGCCATTGTGGATTTATGCGTATATTCGTAAGTACATTTTATTGGTTGTCCATTTTCAATAAATATCGGCACGAATCTCTTTAGGAATTAAATTAAAATTTTAATAATTCTATTTATGTCGCCCCTTGGGATTTCCGGCCCCCAAAAAGTCATCTATTCGTTTTGTCTTATTGTAAAGCCACCACTTTGACTGTCAATGGAAATGATCACGTGTTAGTGTTTGATATCAAAGTCTAAATTTACTTCGCAATGATTATGTGTTAGTGTTTGATATCAAAGTCTAAATTTACTTCGCAATGATCATGTGTTAGTGTTTGATATCAAAGTCTAAATTTACTTCGCAATGATTATGATGCAGAGTCGGATTAAAGCCATTGAGGATCTTGGCTCAGTCATCATCGATATAATCAGACAATCAAAGTGTATATTAGCAATACTTAGCGTCATTATACACATACCGGAGGCGTAGTGGGGGGGGGGAGAGGGGGAAAGATGTCCCCGGGTGCAAGCTAGTTAGGGGCGCCAAAATGTGCTTTGATATTATATTATTGGTAAAACTAATGGCGAGGGGGGAAGGCGCGACTACTCGTATGCATTTTTTTATTTCAAAATTTTAGCCTCACCCCCATTGCTGGATGTTACATTTTGTAAAGGATTTATAGGAAACACACAAGTGTTTGTAGGTGATCTTTAATAGTGATCCAAACGAATACAAATGTGTTGTGATTACTTTGTGGAATATTCATTTTCACGATGTAAAATAAAGCAGAATGTAAAAGAAAAAACAACATTATTTTAAACAGCGACAGTTTTCCTGGTAAGCCATTCAATAGAAAATTTAAAAAAAAACACCACCACCTTGTTGCAATGACAATAGACAACTTACGGCTTTCGCCCGCAAACCAATTTTGACATTCACATTAGTCTTTGGACCAACAAACGGGATGTAACTGAAATATTTAATAGTTCTTTAGAAACTCTAAATATTTGAATTTATGTCCCTTACTTGGACCACATTTCGTTTGACTTGATTCCCCCTCCCACCCTCCCTCATTTCCTCCTCATCCTCTTTGTTCTCCGCCCATCACCCCTTCATTACACCTTTCTCTCATCCATCACATACAATTTCTCTTCTTTCTATTTTTCTTTCTCCTCTTTCTTTCCTCCATTCGCTTCCTCTTTTTTTTTATTTCTTCTTTCTTTCTTCCATTCGTACAGTGATTCCCAAACTTTAAAGTTTGGTGGACCGGTGAAGAAGTTTCGAAATTTTACCAGGGACCGGTGCATGATTTATTTTTATACTTTTATTTCTATTTGACAATAAATATTTATGTTTTGGGGACCGGCAGCTTTAGGCATGCGGACCGGTGAAGGTCCATGGACCGCCATTTGGGGACCACTGCATTAGTATGTGTAAAGATATATTTAACGATCATAATTAAGTAATTGATTTATTTACTTTAAAAACATATGATTATAACTATTGTTGTCTCTTACTCTTACAACAGCACGTAACACCAGATCGATTAATTACTTTTCAGTACTTGCTAGGGCAGAGCGGGGGTGGGGGGGGGGTGGGGGTGGTTGTTTTTGTCCTGGTACCTTTTCCCGGATATTTTTAGACCATACCCGAGGGATCTGAAACCGGGCACGGGTATTACAATTCAGGAATGATCAATAGGAAATGAGAAATGTGTTGCACCCAGTGGGCAAAGTGCATTTATAGAACCAGCAGCGATCACAAATGTACCAAAGCTGTACGCAGCACAGCACTAACAGCTTAACACCTTACAGCATAACGCAGAACATGGAGGGCAGCTGCGATATATGTGTCAGTGCTGTGGCTCGCTGGTTGGTATGTGCGTCAGTGCTGTGGCTCGCTGGTTGGTATGTGCGTCAGTGCTGTGGCTCCCTTGTTGGTATACGCGTCAGTGCTGTGGCTCTCTGGTTGGTATATGCGTCAGTGCTGTGGCTCTCTGGTTGGTATATGCGTCAGTGCTGTGGCTCTCTGGTTGGTATATGCGTCAGTGCTGTGGCTCGCTGCTTGGTATATGCGTCAGTGCTGTGCTGTGGCCCTACTGGTTGGTATATGCGTCAGTGCTGTGACTCCCTGGTTGGTATATGCGTCAGTGCTGTGGCCCTGCTTGTTGGCATTTGCGTCAGTGCTGTGGCCCTGCTGGTCGGTATATGCGTCAGTGCGGTGGCTCGCTGGTCGGTATATGCGTCAGTGCTGTGGCCCTGCTGGTTGGTATATGATGTGGCTCTCTGGTTGGTATATGCGTCAGTGCTGTGGCCCTGCTGGTTGGTATATGCTGTGGCTCTCTGGCTGGTATATGCGTCAGTGCTGTGGCACTGCTGGTTGGTATATGCTGTGGCTCTCTGGTTGGTATATGCGTCAGTGCTGTGGCTCGCTGGTTGGTATATGCGTCAGTGCTGTGTCTCTCTGGTTGGTATATGCGTCAGTGCTGTGGTCCTGCTGGTTGGTATATGCGTCAGTGCTGTGGCCCTGCTGGTTGGTATATGCTGTGGCTCTCTGGTGGGTATATGCGTCAGTGCTGTGGCCCTGCTGGTTGGTATATGCTGTGGCTCTCTGGTTGGTATATGCGTCAGTGCTGTGGCCCTGCTGGTTGGTATATGCTGTGGCTCTCTGGTTGGTATATGCGTCAGTGCTGTGGCCCTGCTGGTTGGTATATGCTGTGGCTCTCTGGTTGGTATATGCGTCAGTGCTGTGGCCCTGCTGGTTGGTATATGCTGTGGCTCTCTGGTTGGTATATGCGTCAGTGCTGTGGCCCTGCTGGTTGGTATATGCTGTGGCTCTCTGGTTGGTATATGCGTCAGTGCTGTGGCCCTGCTGGTTGGTATATGCTGTGGCTCTCTGGTTGGTATATGCGTCAGTGCTGTGGCCCTGCTGGTTGGTATATGCTGTGGCTCTCTGGTTGGTATATGCGTCAGTGCTGTGGCCCTGCTGGTTGGTATATGCTGTGGCTCTCTGGTTGGTATATGCGTCAGTGCTGAGGCCCTGCTGGTTGGTATATGCTGTGGCTCTCTGGTTGGTATATGCGTCAGTGATGTGGCCCTGCTGGTTGGTATATGCTGTGGCTCTCTGGTTGGTATATGCGTCAGTGCTGTGGCCCTGCTGGTTGGTATATGCTTTGGCTCCCTGGTTGGTATATGTGTCAGTGCTGTGGCCCTGCTGGTTGGTATACGATTTCAATTGTTTTATATGTGCGTATAATTTTTGTCATCTTCAATCTTTGGACTTGGCTGCTGCGTTACGTTGGCCGGGCGCGGCTATTAGGCGTGTGTGTAATGACTCCTATTAGGCGTGTGTGTAATGACTTCTATTAGGCGTGTGTGTAATGACTCCTATTAGGCGTGTGTGTAATGACTCCTATTAGGCGTGTAATGACTCTTATTAGGCGTGTGTGTAATGACTCCTATTAGGCGTGTGTGTAATGACTCCTATTAGGCGTGTGTGTAATGACTCCTATTAGGCGTGTGTGTAATGACTCCTATTAGGCGTGTGTGTAATGACTCCTATTAGGCGTGTGTGTAATGACTCGGTAGTTCTGGGCAGCGGGATTTCCAAGTTGTTCAAGCGGATCATGTCACTTTTTGGGAGTAACTATCTGTGCGAAACGCTCTTTTCCACTATGAACTCTAACAAGTCAAAGTTCAGGGCCAAACTTACTGATAGGTATCTTCAAGCTATACTGAGGGTCTCAGTTGCTTCCTCACTCAAGTCAAATGGTGCTCAGCTGTGTAAGAGGAAGCGCTGCGGGTCTCTGTTAACAAGGAGTAGGAGGAAGAAAGTGAAGCCTATGCTCTTGAGAGCCCATAATGTTTTAACTTGGTATTAATAAAGGTTGAGCACATTGTAACATTTGTACTTCATTGAATTTGTAATCGCTTTTTGTGTGGAATCCTTGATGCGACCCGGTCTCACTCAGACACTACCTCCTGCGGCCACCGGATAGTTTGATTGTGAGACCCTCCCGTTGCATGAGAGCAGACAGTGACAACGAGTCAGTTCTAGACATTGGAAGATCCCGTCGCATGAGAGCAGAGAGTGACACCCGAGTTCATGGCGCTTATGTTGGCGGTGTTCTCGTGATGGGGTGCTCGTTCTTGTCGGAGCTCTTCTCTGTCGGTTGTCATGGGCGCTATGCGGGGGCGCTGCCTTGTCAACAGCACGGCAAAACTGGTTCTGAACTTCTGGTTCATAAAGGCGTAGACTATGGGATTGTAAGCCGTGCTGCTCAGGGCCAGACACTGAACATGAGGGAAAAGAAAAGTATGCATGTTAGTTTTCTACTACGGTATAACAATAATGAATTGGAATAAGAATTGTAACTCTACACTACTTTATACTTACGTTCAACAATGCACACATAGTTCATATGCTCAACAATGCACTCATAATTCATATGCTCAACAATGCACTCATAATTCATATGCTCAACAATACACTCATAATTCATATGCCCAACAATGCACTCATAATTCATATGCCTAACAATGCACTCATAATTCATATGCTCAACAATAGACTCATAGTTCATATGCCCACAACAATGCACTCATAGTTCATATGCCCACAACAATACACTCATAGTTCATATGCCAACAACAATACACTCATAGTTCATATGCCCACAACAATGCACTCATAGTTCATATGCCCACAACAATGCACTCATAGTTCATATGCCCACAACAATACACTCATAATTCATATGCCCACAACAATACACTCATAGTTCATATGCCCACAACAATGCACTCATACTTCATATGCCCACAACAATGCACTCATAATTCATATGCTCAACAATGCACTCATAATTCATATGCTCAACAATACACTCATAATTCATATGCTCAACAATGCACTCATAATTCATATGCTCAACAATGCACTCATAATTCATATGCTCAACAATGCACTCATAATTCATATGCTCAACAATGCACTCATAATTCATATGCTCAACAATGCACTCATAATTCATATGCTCAACAATGCACTCATAATTCATATGCTCAACAATGCACTCATAATTCATATGCTCAACAATGCACTCATAATTCATATGCCCAACAATGCACTCATAATTCATATGCCCAACAATACACTCATAATTCATATGCCCAACAATGCACTCATAATTCATATGCCCAACAATACACTCATAATTCATATGCCCAACAATACACTCATAATTCATATGCCCAACAATACACTCATAATTCATATGCTCAACAATACACTCATAATTCATATGCTCAACAATGCACTCATAATTCATATGCTCAACAATGCACTCATAATTCATATGCTCAACAATGCACTCATAATTCATATGCTCAACAATGCACTCATAATTCATATGCCCAACAATGCACTCATAATTTATATGCTCAACAATAGACTCATAGTTCATATGCCCACAACAATGCACTCATAGTTCATATGCCCACAACAATACACTCATAGTTTATATGCCAACAACAATGCACTCATAGTTCATATGCCCACAACAATGCACTCATAGTTCATATGGCCACAACAATGCACTCATAGTTCATATGCCCACAACAATACACTCATAATTCATATGCTCAACAATGCACTCATAATTCATATGCTCAACAATGCACTCATAATTCATATGCCCAACAATGCACTCATAATTCATATGCCCAACAATGCACTCATAATTCATATGCCCAACAATGCACTCATAATTCATATGCCCAACAATACACTCATAATTCATATGCCCAACAATACACTCATAATTCATATGCTCAACAATACACTCATAATTCATATGCTCAACAATGCACTCATAATTCATATGCTCAACAATGCACTTATAATTCATATGCTCAACAATGCACTCATAATTCATATGCTCAACAATGCACTCATAATTCATATGCTCAACAATGCACTCATAATTCATATGCTCAACAATACACTCATAATTCATATGCTCAACAATGCACTCATAATTCATATGCTCAACAATGCACTCATAATTCATATGCTCAACAATGCACTCATAATTCATATGCTCAACA
>CAXITT010000044.1:625625-638027 GCA_964033795.1 Lymnaea stagnalis | reverse complement strand
GGGGAATCGTGGGTGAGAGGGTGTGGAGAGAGTGGAAAGAAAGGGGTGGGGAAGGGTAAGTGCGAAGGGTGGAGAGAGGAAAGAAAGGGGGTGGGGAAGGGTAGGTGAGAGGGGTGGGGAGAGGGGAAAGAAAGGGGAAGAAAAATAAATAAAATCTTAGACAAAATCAATCTTGAAAATAGTTAATGATGACGTAATTGATAGTTGTGTAGGTATATCAAAATGTCATAACAATGAACTCTCTAAGACCAATGAGTTTTTCATCGGTTTGCTCCTTGATTAGTATTTCAAAAGAAAATCTTGTGATTCAAATAGGAGAGACTACTACAAGATGCCGGCCTGCGTGTCTAAAGCAGGGGTTGGGAACCTGTGGCTCGTGAGCCAGATGTGGCTCTATTGATGGCTGCATCTGACTCGCAGACAAATGTTCGATTTTTAAAAAAAAAATGTTTTTCAAGACTCCTTTGATCAACATATTAATTGCATATCAATATTTTGTTCTCCAAATGAGCGTAAGTCTTCTGTAGCTCAGCATCAGAAGTAGTAAAGAAGATAAACTCCGCTGACCTAATAGACAGAAAAATAGCAACCTTGCAATTCAGTGTAATTAAAGGGAAATAATTATTGCATTTTTAGTATTGAAATTACACAAAATGCACACATTTACTTGAATTTTTAGTTTTAAACATAACGTATGGCTCTCACAGAATTACATTTCAAAATATGCGGTGTCCATGGCTCTCACAGAATTACATTTCAAAATATGTGGTGTCCATGGCTCTCACAGAATTACATTTCAAAATATGTGGTGTCCATGGCTCTCACAGAATTACATTTCAAAATATGTGGTGTCCATGGCTCTCACAGAATCACATTTCAAAATATGTGGTGTCCATGGCTCTCACAGAATTACATTTCAAAATATGTGGTGTCCATGGCTCTCACAGAATTACATTTCAAAATATGTGGTGTCCATGGCTCTCTCAGACAAAAAGGTTCCCGACTCCTGGTCTAAAGCAATGCTCGGATATTGGGGCTCCAGAGCCGCATGCGACTCTATGAAGTAATGGGTGCCTCTTTGAATAAATGGGGGCGTCTCTATGAAGTAATGGGTGCCTCTTTGAATAAATGGGGGCGTCTCTATGCAGTAATGGGTGCCTCTTTGAATAAATGGGGGCGTCTCTATGAAGTAATGGGTGCTTCTGTATAAATTAATTGATACATCTCTATGAAGTAATGGATGGGTCTCTTTGAAGTAATAGGTGCATCTCTTTGAAGTAATGTGTGCGTCATTATGAAGTCATAGGAGCGTCTGTATGAAGTTATGTGTGCGTCTGTTTGAAGTAATGGGGCGTCTCTATGCTGTAATAGGGTCGTCTCTATGCAGTATTGAAGTCGTCTCTAAAAAATAATAGGTTCGTCTGTATGAAGTATGAAGTAATAGGGGCGTCTCTATGAGGTAATGGGGCGTCTCTATGAAGTAAGGGGGGTCTCTATGAAGTAATGGGGGCGTCTCTAGGAAGTTATTGGGGCATCACTATGAAGCAATATGAGCGTCTCTATGAAGTAATGGGGCGTCTCTATGAAGAAATAGGGGCGTCTGTACGAAGTAATGGGGCGTCTCTACGAATTAATGGGGGCGTCTCTATGAAGCAATGGGGGCGTCTCTATGAAGTAATGGGGACGTCTCTATGAAGTAATGGGGGCGTCTCTATGAAGCAATGGGGGCGTCTCTATGAAGTAATGGGGACGTCTCTATGAAGTAATGGGGGCGTCTCTATGAAGTAATGGGGACGTCTCTATGAAGTAATGGGGTGTCTCCATGCAGTAATAGACGCGCTTCTCTTGTTCCCTTGTATTCTTCGATGACATACATTTTTTCATTGGCTAATATTATTTATTAAAAAAATTCCCTGACTTAAAATACTATGGCCGGTGGCCGACCACTCGTCTAGACTTTTGGAATAAACGCAGACGCGACTAACACAGTAGTAGCTGGATCGGGGGTTTCAAAACTAGATGGCATGGAGCACATTTTAATTATGGACACTCGGGGCACACCAAACTTCTAACCAAAAAAAAATAATAATAATACATATTAAAAAACCTAGGCATATCTATAGCAGTCTTACCGTAATCAATTTTTTTTAAAACATGAATTTTAAAGAAATGTTGTTTAGTGACACAATTTTAAAAAAAAACAACACACTGACAAGTTAGAGAACACCGGAGCAAATGTTTTAGAACCGCTGTCGAGTTTGACCGACCAGTCCAGTTAGCGTTAGCGCCAAAGATGAATTATCCTTCACGTCGGAGGTTACAGCTAAAGTGTTAGAAAAATGGGTCCCTGCTGGGGGGGGGGGCGGGGGGGCGGGGGGGGGGGGGGGGTGGCGGCCGCGGCTTCTTTGCGTGGGCTGGCTAGTCTTGGTGTGACAGTGTTTTTCCATGTCTGACAAAGTCGCAGTTCTGCAAGCGATGTTTTTGTTTTGTTCTTGTCGGCAGAAAGAAACTCCTCCGTTCAGAAAACTGTTTGATGCAAGACATGTGCTTAAAAAGATATGTCTTTGGATATGAGGACTGAGCCAAGAGTTGCGCCTGAAAGATATGACTAGAGACCCAGGGGGGCATCTATCGCGCCCCCCCCCCGAGTAAACGCCCCTGACTTGGCTTACCATTCCTCTCGAATTTAGGGAGCATCTTTCAGATCTGGCAACCTTGTCCCGGTCTGGCAACTTTGTCCCGGTCTGGCAACCTTGTCCCGGTCTGGCAACTTTGTCCCGGTCTGGCAACCTTGTCCCGGTCTGGCAACTTTGTCTCTGTCTGGAAACCTTTTCTCCGTCTGGCAACCTTGTCCCGGTCAGGCAACCTTGTCTCTGTCTGGAAATCTTTTCTCCGTCTGGCAACCTTGTCCCGGTCTGGCAACCTTGTCCCGTTGGAAACCTTTTCTCCGTCTGGCAACCTTGTCCCGGTCAGGCAACCTTGTCTCTGTCTGGAAATCTTTTCTCCGTCTGGCAACCTTGTCCCGGTCTGGCAACCTTGTCCCGGTCTGGCAACCTTGTCCCGGTCTGGCAACCTTGTCCCGGTCTGGCAACCTTGTCCCGGTCTGGCAACCTTATCCCGGTCTGGCAACCTTGTCCTTGTCTGGCAACCTTGTTCCGGTCTGGCAACCTTGTCCCGACGGCCCTAACATTTCCGAACCAAAGCCCGTTATGAATCTCAACTCTTGTAGAAATTAATTTGAGCTTAGTGAGACAGTCTCGCCCACATAGTTCATCTCAGACCTTGGCTGGTGTCGAGCTCTATCATTATCATTAGTAATGTTACTACGCTAAAATTCTATGCGTTAAGACTATCGATGCTCTAAGCTTGCAATACGCAACATACGCTTATAATGAATAATTTAAGGTTTAATTTTGAATATAGGGAGGGGGCAAAAAATTCCTCCTGCAAAATATGCGCCCCGACCACAAAATATGTGCCCCGACCACAAACCCCAAAACACCCTATTATGGATTATTTTTCAATTCACAATCAGCAATCTTCTCTTGAGCGAACCTTGACTAAATGTCACCCGGGACGAACCTTGACTAAATGTCACCCGGGACGAACCTTGACTAAATGTCACCCGGGACGAACCTTGACTAAATGTCACCCGGGGCGAACCTTGACTAAATGTCACCCGGGACGAACCTTGACTAAATGTCACCCGGGGCGAACCTTGACTAAATGTCACCCGGGGCGAACCTTGACTAAATGTCACCCGGGACGAACCTTGACTAAATGTCACCCGGGACGAACCTTGACTAAATGTCACCCGGGACGAACCTTGACTAAATGTCACCCGGGGCGATCCAAAGTTCAACACACACAGTCTTAAAAAAAAAATAAAAAGTTGGTAGAAATCATTTTAAAAAGTCCCCCGTCCCCCATTCACCACCCCCTAAGAACACCCCTTTAATCAACCAATGTGTTGATGTGGGTTGCGTCTAATCAACCAATGTGTTGATGTGGGTTGCGTCTAATCAACCAATGTGTTGATGTGGGTTGCGTCTAATCAACCAATGTGTTGATGTGGATTTTTCTAATCAACCAATGTGTTGATGTGGGTTGCGTCTAATCAACCAATGTGTTGATGTGGGTTGCTTCTAATCAACCAATGTGTTGATGTGGGTTGTTCTAATCAACCAATGTGTTGATGTGGGTTGCGTCTAATCAACCAATGTGTTGATGTGGGTTGCGTCTAATCAACCAATGTGTTGATGTGGGTTGCGTCTAATCAACCAATGTGTGATGTGGGTTGCGTCTAATCAACCAATGTGTGATGTGGGTTGTTCTAATCAAGCAATGTGTGACGATGGTTGCGTCTAATCAACCAATGTGTTGATGTGGGTTGTTCTAATCAACCAATGTGTTGATGTGGGTTGCGTCTAATCAACCAATGTGTTGATGTGGGTTGCGTCTAATCAACCAATGTGTTGATGTGGGTTGTTCTAATCAACCAATGTGTTGATGTGGGTTGCGTCTAATCAACCAATGTGTTGATGTGGGTTGCGTCTAATCAACCAATGTGTTGATGTGGGTTGCGTCTAATCAACCAATGTGTTGATGTGGGTTGCGTCTAATCAACCAATCTGTGATGTGGGTTGCGTCTAACCAACCAATGTGTGACGATGGTTGTGTCTAATCAACCAATGTGTGTTGTGGGTTGTTCAAATCAAGCAATGTGTGACGATGGTTGCGTCTAATCAACCAATGTGTGTTGTGGGTTGTTCAAATCAAGCAATGTGTGACGATGGTTGTGTCTAATCAACCAATGTGTGTTGTGGGTTGTTCAAATCAAGCAATGTGTGACGATGGTTGTGTCTAATCAACCAATGTGTGTTGTGGGTTGTTCAAATCAAGCAATGTGTGACGATGGTTGCGTCTAATCAACCAATCTGTGATGTGGGTTGCGTCTAACCAACCAATGTGTGACGATGGTTGCGTCTAATCAACCAATGTGTGTTGTGGGTTGTTCTAATCAAGCAATGTGTGACGATGGTTGCGTCTAATCAACCAATGTGTGATATGGGTTGCGTCTAATCAACCAATGTGTGATGTGGGTTGTTCTAATCAAGCAATGTGTGACGATGGTTGCGTCTAATCAACCAATGCGTGATGTGGGTTGTTCTAATCAAGCAATGTGTTGATGTGGTTGCGTCTAATCAACCAATGTGTGATGTGGGTTGCGTCTAATCAACCAATGCGTGATGTGGGTTGCGTCTAATCAACCAATGTGTGATATGGGTTGCGTCTAATCAACCAATGTGTGATGTGGGTTGTTCTAATCAAGCAATGTGTGACGATGGTTGCGTCTAATCAACCAATGCGTGGTGTGGGTTGTTCTAATCAAGCAATGTGTTGATGTGGTTGCGTCTAATCAACCAATGTGTGATGTGGGTTGTTCTAATCAACCAATGTGTGATGTGGGTTGCTTTTACGGAGGAGGCTGGCAAACACTACCATCAACCCTAGCGCCACAACCTCTAGCTACGCCACTGCATATTTAAAAAAAGTTACTACAGAATCCTATTATGATTAACCCCAAATGATATTTAAGTTTCAGAACGTTAATTAAAGCAGGGGCGTCATTTTATTTCACCAACTCCTCCACCCCCCCCCCTCCTTAATGGTCTCACCTGCAGGGATGTGAACCTGAGTGGGTGGACGATGGCCACGTATCTCTCCACGGCCATGCAGCACAGCGTCAGGGTGCTGGCCGTGATGCTGACCTGCATGAAGAACGGCAGTAGCTGACACGACATGCTGCCCATGGTCCACTCTGTGTTGATCACCTGGACGATGTTCAGTGGGATGCTGGTGGTGCTGTAAAAGGGGGGGGGGGAAGGGGGAGGTCGAGATGTTAAGCGAAATGTTGGGGGATTTCCGTACTGTAAGACATATATAGTGGAAATATTTGGCTGCTTTTCCAAGATATTTGGTGGAAATATTCGGCTGCTTTTCCTAGATATTTGGTCTAACATTGCATAGATTTTGCTAGATAATTGGTGACAATATTGGACTGATTTTGCGAGATATTTGATAAAAATATTGAACTAATTTTGCGAGGTATTTGGTGGAAATATTGGACTGATTTTGCTATGTCCCATGTCCCTAGAAACAGCTTATGTCCCATGTACCTAGAAACAACTTATGTCCCATGTCCCTAGAAACAGCTTATGTCCATGTCCGTAGAAACAGCTTATGTCCCATGTACCTAGAAACAACTTATGTCCCATGTCCCTAGAAACAGCTTATGTCCCATGTCCGTAGAAACAGCTTATGTCCCATGTCCGTAGAAACAACTTATGTCCCATGTACCTAGAAACAACTTATGTCCCATGTCCGTAGAAACAACTTATGTCCCATGTCCGTAGAAACAACTTATGTCCCATGTCCGTAGAAACAACTTATGTCCCATGTCCGTAGAAACAACTTATGTCCCATGTCCGTAGAAACAACTCATGTCCCATGTCCCTAGAAACAGCTTATGTCCCATGTCCCTAGAAACAGCTGTTGTTATATTTACATTATAAACAACATTTTAGACAAGTACCTATAACAAACCGGTTTATAAAACATTTACCTGACAAAAAAGTCACAAATACCTGTCAAATATGTCACACATACCTGTCCAATATGTCACACATACCTGTCAAATATGTCACACATACCTGTCAAATATGTCACACATACCTGTCAAATATGTCACATTTACCTGACAAATAAGTCACGTATACCTGTCAAATATGTCACCTATACCAGACAACTATGTCACATTTACCAGAAAAATAAGTCACTTATACCTGTCAAATATGTCACCTATAACATACAACTATGTCACATTTACCAGAAAAAGTCTCTTATACCAGACAAATATGTCACATTTACCTGACAAATAAGTCGCGTATGCCTGTCAAATAAGTCACTTATACCAGACAAATGTCACATTTACCTGACGAATGAGTCACTTATACTAGGCAAATATGTCACATTTACCTGACAAATAAGTCACGTATACCTGTCAAATAATTCACTTATACCAGACAAATATGTCGCATTTACCTAACAAATAAGTCATTTATACCTGTCAAATAAGTCACTTATACTAGGTAAATATGTGACATTTACCTGACAAATAAGTCACGTATACCTGTCAAAAAAGTCACTTATACCAGACAAATATGTCACAGTTACCTGACAAATAGTCACTTAAACCAGACAAATATGTCCCATTTACCTGACAAATAAGTCACTTATGGCCAGCGACACAATAAACATGTGCATGGCGGTCCACATCATTTTATTGAGCAGCACCGTCAGGAGGACCAGCACGTTGCCCGCAATGGCCACGGCCAGGATGGCAGCCGACGTCATGGACACCACCACCTTGCTGGGCGGTGACACCTCGTACAGCTCCAGGAACAGGTCTCCCGTCGGCCCCACGGTGATCGGCCCGCTGCACTGGGCTTGAACTCTGCTCTCGTTGGCTGGGAGTTTGGCGCATATGAGGCTGATGATGAGGTCAAGGCCGCCGGTGTGGTTGATGCTGACGTAGGGCCAGTGGTCCAGAGACGCCGGGGTCATGGTGACTAGGAGTAGTGGAAGAGGTAAGATATTTGGGGCGGGGGGGGGCGGGACGCGTTGTGGCCCGTGGGGGAATGGGGGGGGGGGGGGTCAAGGGGGTGGGGGGGGGGGGGGGTGGGGGGGGGGGGGGAGTCAAGGTTTTCTGTACGGGTTCTTTTCGCTGATCTTTAGTGCAAGGAAATCATTTCAGATTTGTTCATCTTGTGTAAACTGGCAAAACTTTTTATCACGTGACTTTAGTGATCATAATGTCCCGTATGGTGTCAACGATCACAATGAAGCACATTATGTGAGTGATCACAAATGGAGCACATTATGTGAGTGGTCACAATTCATCTGATGATGTAAGTGATTACAATGTTGCACGCGACTTTAGTGACTGCAACGCACGACATGGCCTTCGTGACCACAGCTTATCATAATGACCTTGACCTGTGCATTGTATCTTTCTACGGAATATTCCATAGCATCATTTAGAGAAAGCCAGCAACGTTCGTTTGTCCCCCCTGTATTCTGAGTTAGACTTTTGAGAAGCTGCAATGCTAGCTGCAATCGTAGTTGCAATCCTAGCTGCAGTGCTAGCTGCGTGAATTATCCTCTAAAGCTGACTAAATAACAAGTCAGCCTTTCACCAAAGAGTTTCATCATTTCACCAAAGAGTTTCATCCTTTCTATCGAGACCTGTTCTACTTTGCTCAGAACTGTAAAACATTGATCATGCTTAAAATAAGGAGCCAAAGAAAAGTGTGTGTGTGCGTGGGGGTGTGGGGGGGGGGGGGGAAAATAAACTTTGAATATAGTTTGTATCGCTTAACTGAAAATATACACATCACGGGTTTCAAACTGAAACAAAATATTTTTTTAAATGATTTTTCAAAGTTATAATTTTTTTTTAAACAAAAACTAACAAGCAGCTGATTGGTTTCTGTGACAGCTGATTGGTTTCTGTGACAGCTGATTGGTTTCTGTGACAGCTGATTGGTTTCTATGACAGCTGATTGGTTTCTGTAACAGCTGATTGGTTTCTATGACAGCTGATTGATTTCTATGACCGCCGATTGGTTTCTATGACAGCCGATTGGTTTCTGTCACAGCTAATTGGTTTCTATGACAGATTGTCAACACATAAATAGTTATATTCCTTTCAACACATAAATTAATATATTACTTTCAACACAGCATTATTGTTAACATTGGTTTGAACACTTCCACTGTTATATTACTTTAAACAAAGCATTTGTCATATTGCGTTCAACACATCATTATGGTTATATTAAGTTCAACATATCAATTGTTATATTAAGTTCAACACAGCAATTGTTTTATTAAGTTAAACACAGCAATTGTTATGTTTCTTTTAACACAGCATTAATGTTATATTGGTTTAAACACAGCAATTGTTATATTCCTTTCAACACAGCCACTGACTTTTAAGTTTCACCATAGCGAGCAGATTTTTGTATCAAGGGAAAGATGTCCTTCCCAAAAAAACACACACACGTGCCGACAAGGCGAGAAATCCCTGATGTATCCCCACCAAGAACATCGAGACCAAAGTTTCACAACTGATGTGTTCATAAAAGATTTTAAGCGCCCGGGGCACGACTGACACATGTCTGAATTACGTGTCCCCCCCCCCTTACCCAAACCCCAAACTCCCACCCCAGCTCTTTAAACAAATAACAGAACCATAATTAAACAAAGGCAAACAAAAAACAATGGCGGCCAGCTATCTCATCTAATTATTTGAACAAGGCGGAAAAGGCGTTGTCTAAAGGCCGGAAGTTGATTAGGCAAACCTAAACTGGAAACACCACCGGCGATGCCGATTGGCTGCAGTGGGGCTCGTTCTCTGATTGGTCCATCTCTTTTTAATTGTCGATGCGCGTGACACGTGACGAGGTTGTAAGGCAAGTTCATCACTGTTAGTGCTGTGTGTGTGTTATCAGACAGATTTGTTAGTGCAGAACATGCCGGATTTGTTTGAGACAATTATTTTGTTATCTTTGGTGGCATTTAAAGGTCACGGATGTCAAGACTGATCGGTGCATGGCAAAAAACAACAATAATAATAAAAACCCAGAAAATTACAAATGAGTCTGCGGAAACCTAGCAACCGTTCAACGTGGTCCATTATCGTGTCTACTTGGTACTTTAGAAAATGGCGACTTGAATGTTAAATGTAGTGAGGTGGAGAGTATTTGATATTTTAATGACATCAAGTTCAGATTCAAGAAGTTTCAAGACATTTGCATGGGTTAATGTAGTTTGTCATTGATAGGTGGGTCATGGGTTAATGTAGTTTGTCATTGATAGGTGGGTCATGGGTTAATGTAGTTTGTCACTGATAGGTGGGTCATGGGTTAATGTAGTTTGTCATTGATAGGTGGGTCATGGGTTAATGTAGTTTGTCACTGATAGGTGGGTCATGGGTTAATGTAGTTTGTCATTGATAGGTGGGTCATGGGTTAATGTAGTTTGTCATTGATAGGTGGGTCATCGGTAAATGTAGTTTGTCACTGATAGGTGGGCCATGGGTTAATATAGTTTGTTATTGATTAGCTGGCCATGGGTTAATGTAGTTTGTCATTGATGGCCTGGCAGGGGTTAATGTTCAGTTTTCCATTGATAGGCGTGGCATGGGTTAAGGTACTTTGTGATTGAAAGGGGCGTCATGGGTTAATACACAGTTTGCAGTGGCTCAATTGATAGAGATAGCTGGAAGATATGTCCCTTGAAAATTTTATATATATACATGTTGTTCAGTTTAGGTGTACATATTGTTCAGGTTAATACGTGTTCAGGTAGATGTATTGTTGAGATTTATATATATTTCAGGTATATATATTGTTCATGTAGATATATTGTTCAGGTATATATGTATTGTTCATGTAGATATATTGTTCAGGTATATATGTATTGTTCATGTAGATATATTGTTCATGTAGAAATATTATTCAGGTATATATATATTGTTGATATAGCTATATTGTTCAGGTATATATATTGTTCAGGTAGAAATATTGTTCTAGTAGATATATTTTTAATATTTTTTAAACGGATAGAATTTTGTTCATTGCAACTTATGTACCTAAGTAGTGGTAGCACAGTATGCGAGAGCCACTATTGTAAATACGTTAAGCCATCGTAGTATGTGAGAACCGCTGTTCTGACCCAACCGTTCAACCATACTTTAAATAAAAACATATTCGTTGTTTTGTTGCGTTCCTTTTTTCAAGTTTGACCATACTTTGTTTTATGCATTTACCTTTTTATAATTTCCCGTTTAGCGAATATTTCTTTTGTCACGACAAAAACAACACACAAGCAACCAAAAAAAAAAAAAACAACGAACAATCTATGTAAAATTATAATAAACTTTTCTGACTTGACATTTTCACACGTTTGGCTCATGGCTTCTTGGCTCATGGCCCGGGCTCCCGCCGTTGGTGTAAACATCTCCCGCCATCAGCCTCGTTACCGAATCGATGAGACAGCGTCTGACATCGTCTTGACAATGTGGGATCTGCTGGTCCTAATGGCATCATACACGCAGAATGGCGAGGCTCCCCATTGGATTACTGAGACGGAAACGGGAAAATTCACTCACAGGAGAAAGAAGGGAGGAAAAAAAGAACGATGTGATATTGGCTGGGGGGGGCCATGAGAAAATAATGTTAGAGCAATGATTAAAACAATGACGTGGGAAAATGTTAGGAAAATTGCAAGTGAAAATGTTAGAACAATGACAAAGGGGAAATGATAGAACAATGGCAAGGGGGAATATTAGAACAATGGCAAGGGGGAATATTGAAACAATGAAAAGGTGAAATGTTAGAACGATGACAAGGGAGAATGTTAGAACAATGACAAGGGGAAATGTTAGAAATGTGGAAGCTTGAATCGAACGAGCCAACCATAAGATAAGAAAGTTTTGACTAAGAGCCTCCGTCAGCAGACTCGACAAATGAAAATACGACCAGAAAAAGAAACTAGTTAAAAAGCCATCCCCATTGTGGTTGCTGCCACGACAAAGGGAAAATGTTACAACAATGACAAGGGAAAATGTTACAACAATGACCAAAGAAAATATTATGACAAGGGAAAATGTTACAACAATGACCAAAGAAAATATTATGACAAGGGAAAATGTTACAACAATGACCAAAGAAAATATTATGACAAGGGAAAATGTTACAACAATGACCAAAGAAAATATTATGACAAGGGAAAATGTTACAACAATAACCAAAGAAAATATTATGACAAGGGAAAATGTTACAACAATGACCAAAGAAAATATTATGACAAGGGAAAATGTTACAACAAGACAAGGGAAAATGTTACAACAATGACGAAAGAAAATATTATGACAAGGGAAAATGTCGCAACAAGACAAGCGGAAATGTTACAACAATGACCAAAGAAAATATTATGACAAGGGAAAATGTCGCAACAAGACAAGGGAAAATGTTACAACAATGACGAAAGAAAATATTATGACAAGGGAAAATGTCGCAACAAGACAAGGGGAAATGTTACAACAATGACCAAAGAAAATATTATGACAAGGGAAAAGGTCGCAACAATGACAAGGTGAAATGTTACAACAATGACCAAAGAAAATATTATGACAAGTGAAAAGGTCGCAACAATGACAAGGGAAAATGTTACAACAATGACCAAAGAAAATATTATGACAAGTGAAAAGGTCGCAACAATGACAAGGGAAAATGTTACAACAATGACCAAAGAAAATATTATGACAAGTGAAAA
>CAXITT010000044.1:590715-608699 GCA_964033795.1 Lymnaea stagnalis | reverse complement strand
CCCCCCCCCCCCCCACCGGCATTTATTTAAGCTCAAGATTATAAGGACCTTATTTGGATTTTTATATTTCGGGATTCATTACCATTGCCTTAACAATGAGGGGGGGGGGGTAGTAGCCACCCCCACCCCCCACCGGTATCTGTGTCTGGTTCCAGACTAGACGCACCTCTCCGGCCAGCCTCCCAAAGCAATTATATAATTGTTAATGTATCCAGGCAACCGATTCTGTGGTGCGCCATTTTTAGGGCACCATATGAAAGGACGGCGTCGCGCGGAGACGTGCCTCGGTGGGCGAGAACGATACCAGACCAGTCGTAACCGAATCTTCTAACGTAATTAAGCGGTATGAACTTCACGGCGTACAATTAACTTGATTTGGAAACGATACCAGAGCACTGCGACATCAAAGCCGGTGACGTCATCAGTGGGCCTTGATTACTTTGATATCCAAGAACTGACCAGGCCACTCGTGGGTTCTGGGTACACCAAAAAAAAAAAAAAAGGGCGTGTCTGAACAACGACATGTACTGGAGGCCTCAATTGAAGTCTGCCACATAATATTTCACCATCTCTTTCTCCATCTCTCTTTTGATCTATCTCCATTGTCTCTATTTCGACATTTCTCTCTCTCTCTTCTCTCTCTCTCTCTCCATTGTCTCTCTTTCTACAATCTCTCTCTCCCTCTCTCTATCTACATTGTCTCTCTTTCTCCATCTCTCTCTCCCTCTCTCTCTACATTGTCTCTCTTTCTCCATCTCTCTCTCCCTCTCTCTCTACATTGTCTCTCTTTCTCCATTTCCCTTAATCCATTGTCTCCCCATCTCTCTCTCAAATGTGTCTCTCTGTCAACATTTTGTCTCATTGTTCCTTCTCTAATTCTCCCCCTTATCAGTCTATTCTCTCTCCCTTCCCCATCACAACTTTCTCTCCCTTCTCCATCACAACCTTCTCTCCCTTCTCTATCACAACCTTCTCCCCCCTTCTCTATCACAACCTTCTCTCCCTTCTCTATCACAACATTCTCTCCCTTCTCTATCACAACCTTCTCTCCCTTCTCTATCACAACCTTCTCTCCCTTCTCTATCACAACCTTTTCTCCCTTCTCTATCACAACCTTCTCTCCCTTCTCTATCACAACCTTCTCTCCCTTCTCCATCACAACCTTCTGTCCCTTCTCTATCACAACCTTCTCTCCCTTCTCTATCACAACCTTCTCTCCCTTCTCTATCACAACCTTCTCTCCCTTCTCCATCACAACCTTCTCTCCCTTCTCTATCACAACCTTCTCTCCCTTCTCTATCACAACCTTCGCTCCCTTCTCTATCACAACCTTCTCTCCCTTCTCTATCACAACCTTCTCTCCCTTCTCTATCACAACATTCTCTCACTTCTCTATCACAACATTCTCTCCCTTCTCTATCACAACATTCTCTCCCTTCTCTATCACAACCTTCTCTCCCTTCTCTATCACAACATTCTCTCCCTTCTCTATCACAACATTCTCTCCCTTCTCTATCACAACTTCTCTCCCTTCTCTATCACAACTTCTCTCCCTTCTCTATCGCAACATTCTCTCCCTTCTCTATCACAACATTCTCTCCCTTCTCTATCACAACCTTCTCTCCCTTCTCTATCACAATCTTCTCTCCCTTCTCTATCACAACATTCTCTCCCTTCTCTATCACAACCTGCTCTCCCTTCTCTATCACAACCTTCTCTCCCTTCTCTATCACAACATTCTCTCCCTTCTCTATCACAACATTCTCTCCCTTCTCTATCACAACCTTCTCTCCCTTCTCTATAACAACATTCTCTCCCTTCTCTATCACAACCTTCTCTCCCTTCTCTATCACAACATTCTCTCCCTTCTCTAGCACAACCTTCTCTCCCTTCTCTTTCACAACCTTCTCTCCCTTCTCAATCACAACCTTCTCTCCCTTCTCTATCACAACCTTGTCTCCCTTCTCTATCACAACCTTCTCCCCCTTCTCTATCACAACCTTCTCTCCCTTCTCTATCACAACATTCTCTCCCTTCTCTATCACAACCTTCTCTCCCTTCTCTATAACAACATTCTCTCACTTCTCTATCACAACCTTCTCTCCCTTCTCTATCACAACCTTCTCTCCCTTCTCTATCACAATCTTATCTCCCTTCTCTATCACAACCTTCTCTCCCTTCTCTATCACAACATTCTCTCCCTTGTCTATCACAACCTTCTCTCCCTTCTCTATCACAACATTCTCTCCCTTCTCTATCACAACATTCTCTCCCTTCTCTATCACAACCTTCTCTCCCTTCTCTATCACAACCTTCTCTCCCTTCTCTATCACAACATTCTCTCCCTTCTCTATTACAACCTTCTCTCCCTTCTCTATCACAACCTTCTCTCCCTTCTCTATCACAACATTCTCTCCCTTCTCTATCACAACCTTCTCTCCCTTCTCTATCACAACATTCTCTCCCTTCTCTATCACAACATTCTCTCCCTTCTCTATCACAACATTCTCTCCCTTCTCTATCACAACATTCTCTCCCTTCTCTATCACAACATTCTCTCCCTTCTCTATGACTCGCCCGTAGAAAATACGCGTCGTCACACTAACATTTTTCTATAGTCAGTCTCAGTCAACAGTTATTGCAATGTTGGCCTATCCACCCCAAATGGCGTAACTAGGTGGGGGGGGGGTAATGGCTTTACTTTCCATGGCGGCATTTTTGCGTTTATACATATAGGCTTAACATAAATCGTCATCTGTCTGTGGGGCGCTGTTTGGGGTATTTTGCCCCCCCCCACCCACCGGGAAATTGTTAGTCAACCTACGACCCTGCGTCACCACCCCCAACAATTATCCATATCCACATATCCACTCCTTCAAGCTGCGGTGAATCCTTTGTTAAATATCGCGACTGGGAAACGTATAAGTCTTTGTTTAACAATGATGGTCGCTTAGTCACTGACAAAGTTAATCACTGACCCCAATCGGCTGACCTTGTACTTTTGTGTCCGCTCATCCCTGTGCGGTCCTCACAAGACGGTGGTCCTCACAAGACGGTGGTCTCTCACCACCCACACCCTCCACCCCACTTTGGGGCTTAACGGCGTAGGAAGAATTTAAGACCTGCGTTGTTACCCTGACATGTTCTTGTCTCTCCCTGATTCTACGAATTGACCAGTACGACAGATTACCTTGTTTCCAGTACGACAGATTACCTTGTTACAGTACGAAAGATTACATTATTACCAGTACGAAAGATTACCTTGCTACCACTACGAAAGACTACCTTGTTACCAGTACGAAAGATTACCTTGTTACCAGTACGAAAGATTACCTTGTTACCAGTACGAAAGATTACCTTGTTACCAGTGCGAAAGATTACCTTGTTACCAGTATGAAAGATTACCTTGTTACCAGTACGAAAGATTACCTTGTTACTAGTACGAAAGATTACCTTGTTACCAGTACGAAATATTACCTTGTTACCAGTACGACAGATTACCTTATTACCAGTACGAAAAATTACCTTGTTACCAGTACGAAAGATTACCTTGTTACCAGTACGCCAGATTACCTTGTTACCAGTACCTTCAAGAGGAATTTCAGAACCGCTGCGCGGCGCCTTTGGATTATTAAAGGGCGCAAAGTGGTGATGAGGGGACGATGTAAACTATCAACTATGAATGCAGGGGGGGGGGCCAAACCGGAAAGTGGCAGGGGTGGCTCCCTAAAGTCACGCGGGGGCTGTAAAATCCGAATCAAGCCACCTCCCCTGCCCCCCCCTCCCCCTTTCAAAATGGATCCCTTGGCATGGGACCCCCCCCCCCTAAGGGCGCTAGGACCCTGGGCGCTCGCCTTATGGCCTTTACGTTTAAATCCGGCCGTGATGACACAAGGCACGTGCTTTCAAAGAGCAGACGGCTAGGAGGGGAGCAGCGTGGCTCACGTGCACTTTGAGCTCCCGAGGCTTCCGGGAGATAACTGTGCCGTCGCCAAGGAGTTGAGAGTAATGGCCCCTTAATGTCGGCGGACACGCCGGGCGAGGTAATACAATCTTTGAGCAAAATTGGATTAAAATGTACGTCTAATGTAGACACCACAGGTTAGGGGGAGGGGGGGGGGTTGTTGGGGTAAGGGGGCGCAGAGAAGGGGGTAGGGGGGTAAAAATTTACGTCGGAGACACCACAGGTTACGGGGATGGGGGGGTTGGAATGAATTTTTGTGGGGGGGGGGGTAAGAATTTATTTTTTAATAAAGATAACACTTACGCAACATACTTTTGTTTAAATGAGTTGTTTTTGAAGCTGAATGAAGATAAGAAAAGATAACCCTGGATGAGATAGTATAAGGGTGAGTGCTCTCTTCTTTCTGTCATTTCGTTCATTGAGCGTATAGAGCTGTGATGGTCAAAGCCCAAATTGTTGTCTCGCTCAAGTCTCGTGTCAAATTCCAAATTGTTGTCTTGCTCAAGTCTCGTGTCAAATTCCGAATATTTGTCTTGCTCAAGTCTCGTTTCAAATTCCAAATGCTTGTCTTGCTCAAGTCTGGTGTCAAATTCCAAATGCTTGTCTTGCTCAAGTCTGGTGTCAAATTCCAAATATTTGTCTTGCTCAAGTCTCGTGTCAAAGCCACAGTTTGTTAACAAACGAGATTGTCTTTCAGCATAAAACATGAAATCCCCCAGTTCTAAGGATTTTTTCTTCAAACGTATGTTTTATATGTTTGACATGTTTTATATGTTTTGAATGTTCAAAATTTTATATCTTTGACATGTTTTATCTGTTTTACATGTTATATATGTTTGCTATATTTTAATTTTAAATTATGTTAACATCTCTTTTATATGTTTCATGTTTGATATGCTTGTTTTATATGTTTTATGTTTTGTATGCTTGTGTTATATGTTTTATGTTTTATATGCTTGTTTTATGTTTTCGATCACTTATTTATAATTGAGAATTAAAGTTCCATGGTGAAGTGGTAAACATGTCTCTGGTCTGTGGTGCTGCGGTAAACATGTCTCTGATCTGTGGTGCAGTGGTAAACATATCTCTGATCTGTTGTGCAGTGGTAAACATGTCTCAGCTCTGTGGTGCAATGGTAAATGTGTCTCTGATCTGTGGTGCAGTGGTAAACATGTCTCTGATCTGTGGTGCAGTGGTAAACATGTCTCTGATCTGTGGTGCAGTGGTATCCATGTCTCTGGTCTGTGGTGCACTGGTAAACTTGTCCCTGATCTATGGTGCACTGGAAAACTTTTCCACCGGTCCGCTAAACGTGCCGGAAGCACTGGGTTAGTGGGTGTGCTTGCTGCGGACACGGCCAAGAAATTGACCGGTACTTTGTTGTTCATTATTATGTTAAAATGTTCTCCAGGTACGGCTGTATGATTTGTATGAACTCCAAATAGGACGAAACAACGATTAACCGGGACATTTCTTTTCTTAAAGCCAACGATTAACCGGGACATTTCTTTTCTTAAAGCCAACGATTAACCGGGACATTTCTTTTCTTAAAGCCAACGATTAACCGGGACATTTCTTTTCTTAAAGCCAACGATTAACCGGGACATTTCTTTTCTTAAAGCCAACATTTAACCGGGACATTTCTTTTCTTAAAGCCAACATTTAACCAGGACATTTCTTTTCATAAAGCCAACATTTAACCGGGACATTTCTTTCTTAAAGCCAACGATTAACCGGGACATTTCTTTTCTTAAAGCCAACGATTAACCGGGACATTTCTTTTCTTAAAGCCAACATTTAACCGGGACATTTCTTTTCTTAAAGCCAACAATTAACCGGGACATTTCTTTTCTTAAAGCCAACAATTAACCGGGACATTTCTTTTCTTAAAGCCAACGATTAACCCGGACATTTCTTTTCTTAAAGAAAACATTTAACCGGGACATTTCTTTTCTTAAAGACAACAATTAACCGGGACATTTCTTTTCTTAAAGCCAACAATTAACCGGGACATTTCTTTTCTTAAAGCCAACAATTAACCGGGACATTTCTTTTCTTAAAGCCAACAATTAACCGGGACATTTCTTTTCTTAAAGCCAACATTTAACCGGGACATTTCTTTTCTTAAAGCCAACATTTTGAGGCTGTTTAAAGTGATTTGTGTCATGTTATTGACATTCTCTCTTCATTGGGGACGCTAATTTTCTGAAGTGGACTTTGATCACAGCCGCCTATGTAAGGAGGTTCAAAAAGTCGATGGCCCGAGAGAGAGAGAGAGAGAGAGAAGGTTTGTTGGTTTTTTAAATAATCGTCTGATATAATCTCTTCAGGATAATTGAGACTCCTTGCCTTGATTGGCAACCGCTGTGTTTCTTTATAGCAGGGGTTCTTAACTCGTCGTCCAACGACCCCTAGATCATTAAAAATGTGTCACATGTGTATAGGCTGCATGGTCTTTGTCGCTTTCCACTTTGCATTTGAAAACTTTATTCTAAGGAGGGTTCCGTGCAGCGGCGTAGAAAGGGATCGATTGAATGACTTAGGAAGGGATCCATTCAATGACTTAGGAAGGGATCCATTCAATGACTTAGGAAGGGATCCATTCAATGACTTAGGAAGGGATCCATTCAATGACTTAGGAAGGGATCCATTCAATGACTTAGGAAGGGATCCGTACAGTGGCTTAGAAAGTGGTCCTTGCATTGCCGTAGAAAGTGGTCCTTGCAATAGCGTAGAAAGTGGTCCTTGCAGTGGCGTAGAAAGTGGTCCTTGCAGTGTCGTAGAAAGTGGTCCTTGCATTGCCGTAGAAAGTGGTCCTTGCAGTGGCGCAGAAAGTGGTCCTTGCAGTGGCTTAGAAAGGGGTCATTGCAGTGGCGTAGAAAGTGGTCCTTGCAGTGACGTAGAAGTAGTCCTTGTATTAGCGTAGAAAGTGGTCCTCGCAGTGGCGTAGAAAGTGGTCCTTGCATTGCCGTAGAAAGTGGTCCTTGCAGTGACGTAGAAGTGGTCCTTGCATTGCCGTACAAAGTGGTCCTTGCATTGCCGTAGAAAGTGGTTCTTACATTGCCGTAAAAAGTGGTCCTTACATTGCCGTAGAAAGTGGTCCTTGCATTTGTGTAGAAAGTGGTCCTTGCATAGCCATAGAAAGTGGTCCTTGCATTGCCGTAAAAAGTGGTCCTTGCAATGCCGTAGAAAGTGGTCCTTACTTTGCCGTAAAAAGTGGTCCTTACATTGCCGTAGAAAGTGGTCCTTGCATTTGTGTAGAAAGTGGTCCTTGCATTGCCATAGAAAGTGGTCCTTGCATTGCCTTAAAAAGTGGTCCTTGCAATGCCGTAGATAGTGGTCCTTGCATTGTGTAGAAAGTGGTCCTTGCATTGCCGTAGAAAGTGGTCCTTACATTGCCGTAAAAAGTGGTCCTTACATTGCCGTAGAAAGTTGTCCTTCCATTGCCGTAGAAAGTGGTCCTTACATTGTCGCTAAACTAGCGTGTCACTAAACTACCGTGTCACTAAACTAGCGTGTCGCTAAACTAGCTACAAAACGTGTACGGTGGGCTACGTCTAACCGACTCTCGGGGTCCACGGGAGCAAAATGGTTGAGAATCTTTGCTAAATCATCTTTGATTGTTTTGCCGACATTTTGAAATGGTGACTTTAAATAAAAGTGATTACCAGTAATAAAAAAATAAATAAATAAAAAAATCCCACCAACATTTAAAACCACAACACATGTAGCCTATATCCAGTGACAGAGTGTTCACGTCTGTGCTGGAACCGATGGTTGAAAGAACAAAAATAATAATGACCAGTCTGCAAATCTAACCCGTTGAGTGGTTGGCCCGAATCGTCAGATATCTTCGCAAAGCTCGCACTGCCAACGCCACCAAATGATTTGACAACTCATGTTTGCCTCTTAAGCCCACAGGGATAAAAGCCCCCACTGCATACACGCTCCTGCTATTAGGATCATTAATAGATGTTGGCAAGGAAATACATCAACATTCGGTCAGCCACTGGAGCACATCGTTTAAAAGCATTTCATGAGTATACAAGGATGGGGGAACATGCGATGAAGAATATCTCATAGCCTACAGGCAACGTCTATAAGCTGGAGCAGGGGCCGCATCTATGGGGAAAGCGGGGAGGGAGGCCCTGACCCCAGTCCTGACTCAAACCTTGACCTTAGCTTTATCTCCTGCCTTGACCCCCCTGGCCTCGCCATTGATAGCCTCCGAGGCAGAAGCTTAATCCAAGCTTCCATCCAAACCAGGGCCCCAAAGCCTTCAACCTGGTCTTAACTCCCTTGGCCCCTGGCATTGACCCTTACCCTTGACCCTTAACCGTGAGCCTAAGCTTTGACCCTCAGCCTTGACCTAAATTGGCTCCTAGATATAAACTGGTCTTAACTCACGCGTTAATCCAAATCCAGGATCCTAGATTTGACTTCAAGATTGACCATGGGCCATTGCCTTGAACTTGGTCTTAAGCCCTACCGTTGGCTCTGCCCTGAATTAAATGCCCCTACATTTTAAAATGAGTGGTTTAAACACGTGACTCGACGGGTCCTGTTTCCTAGTTCATGATTTCTATAGCATTGATTATCGTGTGAGATTGCGTCCTATCTCCTCCTCCCTCCCCTCCCCCCCCCCCCCCCCAGGTTGTCACGGGTCCAGGGAAATGGCCCAACTTTCGTTATAACATTATAAAAGCATTTGCTGGTACGCTTGATTTAAACAATCAACAGTTCATAATTGCTAGAACAGCGCGTCGATGGAGGCAAATTCTGATCTGTTCTCGAACTTTGGCGATAATATATTTTTTTTTTAAAGTTAGATTTAGAGGCAGCGGCGTAGACGGGAGTGGTGAAGGGGGGTGCACCTTGGGTTTTTTTTGGGCGTTGCGCAAAATAATGTCCCGGCCCCAGGGCTGCACTGTAGCCTGCACTAGCCCCAGATACGCCAGTGTTGTACGTGTCAAAACTGCTCTTCGTGTCAAAATCCAATTGGAAGCCAGCCAGATTCCAGTAATGTACCAGCCAGATTCCATTAATGTACCAGCCAGTTTCCATTAGATTCACAGGGCAGACAATACCTGTGCACCAATTTTTTAAATGCATTTAAAACGCGCCAAATTCTTTACGAGGGAAAAAAAATGCTTGCAATCACTGTTGAGAATGTGTTTCTATCTGTTATACAGTTACTGTCGCCGGTACAACGTGACCGGTCATTTAACGGCCAGGGTTTCTTGCCACTGTACATTCCAAGGCCGTTGACATTGACATCTTTGAAACGTGGGTCACCAAGACATTTTAAAACATTTTTTTTTCATGATGCTATTTCCTACACCACTTTAAGAGAAGAGTCGTTGCCTCCTCGACCCGCCCCCCCCCCCTAATCCCTAATTGCCATTACAACTCAGATCATGTGCGTTTTACAAATTAAATTATTCCGTGCATGTCTGAATCTGCAACCTTTTAAAAAATTTTTTTTTCATTATGCTATTTCCCACCCCCCTTTAAAAGAAAAGTCGTTGCCCCCCCCACCCCCCCCCCCCCCCCTAATCCCTAATTGCCATTACAACTCAGATCATGTGCGTTTTACAAATTAAATTATTCCGTGCATGTCTGAATCTGCAACCTTGATCCTGATTATTTTTTTTTTTAAAGTTAAATTAAACTTGAAGTAAATCAGATTTTTTTTTTTTAAATGTGGCATTTCTCCGGTCCACACTAAAAACCAATGTAGATCTGTGAGTTGTCATCTGAACACTGCCCACAGACGAGTGAGCAAGAGTTCAAATCCAAGCTGCTGTCCACGCATTACCCAGTCTAATCTATCCACACCGATACTCTTAAGGGAGCTTAATGAATCACTCTTCCCAGTTTTCCGGGATCCCGCACGACCTCTCGTGACATTTTCCCATCCGGGGAATCCCGATAAATCCCGGGTTCACACTTTTAGACTGCCATTGTCTCGTGTTGGGTTTTTTTTACTTTTTATTTTAGAAAGTGACGGTTTGTCCAAACATTGTCACTGTAAGCTAAGGCCTGTCAAAATCTACTTAACTGAGCTGAATTACTACGCTCTGTAGCTCTAGAACACAGGTTCTCAAGAGTTTTCAAGTCATGACAACATTCACTTCGAACCAAAGTGCCCTTACCGCGATACATTGCAGTGATCGGCAGAATGGGATACATTGCCCCAACTTGGGTGCCCATTGGAATCTTTGGGTGAATAAGGGCTCACTAGACGTCAATAACATTATATTTCAATCGATATTTTTTAATTTTTTTTTGTTTCTGGCAACACCTCATCTGGCCCAGTTATTTAACCCAGCCATGTGGCCCAGTCACGTGGCTCAGTCACGTGGCCCAGCCATGTGGCCCAGTCGCGTGGCCCAGTCACGTGGCTCAGTCATGTGGCCCAGTCATGTGGTCCAGTCCTCTGGCTAAGTCATCTTGCCAGTCAAAAAAATCTCTGCCTGATGAAACAAAAAGGGCCGCAATTTTAATGACGTCATTGTAACAAAATCAAACGCCATTTCTACAGAAATGAAAGTCAAAATATTTTCAAAGAAATCCGTTTCTTCCACAATGAGGATCTTATTCATTTATTTGAAAGGAGTGGATTTCATTAGAAGTTGTTATATTTATAATTGAATCCTCCTTACGAATAGATTCAATAAACCATTTGAATTTAAATAGTCGATGGTTTTCTTATATACCGATCAATGGTAAAGTCGGGGTAAACAAATCTATTTTTTTTTTTTAAATTTCAAATTCAACATTATCAGACATAGACATATATCGATCCATGAATTAAAAGGCAGAATTGTGTTGTTTTCATTTGAAACTAACACCTTGTTTCAAGTTGTTGAAACATTTGCTTGTAAATATTATTATATATGATAGGTTGTGGTCTGATGGGTCATGGTCTGATGGGTCGTAAACTGATGGGTTGTGGTCTGATGGGTCATGGTCTGATGGGTCGTGGACTCATGGGTCGTGGTCTGATGGGTCGTGGTCTGATGGGTTGTGGACTCATTGGTCGTGGTCTGATGGATTGTGGTCTGATGGGTTGTGGTCTGATGGGTCGTGGTTGGATGGGTTGTGGTTGGTTGGGTTGTGGACTGATGGGTTGTGGTCTGATGGGTTGTGGTCTGTTGGGTTGTGGTCTGACGGGTTGTGGTCTGATGGGTCTGATGGGTTGTGGTCTGGGTTGTTGTCTGATGGGTTGCGGTCTGATGGGTTGTGGACTGATTGGTCTTGGTCAGATGCATTGTGGTTGGATGGGTTGAAGATCCCCACCCCACCCCAAAAAAAACCCCACCATTCAAACTGGTTTAACAAAAATATAAAATGTCCCTGTCCTACGCTGCCCCCGATCAAATGTCCTACAGACCCAACCAAATGTCCAACAGACCCGATCAAATGTCCTACAGACCCGATCAAATGTCCTACAGACCCAACCACAGTAGTTCGGCTTCGCAGCCCCGATTTTTGGTTTGATTCTCTTCCGCCGGTCTAGTTAGGGGGGGGGGGCGCTCGAAAATTACGTCACAAAGTGTCACAAATTCTTTACCACTCCCCCCCCCCCTTCCCCCCCCCCCCCCCCCCCCCGGTGGTCGCGTCTGACCTAAAAAATCAAAGCATGCATACAATTTTCATAACTAAACTAATATTTTATTGTATTCTTTAACATTTTCCCGTAAAGGATTCAGATGTAGTGTTATTAGAAAACTGTGCCACAAAACAACGAAGTCATCCACACGGGGAATGTAACATGACCACAACAGTTTTCGATTTCGACCTCAATTAATTTTTGTAGAAATTAATTTAATAAAGATTTTTTTTAAAAGAGCAACATTTTTACCCCCACACTCCCCCTTTGGGCGTGACGTAATTTACGAACGATTTGTTGGGATATCTTTGCACAGCGTCTGGCTACAATCTGAAATATATTTTTCAAATGACTTGATCAGAATGACTTGGTCATAATTTATGGAAACATAAAATGGAGTGTTGAAACTGTTTTACAGATCTATTTGCTACTATTTTAGTAAATATATACATTGTCTAGCTACTTTTACTAGTAAGTATTGACTCCGTCTAACTGCTATGTGCTGGGTGGCCGAATGGTCTAAAGTGAGCAAATCTCAAGTTGGTGGTCTGGAGTTCAATTCCAGCAAGAGCCCAGGCAAGCAATAACACCAACAGCACCCCGGGTAGATGAGACTCGTTAACCTTGGACTTTTAAGAGAAGGAAACTCTGAAATCATACCCGGAGATGGAGTCCCGAAAGGCGGATAATTGAGCGGATGATTGATACAATGAAACATTCCGTCACATTGTGACGGGCGGATGCCAGATAACTGCTATGTCAAGTAAATATAGACACTGTCTAGATGACATGTCTAGTAAATATTTACACTGTCTAGGAACCATGTCTTGTAACTATTGACACGTCTAGCTACCAAATCTAGTAGACATTGACTCGGTCTAGTTACCATATCTAGTAAATATTAAAATTGTCACGACACCTTGTCTAGCAAATATTGACACTGTCTAGTTACCGTGTCTAGTAAGTATTGACACTGTCTAGTTACCGTGTCTAGTAATCATTGACACCTACTAGCTACCATGTCTAGCAAATATTGATACCGTCTAGCTACCATGAATAGTAAATATTGAAGGTGTCTTGTTGCCATGTCTAGTGAATATTGATGGTGTCTCGGCACATTTAAGATTACATTTTGATTACATAGTAAATATTGACAACTTCTAGCTACCATGTCTAGTAGATATCGACTCCGTCTAGCTACCATGTCTAAACAATATTAAAACAGTCCAGCTACTATGTCTTAAATATTAACCCTGTTTAGCTACCATGTCTAATAAATATTGGCATTGTCTAGCTATCATGTCTAGTGAGTATTGACGTATTAAAAAATAAATTGAAGATATCTAGTTACCATGTTTAGTAAATATTTTTCCGTCTAGCTTCCATGTCTACACAGTATTAACTCCGTCCAGCCCCTATAACTAATAAATAGTGACACCTTCTAGCTTCCATGTCTACTAAGTATTGACAATGTCCATCTACCATTTCAAGTAAATATTGACGTAGTCTGGCTACCATGGAAAAGTTTATATTAACACTGTCTAGCTACCATGCCTAGTAAATTTTGACACTGCCTAGCTACCATGCCTAGTAAATATTGACGCTGTCTAGCTACGTCTATTAAATTTTTACACTGTCTAGCAACCATTTCTGTTTAATAAAAAACACTGTCTAGCTACCATGTCTAGTAAATATTGACTCTGTCTAGCTACAGTTTCAAGTAAATATTGACACTTTCTAGTTATCATTTCTAGAGAACATTGACACCTACCAGCTACCATGTCTAGGAAATTTTGATTCTGTCTAGCTATTATGTCTAGTTAATATTTTCACTATCTAGCTACCAAGTAAAGTGAATATTGACGGTGTCTAGCAACCATAGCTATTAAATTTTGAAGGTATCTAGCTAGTATGTATAGTAAATACTCACACCGTCTAGCTAACATGTCTAGTAAATATTGATTCCGTCTAGCCTCCATGTCTCTTAAATATTGACACTGTCTAGCTACACTGTCTAGCTACCATGTCTAGTAAATATAGGTTGCGTCTATATTCCATGTCTCTTAAATATTGGCACTGTCTAGCTACCATGTCTAATAAGTATTGAAACCTACTAGCTACCATGTCTTGTAATAAATGACACTGTCTAGTTACAATATTTAGTAAATATTGACACTGTCTAGCTAACATGCCTCGTTAATATTGACGCTTTCTAGCTACCGTGTCTAGTAAATATTGACACTGTCTAACTACCCTGTCTAGTAAATATTGACACTGTCTAGCTAACATGTCTAGTAAATATTGACACTGTCTAGCTACCATTTTTAGTAAATATTGACACCTACTAGCTACCATGTCTAGTAAATATTGACACTGTCTAGCTAACATGTCTCGTTAATATTGACACTGTCTAGCTACCATTTCTAGTAAATATTGACACCTACTAGCTACCCTGTCTAGTAAATATTGACACTGTCTAGCTAACATGTCTAGTAAATATTGACACTGTCTAGCTACCATTTCTAGTAAATATTGAAACCTACTAGCTACCCTGTCTAGTAAATATTGACACTGTTTAGCTAACATGTCTTGTAAATATTGACACTGTCTAGCTACCATTTCTAGTAAATATTGACACCTACTAGCTACCATTTCTAGTAAATATTGACACTGTCCATCTACCATGTCTAGTAAATAATGATACCGTCTAGCCTCCGTGTCTAGTGACTATTGAAACTGTCTAACAACTATGTCTAGTAAATATTGAGACCGTCTATCAAGCATTGAAACTGTCTAGCTATCATGTACAGTAAATATTGAAGCCTGTTTAGTTAATATGTACACTGTCTAACTACCATGTCTAGTTACCTTTACATTGTCTAATAAATATTGTCACCAGCTAGCTATAATTTCTAATACATATTCTCACTCTGTAGCTACCATATCTGGTAAATTTTGACACTGTCTATCTATAATTTCTCATAAATATTGTCACTTTCTAGCTACCATTTCTGTTAATTACTGACACTGGCTATCTATTATTTCTAGTAAATATTGACTCTGTCTATCGGCTGTCATGTCAAGTAAATATTGACACTGTCTTGCTATCGTGACTATTAAATATTGTCACCTACTAGCTACCCTGTTTAGCTAACATGTCTAGTTAATATTGACTCCGCCTAGCTACCATTTCTAGTAAATATTGACACTGTCAATCTACCATGTCTAGTAAATAATGATACGTCTAGCCTCAATGTCTAGTGAATATTAACACTGTCTAACTACTATGTCTAGTAAATATTGACACCGTCTATCAACCATTGAAACTGTCTAGCTACCATGTATAGTAAATACTGACGCCTTCTAACTACCATGTTTAGTTAATATGTACACTGTCTAACTACCATGTCTAGTTACATTAACATTGTCTAATAAATATTGACACCGTCTATCAACCATTGAAACTGTCTAGCTACCATGTATAGTAAATACTGACGCCTTCTAACTACCATGTTTAGTTAATATCTACACTGTCTAACTACCACGTCTAGTTACATTAACATTGTCTAATAAATATTGACACCGTCTATCAACCATTGAAACTGTCTAGCTACCATGTATAGTAAATACTGACGCCTTCTAACTACCATGTTTAGTTAATATGTACACTGTCTAACTACCATGTCTAGTTACATTAACATTGTCTAATAAATATTGACACCGTCTATCAACCATTGAAACTGTCTAGCTACCATGTATAGTAAATACTGACGCCTTCTAACTACCATGTTTAGTTAATATGTACACTGTCTAACTACCATGTCTAGTTACATTAACATTGTCTAATAAATATTGACACCGTCTATCAACCATTGAAACTGTCTAGCTACCATGTATAGTAAATACTGACGCCTTCTAACTACCATGTTTAGTTAATATGTACACTGTCTAACTACCATGTCTAGTTACATTAACATTGTCTAATAAATATTGACACCGTCTATCAACCATTGAAACTGTCTAGCTACCATGTATAGTAAATACTGACGCCTTCTAACTACCATGTTTAGTTAATATCTACACTGTCTAACTACCATGTCTAGTTACATTAACATTGTCTAATAAATATTGACACCGTCTATCAACCATTGAAACTGTCTAGCTACCATGTATAGTAAATACTGACGCCTTCTAACTACCATGTTTAGTTAATATGTACACTGTCTAACTACCATGTCTAGTTACATTAACATTGTCTAATAAATATTGACACCGTCTATCAACCATTGAAACTGTCTAGCTACCATGTATAGTAAATACTGACGCCTTCTAACTACCATGTTTAGTTAATATCTACACTGTCTAACTACCACGTCTAGTTACATTAACATTGTCTAATAAATATTGACACCGTCTATCAACCATTGAAACTGTCTAGCTACCATGTATAGTAAATACTGACGCCTTCTAACTACCCTGTTTAGTTAATATTTACACTGTCTAACTACCATGTCTAGTTACATTAACATTGTCTAATAAATATTGTCACCGTATAGCTATAATTTCTAATACATATTCTCACTCTGTAGCTACCATTTCTGGTAAATACTGGCAATGTCTATCTATAATTTCTCATGAATATTGTCACTTTCTAGCCACCATTTCTGTTCATTATTGACTTTGACTATCTACCATGTCAAGTAAATATTGACCCTGTCTATCTGCTATCATTTCTAGTAAATATTGACACTGTCTTGCTATCATGTCTATTAAATATTGACACGGTCGAGCTACTATGTCTACTAAATATTGACGCTTTCTAGCTACCGTGTCTAGTAAATATTGACACTGTCTAACTACCATGTCTAGTGAATATTGACACTGTCTACGTTGCGTCTATTTCGGGGGAAGTCTCCCCGCTCTCTGGCTACCGTTGTCGGGACGACCAAACGTGCCATCGAACACGAGCAGCTCGAGATCACCGACTCCATCGCACACGGTTCCATCTGGACGATCATCCCCCTCAGGAATCACACCCCGCGCCAAAAATATCAATTTTTTTTAATTACGCCACCCCAGCCCCTGCCCCCACCCCCAACCCCCCCCCATCTCGCCGCGCCCTGCCGGTAGATCTGGTGAGTCGAGCCGACAGCCCGGGGCCCCTGGCGGCCCTCGACAGTTACAGACGGGGGTGCGGGATTGTTAACCCGACAAAGCGCACCGCACGCATCTTGTGGATGACAGCACCGCTCACTTCACCGGACGGATTGCGCTGTGATCAAGTGGCCGCCTGAAGGTAATGTTTCTTGATATATTTTATGTTGGTGGGGTACTGTTTCTTGATGTTTTTATCTTGGTGTCGTAATTTTTCTTGACATCTTTTATCTTTGTCGGGTAATTTTTCATGATCTCTTCGATCATGGTGGGGTAATGTTTCTTGATACTTTTTATCTTGGTTGGGTAATATTTTTTTATATCTTGTATCTTGGTGGGGTAATGTTTCTTGATATTTTGAATTTAGTGGGATAATGTTTCTTGATATTTTTTTATCGTGGTGGGGTAATGCTTCTTTATACTTTTATCGTGGTGGGGTAATGTTTCTTGATATTTTTGATCTTGGTAAGGTAATGTTTCTTGATAATTTTGATCTTGTTGGGGTAATGCTTCTTGAAAAGAAAACGTGTGTGTGTGTGTGGGGGGGGGGGTAACGATTACCTTTATTGAGATTCTGTAGGTCAAGGGTAATGCATCGTATTATGTTACATTGTATTTGCATTCTTTCTTAAGACTTTTACCTTCTCGGGGGTATGTAACGTAATTTTAGAAATATGTTGCGATAATAGCGGTTCCCAAATTTAGAATGCATTAGGACAGATGTGGGGTTGTTTTCAACAACTATAATCCTGCACGTCCTTGACCTTACTCACGGAGCCCACACAACTCTGAACACAATTCCCACACAGCGTAGACTGCATAATTACAAGGAAAAGTACCTCGGTGTGTGTGTTTGTGTGTGAGTGTGTGTCTGTGAGTCTGTGAGTGGGTGTGTGTGCGTTTGGGGTTGGGGGCGGGGGGATATTTCTACTATTCGAAAAAGAACACACAAAAAAATACACATTTATTTATTTTAATTTTTTTTTTTTGGGGGGGGAGGGGGGTTTGTTGACTTCTCAGCCTCCCCTCTCCCAAACAAAATGAGCAATAAAGGAGGGGCGGCGGACCCTCCCCCCACCCCCACACACCCTTCTTCCACCATACTCCAGTGGCATACGAACATAACTAATCGGGTGTACAATGATGGAAAGTCTGGTAGGTCACTTGTATCGGGCCTGCTGATGGATGGATGTGAATAGGTTTGCATCAATTAATTGGCCGAGAATTGCTATCAGCTAGCCCCCCCCCCCC
>CAXITT010000044.1:514667-538228 GCA_964033795.1 Lymnaea stagnalis | reverse complement strand
GGTTGGTGGCGTTGACGCAGCCGGCGGTCACGTTGACCTCCCTGTAATTGGTCGGGGTACACGTGCCCACCACCAGGGGGCAGCAGTTGTGATTGGGGCCTGCGTACAGACACGCGTTACATCTGTGGAAAAGGGGGGGGGGGTTGCGGGCAAGTGACGTAAAAAAATATCTGCCTTGAACAGGGGGATATCCTGTTTTGATTCCTGATTAATCAGTGGTTGGGCAAATTAAGATTATTACGTCTGTGATCTGATTATCGCACACATCCACACACATCCACACACACACACACAAGTATGTATTGGCCTGATTGTAATTAATTTGAAAGACCTGTTTAATTACTTGTGTTTCCCTTCAGAATAATACCCAAACATGGGCGCCCGCAGAAAACTATCTATCGGGGGGGGGGGGAATCGATTAACTTTCCAGGGGGGGGGGGTAAAAAATTTTTGTAATGTTTTAATATAGTTTTAATTTACTGCAGCGTATTTGAATGGTGAACGAACGGGCACGAATGGTGCCCCACCTTGCCCCTACCTGCGGGCGCCCATGTACCCCAATGACTTACCTGCATACGACGTATCTCGGAGGCCTAAAGTCCAAGAAATCGTTTCTAAGTATTCTACACTTGTAAGGGTACGGTCCCCAGAAGTCACTGGGGCATGAGAGGACGTCTTGTTTACACCGGAAGTTGGTAGATTCGTCACAGCAAGGGCTTTGGTGGGGTGGGGGGGAGAGAGAAAATGGCAAATGGATGCGCATATAAAGAGCACAGATCAGCGGCAGTTACGTTAAAGTTGATAACTGGCACAAATCTTCACACACATGACAGTCATTAATATGTCCACAAACATGGTCATAACTGGGTCATAGGAGCAGGGGCGTCATTTCAGGGCTTTTTTCAAAGGGAGGGGGGGGAGATGGCAAAACCAAAACTTGGTCTGCTTGTTTAGTCGTTATTACTGGAGCGCGCGCCACTGTATATAGCAATTTCAATAAAACCTGCAAATTCGTGGGGGGGGGGGGCAAATGCCCCACCATGCCATATCCGAATGATGTCCCTGCATAGGAGAATCGTGAGCCGAGGCTGCTCATACTGTTTAAATGAGCTGGTGTATTTTTTTTAGAAGACTCTTGTATAAGTTGTATTGAGAGCAAACAAGTAAACGGCCAAAAAAGGAATTTTTTTTTTTTCAAACATGAGATTCGCTTATGCTTTTTTTATTTACTTCCTCAAAGTAAATTTAGTATCTAAACGTATATGGACTGAAAACTGTGTCATGTGAATTCCTCTCATAATTTAGAATTTAGACTTTCCGCAGAGCGTTGAAGATTTTAAAATAGATACTTGGACCATGTGCACAATTGTTGGGTTTTTTTGGTGTTTTTTTTGGGGGGGGGGGGGGGGGGGTTGTGCCTTTAAAATGTCTCGCAAGACAAAGATATGTAGCAACTTTTTGCTCTCTAGGTCTATAATATTTACTTTGAAGCTATTGAGTCACGGTTACGGTACGCCCTATTTGAACGGTATCAAGATTCGCAACTCTTACTTCCTGCACAGCGTAACTTCTCGCTTCTAGCAAATACAATGAAAACAACTACTTTCTTTACCGTTAAATTATGTCAAGTCAATCAGATTGACATATTGCATGCGAACATAGATGGAAAGCTGTTTGGGTTGTTTTGGTTGTTTTTTGGTGGTTTTTTTTTTGGTTTTTTTTTTTTTTTTTTTTTTTTTTTTGTTGTTGTTTTTTTTTTTTTTTTTTTTTTTTTTGTTTATTTTTTTTTTTTTTTTTTTTTTTTTTTTTTTTTTTTTTTTTTTTTTTTTTTTTTTTTTTTTTNTCCAATTTCTCTTTGAAGGCCCTGTTTCCGTCTCCAAAAAGTAGTGTGGGGGGGGGGGGGGATGAGCAAAAGCGGTGCCTTAGGCGAAGCCTGAAAATGGGGCCCGGCAAAATGGACAGAGTGCCGCCCGGAACGGACCAGTAAAAAGAGGATTTCAGCGCCCCCTGTCTTTGTGAAGTACACTGGAGTATAGATTTAATTCACTATAAATGTCACTATAAATGTCTTATATAAGACCATTGTGCCCCCCTCCCCACCTCCAAAATCTTGATGAAGTGCCCCCTTGTTTCGCACGGCCCTGATTGTTGATGAACATAAAATGGATAAAATGTCCATACGTTCCTAAAGAGACACTTTTTTTTTCTACTCACGCTACAGGCCATATTATGGATGGTTTACAGTATTCGGGCCTGATAATTGGAATCCTTTGATTGGGATCAAGACCGGGACAAGGCAAGGGGCTGTGGAAAAAAAATTGGAATAAATCAATTCAATAGCTCAATCTTTGTTTCGTCATTGTTTAAATCTCTAGTTGCTTTCATATGCATGCTTTAACACACACAACCAGAAAGAGTGTAGTGGGGGGGGGGGGTGTGGAGAGAGAGAGAGACAGATAGACAGACAGAGAGAAGTGTATGTGAGAGAGAAAGAGAGGGAGAGCGCGAGAGACAGAGAGTGAGATCGAAAGATAGAGAGAGAGAAATTAATATATATCCAAAGGCTACCTGCAAGTTTGAAACAAAATAAAAGGTTGTTAGGAATAGTGTTGATGGAGAATCCGCCTCGTTGAACAACAAGGGATATTGAATATCTTAACAATCGAAATTGATACAAGTATTCTTAGTTTATATAATAAGTTTCTGTAATCTGTTCAGTGACTTGTGTTAACAAGGTGTCAAATCTGTTCAGTGATTAATGTTGGCCATGTGTCAAAACTGTTCAGTGACTAATGGTAGCAAGGTGTCAAATCTGTTCAGTGATTAATGTATGCAAGGTGTCAAATCTGTTCAGTGACTAATGGTAGCAAGGTGTCAAATCTGTTCAGTATTTAATGTTAGCAAAATGTCAAATTCATTATCCTTGTCCGATCCAGGGTTATAAAGGCAGATTGTTGTTTTTTTTCTCCGCGCCCTATTATTCTTTTTCCAGCCACATACTGCCGAATGTCTTGTAAACGTGCAATGATTAGACAAAAACTGCGCACATTCAACCTCTCAACGCCCGCTTATGTATCGTAAGTGGCAACACTGTAGTTAAACCCGAGTGCTAAGCTTTTAATGCTTTTTTAAATGACACATTCAATAACCACTTTTGTCTTATAAGGACAAATTAAACAACCTCTAAAAAAAGTAAAAATTGTTGGTATAAATTCTTTGTATGCATTTTTGTTTGCATTTATGTGATTGTGCGTGATTTATCATATATGTGATTGTGCGTGATTTATCATTTATGTGATTGCATCAACTGTTTGTTCTTGTTTTGTTTTTTGTTTTTTTTTTGTTTTGGTCTTTTTTTTTTTTTTTTTTTTTTTTTTTTTTTTTTTTTTTTTTTTTTTTTTTTTTTTTGTTTTTTTTTTTTTTTTTTTTTTTTTTTTGGTATGGGAATTGTTTATATCAAATTTTGTGCAGGTAAAACCTAATACACTAAAGATAAATTTAAACCCAAATACTTCACAAATACAAAGCACATGGCAAACGGTGACACAATTAATATCCACACCAAAACAAGCATGGATGGAACAAATCATATTTCGTTCATCTGCCCCATTTAAAAAAACAGGAAAAATTGATTTTTTTATTAATTATTTGGGGGGGGGGGGGACTGAAAATTTGAAAGAATATGTTGTAACCGGCAACGAGTCTCTATGTCAAGTTTCAGCTCGATAGAATGACGGGAAGTGGAACAATTAAAATTAAATAACCATAATTTTTCAATATAAGGAATTATGAGAAGAAATAAATATAGATAATTTTTTTTTTTATAAAAAAACAATTTGTGATAAAAGGGATCTGGGACTTAAGAATTTTAATTAAGGTCAGGGACGTGCAGAAAATGTGTGGCTGTGTACGTAGGGTGCTACCATCCCGTGGATGATTAGATTAATTTTTATTAAAATCTGGTTGGGAGGGGGGGAGGGTGAAATTTCAATACTTTCCCTTTGCCACAGGCAGCACAAGATACGCCTCAGAATAAAGGAATGGATTTGATAAATAATTAACCCTCTTAGGTACATATATACTGCGTGGATGGCAAGATCATTAAATCAAATGAACTCACAGTCATGAAAATGAGATGTTATATAATATTCTTTTAACAAATAAACATATTTTTTCACCAATTGAGAAAATGAATGGCGTTGACAAAACATGGGTACATTTACTTAAGTAAACCTATGGATATGAAAACCCAATCATTTTACACACGTGAAATTTTAATCTCAAAATAGAGCAATTGTTTTTGTTTTTTTTAAATTTACAGTTCATGGACGTAAACAAAGATGGGTAAAGATTTTCTTTCAAAAGGTGAACATACATTATTTTTTAAACTTAACATTTGCGAAAAGCAAAGTACATGCAGGTTATATTTGTATGAGAATTATAAAATTTATTTTTTTTTAAAAGACACCCAATGCTGTTATAGACGTGAAAAAATGGTTAATATTCTTTTTACATAAAAGAAGTCTTTGTTTTACGATTTTCCGCTAATATAGTAGAAAAATAACGCAAACGTTTGGTTAAATTTTTATTGGAGATATCAATGTATCAAATTACGTTAATATAAAATATATTTAAAATGGTACATATATTTATTTATTTTTGTTGTAAATTTAAGATTAGACTATGTTTTCACAATTTTTAGAGAAAAAAACCGCAAACGTTTGGTTAAATTTTGATTGAAGATATAAATGTATAAAATTACGTTAATATAAAATATATTTAAAATGGTATATATTTTATTTTTTTTTTGTTGTAAATTTAAGATTATGTTTTTACAATTTTTAGAGAAAAAAAGTTGTAGTTCAAGGGCACGAAAAGGGGTAGGGTAGGCCCACCATTTAACAATGTAAAAACACAAGACATCTAAAATATTTCTCTATCGTAGAAATCAGCCGTTAGTGAACTATTTTAGTAACAATAATGATTTAATTAGTGATCATTTAGAGTTGGTAATTTAGGTCACGTTTAGTGAGAGAATAAAAACTAGTTGAGGGTTGCGAAAAGGGTAGGGTAGGCGTAAATATATAGCAGATAAACACTTCTCAAAACGTCATGATATTAGAAATGTAAACATCCGTACATATATATTTCTTTTTTTTTTTTTAAGGTATTGTGATGAGGTGGATATTATCGCAAAGTGCCTGCCAATATTATCCGGATAACGTCGGGTCATATATTCTAGTATAAAAGATTTGAACGTTTTTTGTTGTTGTTGTTGTTGTTTTGTTATTGTTTTTTTATCCCTTGTAGCATTATTTCAAATAAAGATAATTTTATCCATTTGTTGTCATGGAAAAGGGGCTACTTACCTTTTGGGAAATCTAGCGTAATATTTATCAATGCCTGTCGTGTTGAAAACCGTTGGTACCAACTGGCCACTGCACAACTCCAGGCTACACAGAAAGATAAAAATCTGTGGGAGACACACAATTCAGTCGATCGATGCACCTCTTACTGAAAGCTTTCACTGTACTTTCAAAGATACCTGCTTGAATATCTCTAGTTACTCTCACCCCATGTTTCCATCTTACCCTGCAATTACCATGTGTGAGCAGTTTATTCTCGGTCGGCGTCCGCAAGGGAATATAATTAGAATTGTAATTATCGTTTTTTTTTCCCTTCTCTTTCTTTTGCACGTTGCATTTTAATTGTATAGTCTGGTCTCCGAAAAAATCGCTCAATATATTTTTGTTCCACTCGAAGCGATTTTGTATCTTAATATTTTTTATAAAAAAACTGTAGTCTTTCACCTTGTTGGTTGCTTTTTTTAATGTTTTGTTGTTGTTTTTTGTGGTTGGGGGGGGGGGTTGGTTTTTTGTTGTTGTTTTTTTTTTTGTTTTTTGTGTGTTTTGTTGTTGTTTTTTTTTCTTAGCAATACAAAACGTAAATCACACCTTAAATAGACATGTGAGGAATGAAAATAATTCCGACTTATTCCTTTCGACATAAGATTCAACAGGAATAAGCCCCACGTATACATGCCTCAATGTGACTAAACTTTATCGCTTCGCTGCCTTTCGTACAAAAATCATGATATAAGTTATTTTCCTTTTAGTTTTCTCCACCTCACATTGTCTCGTGGTATCTCATCTTTGGTCTCGCCAGAGTCAGAAAATTAAAAACCTCAAGAGCAGACTTTAAAAAAAGAGGATACCCTGGCTCGAAGAACATCCGTGGAAAAGAGGTGGGGGGGGGAGGATTTTTTTTTTTTAAAAAAAAAGGTAATTATTAATATAATTATTATAGTGGTTTTATATAGCGTGATACCCCAACCTAGTGGGTATTAATAATAATCTAGTCATGTCATAACTTACCTCAAGAACAGACATTAAAAAAAGAGGAGAACCGTGCTCGAAGAACATCAGTGGAAAAGAGGTGGGGGGGGGGAGGATTTTTTTTTTTTAAAAAAAAAGGTAATTATTAATATTATTATTATAGTGGTTTTATATAGCGTGATACCCCAACCTAGTGGGTAATAATAATAATCTAGTCATGTCATAACTTACCACGATAGCTTTGTCCATCTGTCGTAGTATTCTTGACATCAGCTGAATATAGTAATCAGTCAGAACAATGATCCTACTGACTTGGGGAGATCTTTTTTCGTATAACACCAACAAAAACGAAGGGCTCGGTTTTTTAGCCCCACGTACGCCCAGTCTCTGCAGGAATACAACTGTTGTATGACTATGATTTTTTTTTCTTCAAGCGTACCAATATCAAACTTCTTGTGCATGCATGTGCTCGCTTGCTTGCTGTGCTTCTCTTTATGATCTGTCTCAGTTGGTATAAGTTATCGGTTACAAGAAATATATTTGTCAAACGCGTGTTAGATGCAGTAAAAAGATGTTCTGATTTCTTTTAATCACGTACATTTATGGAGATCATAACAGTTTTACACCTTGCACTGGATTCACTACTTTCTTCAACTGTAACTTTGTGGTATAATGCAAGGATAAGGCGAAAAGAGGATGGGGGGGGGGGCTTTTACGAAGATGTTAATTTTTTCGTCTAATTATAATTATATTTTACAGTTCATTTACAAATAATGCATTAATTTGTTAAAAAATCACTTTCATAACAGTTTTACACCTTGCACTGGATTCACTACTTTCTTCAACTGTAACTTTGTGGTATAATGCAAGGATAAGGCGAAAAGAGGATGGGGGGGGGGGGCTTTTACGAAGATGTTAATTTTTTCGTCTAATTATAATTATATTTTACAGTTCATTTACAAATAATGCATTAATTTGTTAAAAAATCACTTAAATACCGTATCTGGTGTGCAAGTCTGATATTTACATTTAACAAATTCTGTATGAATTATTCAATGCCCCCCCCCCCCAATCCACCCCCATTTCCTTCTTCGATCCGCTGCTGGCTTAGAGGACAAAAACTTGGCCACGTTTAATGTTAGAGCTGGTTCTGTCTCGTCCTTTCTGGCTTGCATCTTAACATTATTTTTTTTTTTTATTATAGTGGGAGTGGAAGCCCTCTCTCACATTCTTGTTTAGACTTTAAATGTTAACACTACGTTGAAAATTGTTGACGTTGCTCGATGTACAATAAGATCAAACGCTTCAGGAGACATCATTGTTTAGAACGGACTCACTCTAGGATAAATCACGCGCTGACACCTTTTGATCAAGAGTTATCAAGACAAAATGACAAATTTAATGAGGTTCATGTGACAGGAATATGGGTCTATTGCACTCCCTGAATCGTTACCCATGACATAAGATATATCTTTTGATGTCTCTGGTGTCAAGTTGGAGCGACTGGTTATGTCAAGTTTTGGTGACTGGATACTTCAAGTTTAAGTGACTGGATATGTCGTTTCGGGTGAGTGGATATGTCAAGTTTTGAGTGGCTGGACATGTCACGTTCGGGTGACTGGCTATGACAATTTTGGGTGACTGTATGTGTCAAATTTGAATGACTGGATATGTTAATTTTGGGTGATTGAATATGTCAAGTTTGGTTGACTGTATAATATATCTTTTGGGTGACTGGATATGTCAAGTTTGGTTGACTGGAAATATTGTTTGGTTGACTGGATATGTCAATTTTGACTGGCTGGAAATGTCAAGCTTGGGTGACTGGATATGTCAAGTTTGGGTGACTGGCTATGTCCTTTTTGGTGACTGTATAAGTCAAATTTGAGTGACTGGATATGTTAATTTTTATGACTGGATATGTCAAGTTTAGGTGACTGGATATGTCAAGTTTAGGTGACTGGATATGTCAATATTTTGTGACTGGATATGTCAAATTTGAGTTGATGGATATGTCAAGCTTGAGTTGCTGGATATGTCAAGTTTGAGTTGCTGGATAAGTCAAATTTGAGTTGTTGGATATGTCAAGTTTGAGTTGCTGGATATGTCAAGTTTGAGTTGCTGGATATGTCAAGTTTGAGTGACTGGATGTGTCAAGTGCGTCAAAACCAGACCACCAAAAGAAGGTCCTATGTAACGTTATATGTTGTGTTTGCTTGTAACTTTTTTGTAAATTTAATCCGTTTTAAGATGTGGCTCGTTAAATATAAACTACGTAACAAAAGGACTGAAGACAATAATGCAGGGGGGGGGGCTTTATTAAGACTAGTATTAGAAATATTCAACTCAATAATAACATAAAATATATAGAGAGAAAATAAAATCAAACATACAGAAACAAAAACGATGTTCCATATTTGATGTCGCCTTGGGTTCACCAACTGCGAGAGGCGGGATTTGGGACTGGGAACCAGCTTATTCTCCATAATAAAATCTTGCCCAGGCCTGTGATTTCGCATTTTCCACAAAAACATGGCCATTTCCAAGAAAACAAGTCGTAATGGTATTTTTTAATCCATGACGTCCCATTCAGGTCTAAACAGTGGATAGCGTTAAAATACCAACAGCAATGACAGCAATGACAGCAATGACAGCAATGACAGCAATGACAGCAATGACAGCAATGACCGCAATGACAGCAATGACAGCAATGACAGCAATGACATCAATGACAGCAATGACAGCAATGACAGCAATGACAGCAATGACAGCAATGACCGCAATGAGTTAAGATTAGTTGGTGGTGGGTGTTTCACCACCGTGTGATTTCTTAGTAGAACTGAGGATTGTTGAAGCTTGGATGAAAAGACAGGACAATATGAAAAGAGCCTTCCTCGGCAGGCTTAACAAATGAAACTACGACAGGAATTAGAACGCAGCCTTCCTCAGCAGGCTTAACAAATGAAACTACGACAGGAATTAGAACGCAGCCTTCCTCAGCAGGCTTAACAAATGAAACTACGACAGGAAATTAAAACGCAGTCCTTTATTTATTTACAAAAGATTTGAACGTGACCACTGCACCGACCCACCTATTATTCATGCCACCGTTTTGTTCGAAGACTTAACTGCGACTGCGAGGTGCGAGGTGAATTAAAATTATAAAAGATGTTAAAATATTTGACTGTCGTCCTAGGCAAACACACGCTTGAAACGGATGGCTAAGACACTACAACAAGCATGCGTGGTTAATATTACCATACGTCGGCGGCGTAGCTAATAATTTAAAAAAAGAAATAGATAGGAATGGTTAATATCATACTACAGGTAGACATGGCTGATATAAAAATATGTAGGCATAGTCTAATGATGCAGTAGGTAGGCATGACTAATATAACAATAGGTATAGCCCGCGTATAGATGTATGGATTACTATCCCGATGAATCATTGGTTCTCAATACGATTATATATGAGTAAATTATATTATCCTACCAGATAGCTTTACCATTGTTCCAATAGAGAGAGGGGGGGGGAGAAATAAATAGAAAAAGAGAGAGGGGGAGGGAGGGAGCGGAAGAAACAAAGAGAAAAAGATAGATGAATAAAGAAAGAAAGAAAGAAAGAAAGAAAGAAAGAAAGAAAGAAAGAAAGAAAGAAAGAAAGAAAGAAAGAAAGAAAGAAAGAAAGAAAGAAAGAAAGAAAGAAAGAAAGAAAGAAAGAAAGAAAGAGGGATAAAGGGAAAGCGATAGAAAAAAAGGCGAGAGTGAGAGAGAGAGAATGCGAAACGTTTAAATCTATCAGCAAAAAAGGAATTCAAGTTCATTTAGTCAGGGCGGATCCTTTTCTTGTTTTATACACGGTATACGTTTTATCAGACTTAGCTATATGCAGCCAATAATAAATATAAGGCTGTTGGGTTGTTGTTGTGTTTTTTTTTTTTTGTTTGTTGTTTTTTTAATGTCCGGCTTTTTTTCGTCAAGAAAGCCTACAGTTGAGTTTTGTTGGGAGGTCTTCTCACTTGCGTAAACAATAAAATGTTGATCAAAGGATAAGCTTGTACTAAAGTTGCAATTACACTTGACCGTCGCCAACAAAACAAAAAAAGAAAAAGATGGGCTAAATTTCCTTCTGATCTCGCGGTAGCGATTTTTTTGCAAAGAAGAGCTTCTTACGCGTAGAGTGATTACTATTGTACTGAATGCCAACTTGCTTGACATGGATCATCTTTGATCTAATGGGTACGTCCACTTTCACCATTGCATTTTTTTTTTTTACTACCGTCAAAAAAATTTTGGCCGTGTGATGTGATGACCTGATAGAAATGTTTAAAAAAAAGAATATATTTAGAAACGAAATATTTAAAGACTCTATTAAAGTAGAAATTAATTTACAACTCTTTAAAGTGCATCCCGCAAAGAAAGACTTCTGCTTTTCCTGGCTGGGCGCTTTTTTTTTTTTTTTTTTTTTTTTTTTTTTTTTTTTTTTTTTTTTTTTTTTTTTTTTTTCTGGCGTGAGCGGTACGTTTGCTCTCTCTCAAGATTGTCCTCCAACAGTGAGTCTGCCTCGACAGCTTGCGCGATTCAAAGGGTTTTTTCCATGAGTTCATGTTGATGCACATGCATTAGAGAGAACTTTTTTTTTCGGGGGGGGGGGGGGGGGGCAATTTTATGGGCCTTTTTTCTTATGAGCCTTTTACCTTCTTACCAGCTGAACGTTTCACCCCTGGATAGTTTCAGCCCATCTTGTGAGTCATTTTTTTTTTTTTTTTTAAAGAACGTGTGGATGCGGAGAAAGCTGCCCCATTTAAAGGCTTATTAATTTATGTAACAGTGACTTTGGCCCTCCACCGAATCCCTATACTGTCGCAGACTACAGTACAGTGACTCGGTGACTGCTGCACTGCTGGCATGCAGCTCGCTGCTTATGATACCGCAACTCCAAATTCTTCAAATAGGTGTTGATCGGAGCTGATGAGGCAAGGGCGAACCGATAACGGAGAAGCCGTGAGCCTGAAAGGGGACCCAAGCAGTGGCGTAGGAAGGGCAAGCGAAAGCGGAAGGCGAGAGAGAGAGAGAGTGATGAGACTATATTTGTTTGTGTGTGTGGACAGCACATTGTCCTAAGGGAGTTAATTAATACAAATATGGAGCTAAAAACTTTGGGTTTTATCCCTTGCATGACTTTAAAGAGCTAATTTTGTCAATTTCGACTTTATAATAAAACTTGCACATTTTAATGAATGATATATGAAATAACTTAAAAAATTATCCAGAGTTAAATTTTTTTGGAAAAAAATATATATTTTACTCAAATGATTGAACTTAGTTCGACGTGTCTTTTCGAAATCATAAAACCTACTAGCTCTGATAGACTCATTTTCATGGCCGTCACCAATACAGTTTAGCAACCACCAGCGTCGTGTCACACATGAACATCTCTTCAAGATGCGCAACACCCACTTAGTTTATTTAATATAAACATATCAGCCTTTTGTTGACAATGCCAGTGGATAAACACGATAAAAGTCACTCGCAAAACCTTCAGCATCTCTCTGTTTCCGAATTGAAACACATTTTGAGATCTTACGGAAGAACAACAAAAGGCAGAAAATCAGTTTTGGTAAGAACTTTTGTATTTTTAGGTGTTTAACTCTAAGTTAATTAACTACATTTCTTGATTTATTATTGAATCATTTAAACTAAGACTATTAAGAGAGAAAGGGTCTTATCACAAGCAAGACTCTTATTTTGGGGGCACTTACATAGAATATTAAAACCTGTCCTAAGTCAGCCTAGTAGGCCTTGTTACTAGTAGGCAGTAGGGACTAAGAAAATGTGTTGTAAGCTTAGGTACTACCAGTACTAGGACTTAAAAAATTATTTTTTTTATTTAATCTTCAAAAACTATCAACATCTTGCAAATGTACAGATCAAATTTCAAATTAAAAAATGAAACCAGAGTCAACTTTCTAGCTTTAGTACTTTTTGAGCTTATGATTTTTAAATTCCAAGTGTTAGTCAGTGTAGTGTTAGTGTTAGTTCGTTTGTAAATTTTTACTTATGACTATGACGTCTATGATAATGATACTTGATGACTATGGATTATACTATGGACTGCACCTCCATTGTCACCCCATTCTACTGATCTACTCCATAATTTTAATTATAATATTTTACAAATTTTATTTTCAGGATTAATTTTACGGTATTCAAAAGTTCTAATTTTATAAACTAAAATTTTTAATCAAATTTCACCTTTCTGGCCTATCTAGTTATATATAGGCACTTCGGTAAGGTCCGGGTAACAGTGAAAACCGTGTTTCGTTGACAAAATGGCGACCTCCACTTTTTATTTTAAGGAGATTGTTGCTGTTTACGATTTTTTTTAAATTATAGCCAAGCATGTTCATTCTATTTCCGCCCAGAACTTTGAGTACACATGTTGTTTTATGATTAGACACTTTAGTTCCAAAAAGAATTTTGAGGCTTGACTTTGGAAATTAAAGGTAAAAAAATGCTAATTTTACTCAGTCATATCTTTTTGTGTGGAAAGCATATATCACTTCACTGTAAAGTACTTTATAGATAATGGCATTAATTACAAAATATCAAAGATATATTAGGCTAGGTCCAGCAGTTTGGTCATAAATTTCCCCTGCAATTTTAATCATGTGTTCCAAAATTACCTATTTTCGATAATATTTGTTTTTTTAGTAAATAACTTGATTTACTCTGGAAATCCAGCCTATTACCCCATAATAACTCATTTAAAAACAAATAAATTAATAAGACAAATACATATTTTTAATATGATTTAATGCTCTTATTAAGGGGTATTGGTTTAAATATTAATAAGCCTTATTATTACAATTAATAGATTTATATTTATTAGTTTTATATATATATATATATATATGGCCTATTCACTATGGGTCCAGAATAATTTATATAGTATTATAAGTATAGACCTATCCTCACCCCCAGTGTGAGCAAGGTTAAAATAACCTTAACTTTAAATATGCATAAAAATAAATTAAATATAAGGTCACTACTTTGCGGATTTCGTCTATCGCATGATGTTCTGGAACCTAACCCCTGCAATAGACAATGGATCACAGTATTTGTTGTTACAGGAGAACTTTTCCACCTGTTTTCTTTTATCATGGTATCAATTTGTATTCGCTGTGAATCATTGTATATCTTTTAGTTGTATTATTATTCGAAAAGTGACTGTGAGGACTAGTTGTCCGAATGGCTCAGAGGGTTCAGTTTGTTATTGTGGCAATGCTTGTGTGCAATTCAATTGACACTTCGTGTTTCTGCCCAATTAATGACAACATGCCATTGTCACCAGATTACAGCTTTTAATGTATCATAATTTCTAATAAATGTCTTTAATTGCATTGCGCAGTATAATATTTAGAAAGCTGAGACAAGGAGATGTTCGCCTCCTTCTTCTCCTTTGTTGTTCTCACATATTAAATATCTAAGAGCTAGCCTACTGTTAAGGTGCTATGCTCAATTTTTCACTCTGCACTAAGTTAAGTTTTGTTTATTGTCAGTAAAATCATAATGAGCCATCTGCATGTAATTTTAATATATAAAACAAAAAGGTCAACATCAATGAAACTAGGTGAATAACAAATATTCGGTGGTTGATATTTTTAAAAAATATCATTGAATTATTAGAATAGTCACTTTGCTGTGTTAATTATTGTAAAGTTGATCCATTACTTCGTAGAATAATATTCTTTTTTTTTTTTAACACAAGCTTAAATTAATCAGTATTAAAGAAGATTTTTTTTTTTTATCAGCAGTATTATTTTAAAATACCTTCAACAGTAGTGTGTAACAAAATCAGGTGTTGCAGTCCAGACTGTTGGTATATTCATAGTTATCGTGGAGTTTGTAAACATACTTTAACAAAGCAGAAACGAACTTACATTTTATTTATTATTTTTTATTTTTTAATTCATAGCTCAAAAACTACTAAGGCTAGTTGATGTTAGTTTAATTTTTTTTTCTATCAAACTGTATAATTTTTATAATTAATAATAATTTATTCATCATGATTTGTGTGGAAGGAAACATTGCTCTACCCATCACATAATATGCTTAGGGCCAAACTTGTCCTACCCATGACTGGCCTGTGCATAACATTTTATTTATGGATGACCCCTAACTCTAAGTAAAACTACTACTAAAATTGGCACCAGAGTCTTTAAATTGTATCTGTTTGTGTTTATTTTGCCAATATTAATTTATTTTTTTTTAAATAATTAAACTATTAGACTTCACACTTTTTATTTAGAAGGCTTCTTGACCTATGTTCCTATACATTTCTTAAATTCATTTTTCACTTAGCACTAAGTTTCGTTCATCTGCAGTGGATAGTTATTTTCCCTGATGAGCATTCATTGGTCTATAACTATGCCAAATATCATTACATTAGGACTTATGGAACTAACTATTTACAAATGTTCCCCTGACATAGAACTGGACAGAATAGGGTCACAACACGTGGACGTGCAGCAACTGGATTACTACTTAGAAATCATTTGAAATTCAAAATGTCAATCACTGATATTTTTAAAAATATATAAGTCAAGTGCGATTTGAGGCCCCTGTGACAAGGCCTTGTTTCCACTGAAATATCCAATCAACATGGTGTGGCTTTTTAGAACATTAGCGATACCCCCATTTCACCAGGTTTTTGCCATTACAATTATATTAAATGTATAAAACCCTATCGCTACGATAACTTTACTCTACCAAAATATCAAGATGCCTTAAATACAAAAAGCATAGACAATATTATAATACAGAGTAAGGCTTTTAAATTATCAGAATAGATCAATCTAGAAGATAGATCCATCTGGAGATTACATATTTTTTTAATCATGAACAGCACCTAAGTCCTTAATGTAACCTTACTATTTTATAAACTCTATGACCTTCCAATTGCCTTTTTAAAAAATTATTTGTACTGTTATTTATTATTACCAGTATCATCAATCTCTTTTTTTTTTCTTCTAAGACTTCATGAGCCAAGCACTAGACTCATTATCAATGATTGTAACACTGTTCTGTTAAATATTACCCAAAGAATCAGGCTTTTAATGTTGTACTTAATAATTTTTTTTTAAAATCAGTAGCATACAATTTTATTTCACAGCAAATACTTAACATTCATATTATTTATTGAGGAATCATTGTGATGGAAGAAACAAAGTAACAAAAATTTGTTAGTACATTGGGTTCTTTGGGAATAGTACAGTCCATAAGTAGAGTGTAAAATGGTCAAAAATGCTTTAAAAAGCCTGTTTGATTTTAGTGAAGATGTGATAGTTAAAATGTTCTGAAAATATAAATTTACTTTTCAACTACCGTATATATTATTTTTATAAAAACATGTTAGTCGCACAAGTAATACTTTTGCTAGGATATCAGCTACTTTTATATCTCTCATGTATTAACAAGTTATTTCCTGATGTCATTTGTAGGATCCAATTATTTTTTTTTTAAGTTCTTTAAAAACATAAATTTAGTATTATTTAATTTTGATTTTTAAGATCACACATTTATGTTTGCATACACTCTTTTAAAATGAATTATCATTTCACAGCACATTTGAATTACTGTTGGCTTGTATTGATTGGTTCACGGCACCATTTTTGTGTGACTGCGCCCAGCTATCAGTGTTTTGCTGTTTGCTTGAGTTCTGCATTTCAGTTAACATTTGCCTTAGACCAGGTTTGATATTATGTGTTGTGTCTCTGTATGTTACCATTGAAAAAATACACTTTCTTGTTTACCAAATAGCATAGCATAGTTAAACTTATATCTTTATTTCTTAATTTTGTCCTACCCTTTTTGTGAAGCTGCAGCCCCGTTTTACTTTAATGTGTATATTTCAATTAAGAGAGGTCTGTTATATAATAAACAAATAGCTTTGTAATAAGAACCCTACACAACACACGCAGACACACCAAAAACAAAAACAAAAAAAATGTACTCAATATATTGTATTCCTACATCATCATTAATTTGAACTTGATTAAAAATGTGTTGCCTTCATTGAAACCTCAGACCTGTTTACCCTTACGATTTTGGCGTACAATGTACGATTTTGAGGTTTAAACATTATACATACTGTATGCTTATTTTTCACTATTAAGATAATTCATTGAATGATATTGTATGATTTTAAGAGTTTGGGGGTAAACAGGTCTGAAACCTTAATCCTGGTAATATTTGTGTCATAGTTAATAATGATGTAATTGGTTAACAAAATTTAAATATGGGTAAAAAAATTTGTTTTTAATTTTCTCAATGGTACAGCACAGTTTAAATTTATTTTGCTTTAATTTGTTTTACATGTTTCTGTTTACAATTAATAGTGTTGTTGATTACTCTAGATAAGTCACTTACAATGAATAGTGTTTTTGATTACTCTAGATAAATCACACTAATTCCTAGTAAGGTAATTAAGTGAAACAAATCTGACTCATTCAACCAATTTTACACAAACCGTTTTCTGAATTGGTTTTTCTCAATATTTGTTTCATCACCTACAGGCAGTCGATACATAATTTTTATAAACAGGCATTCTTATTGGAACGTATTCACTCAGCCTAAAAATGGAAGTCATTATTCATATCCAAAAAAAAATAGATATTGCTTACTTCCTACTGGTTTTATTTGTTGGGTCAGCTCTTCCCTTACTTAAACAACTTTGAAAAATATTTCAGATACTATCAATGTCTGTCAGTATATAATTAATAACGATGGTTAGCCCACTTTTATGTCCTTTGATTTTTTTTTTTTGCATTTACCAATACCCCTGGGTGGGGGTAGGGTTTGATGTTGCAGTGTGTGAGCCTAGCGGCTTTATAAATCCCTGTTGGTTATTGATCTCATACATGACCACTACTGTGATCAGGGCTTGTAGAGTATGAACAATGAGGTCATACAGGGGGGCTGTTTTAATCAGTATTTCTGAATCGGGGGGGGTGGGGGGGTTGTGATATGTGTGTGTGAGAATCCATTAAACATTATTGTGTGGCATCACTACAAATGCTAAAAGTGTGTGGGGCAATTATATCTATCGGTGACAGATGTTCATCTTGGGAGGGGGGTGTGTCTTTTGTTTAGTCTAAATCTTCTTTTTTGTGGCAACGTCCAGCGGTTTAACATTGACAAATTCGGTGTTCATTCAAATTTAATATTACGGGGCTTTTTTTACAAAAATTAAACTTATCTAAAATGATTTTACAGTATTTATGTCAGCTTTGGTATGTGTAAAGAATGAATTTGAACCTTTTAATGAAGAATACTAATTTTTTTTTTTTTTTGCTTAGCTTGAAAATTTAGTGAACAATTTTTAGATATTTGTGACCTTTAATGATGCTGCAAATCAATAGTCCTGTTGTGTTGGGTAGGAAAGCACTTAGACAGTAACAGCTTGAGCAGTGTGAATCTTACATACACAGCCATAGTGATGAATTAATATTTATTATGAAATTATATTTTATCATCATTCATATATAGACTAGGGAGGATGTCACTGTCTGAGAATATTAATAGCCTGTGTTTTATGGGTTAAAAAGGGATTATAACATTTACATCTGTTGTGTTGTTTGTTTTTTTTGCTGGGGGGGGGGGAGAGATCAGCTTTAATATACTTGGTACTCATTGTTTTATGGTAGTTTATAGGTAAAGGTTGTGCATATACATAAGAGAAGTGATTAAATGAGACTTACTTTCAATGTTGTTTTTTTCTTCATCCTCATTGCTGAAGATCACCCTTTACCCATTTTTTGGGTCGATTTTCTCTCTATCTTAACGTAAAGATGAGAATATGCAAATTTGTGTATATTCTAGAATAAGTATTTCAAGATATCACCATCCCACATCTTTACCCCAAATAATTATAGTTTAATTATAAGAAAAGGTTGTCATCAATTTGATTGTTGGTCTGGACTGAAATCTAATTACATACATCATGTGTGATTTGAAATGATGATAAAAAAAATAATGTAAACATTATTCTGTTTACCCCAGTGTAAGTTGTTCCTTTTATCAGCATGCTGTAAATCCAGATAAAATTATGAGTTCACTGTGCTGATCAACAATGTCTTACTTTAGCCAAAAAAATTTGTGTTAAGAGATAATGATAGATAGTATGGCTGGGTGTTTGCATTTAGTCAACAAGCTGATCTGTTTAGGTGGATGGATGTATATTTGTGTTGTAAAATGAATGATTACTGTGTTTGAAGACAATGAGGTGACATTTATCTCTCATATTATATTTAAACCTCTGAACAGGTTATGTTTACTAATTGTTTCACTAGTCTGAGATCAAGTTAATCATGTGCTAACTATGAATTAGTTTATTATGCTAATATTGCTATATAATTTAAGGGAAAAAATGCTTCTTGGATCTTGAAAGTTGATTTCAAAAAACTAATACTGTAAAAATAATCATTTTCTACTGTTTTGACAAAATCTCCTCCCCCAATACAATTTTGTAGCTGTTATAAGTTTAAATTGTTGTTTTAATATTGTGTGCATAGATAGACATAATTATAATCCCTGCCTTGCAATTATAACCCCCTTTGTTCCTGGGGCTCCAAAGCAGCTAATTACATCCACCACCTAAGTAAGGAGTTGGTGATCCTAACATTGATTAAAGCAATGTTAGTTGCTTGTGGTGTAGTCAACTATTGTCTACTGTATTTTTATATGGGACATTATATAAGCTATAGTTCATATTATATCTGTTGTTTTTTTTTTATGCACAAGCTTGACCATGAGTTTTTGTTTACTATTATTGCAAAGCTGCATTCTTAATATGTTATAAATGTCTGCTGTATCTATCTTTTCATCTGTTTTTTAATTTTACTTTAGATTACCCGTCTGCAAGATCACCAAACCCAGGTCAGTGTGTCTATGACTATGGCCAAGGCCAATAATGCAAAAGGTCCAGCGCCTAGCACATCACTTCGACAGCGAAAATCAACAAATGGTCTACACACATCACCATCAGAAGTGAAGTTTCACACCATGACGGAAACTCTTGAAGCTGAGAGGACAGAGAGAGAGGGGATAGTTTTATGGCGGCGACCACTCCTTACACTGAACTACTTTGTCTCGGAATCATGCATGCTGGCCTCAGCTTTATTCAACAGGTGAGTAATAGACAGGGGTAAGTAGTACTTGGGTGGGCTATGTCAATTTTTTTACAAAGTTGTTTTTGAATGAATAAATTTTTGTAACTGTTTTTTATTGTCTTGTTTCTGTTTTTCTTTTTTTGCTAATTTTTATGTGAAGTGCAATGAGCCTAGCCCTAGGCTGGGGTACCGCGCTATACAAGACCACTTTAATAATAATAATACAAATATATGAGTAATACAAAAATCTAGAACTGTGTCCATTCAAGAGTTTACAGCTAACTGATAAGTTTGGAAAAAAAATGGACTCTCCCCTTATTACCCCAAAAAATTTGACTAGTTTTATGATCTATAATTACCATGTATAAAATGGAACTGAGGTGGATACATTTCATTTTTACAAATACATTCTAATGTCTATGCTGGCTTTATCCTTTTTTTTTAATCCAGATTGTATAAAAGAAAGAGAACTGTTGCCCTGACATTGATGTTATTAACTATTGCTTATATGATCTATCATATGGAAGGACCACATCAAAAGGTATTATTTTCCAAATAGACTAAATATTTAATAAAACCCTGATAAATAAGCTGGTAAAAGCCATATCAGCATCTGTGATGATGCTTATAAATAATGCATCAGAGGGGACTAAAGGAGTGAGCTGTATATGTAGTTATGTAAAGGCCATTAGAAGCAAGCTTTTTTGAATTATGTTGGTGACATCCTTTTATAGTTTTTAGTTTCTTGCATTTAAATCATAATTTTTGTTGATTCATTTATTTCTTTTTAACCAATATGTAATTTTTATTAAAAATTTTTAGCTTGTCCAATCTGTGCAAAAGAAGTTCCTCTGGTGTGCTTACTGGGTTGGTTTAGGAATTCTGTCTTCTGTTGGTTTGGGGACAGGCCTCCACACCTTTTTGCTCTATTTGGTAAGTTTAGCATTCTTACATAAAACAAAAATTTAATCTGTTCAGAAAGGCTAATCTGATTTGCAGTTTTGGGAGTAGATGGTACCTATTCATAGATTTTCTCAGTTGATTATTTTCTATTCTTAATTTTTTTCAGGGACCACATATAGCAGCAGTTACTTTGGCTGCCTATGAGTGCAAATCTACCAAATTTCCAGAACCACCATATCCTACAGAGTAAGCTTGTATGAAATTATTGTATGGAGGACAGTTTGCATTTGTGCTAAATATTTTACATAAATTCTAAGATTATTCTAAGACTTACGGGTTTAGTTATAAATTTCTTATGATATTTTTGCAGGTGGGATAGGAAAGTTCAGTAAAAATGTGACTTTCCTCAAGTGTACTACTTTGATCTGGTTACCGGAAATTTGTTTGAAAGAAATTTTGACGACGGAAAAATTGATCGACGGAAATTTGATTGAACTATCAACTATACTATATAATAAAACAAAATAATACGTTTAAAATGAAATTTGACGCAATATTTTAACGTGTGAACTGAAAAAAAGATTAGACCAAACTTCCGTTCTAACAATTTTCCGTCGTCAAAATTTCTTTCAAACAAATTTCCGGATACACTTTGATCTCGATCTTTCAGTTTGTCTTTCAACAATGATTTGTTTAGCAATGAGTCCCAAACATTATATATATAATTTTATTGCTTTGTAAATTCATAGTTTTTTAATGGCCAAGTCATTCTTCCGCAGAATCATTTGTCCTGTGAAGCAGGAAACTCAGGAAATGTCATTATGGACAATCATGAGTAAAGTACGTTTGGAAGCCATAATGTGGGTAGGTAGTGACTATTTTATGTAGAGTTTTTGGGGTCTGACTGGAGATGGGTCTATGCTCACTATCAAATAAAGTTTACTTTATCTTGATGAAGATTGGATGTGGAGGGACTTATAAATACAATATTTTGCAATGAAAATAATCCAGATGTAATATCAAAATTTGCAATTAAAATTTGTTTTTTCTAATGTTATAGTTTTATTTAATTATTTCCATAATCTAATCAGAAAAGACATGGGATGGTTTTAAAAAATTTAGTGTGAACATATTACAAATGCATTGGGTCAGTGAATACCGGTATAGCTTATGGGCCTTGAAGGGTTAATTATTATTATTTTTTTTAATTAGGGAGCTGGTACAGCAATAGGTGAACTTCCCCCATATTTCATGGCAAGAGCAGCTCGTTTGTCTGGGACAGACTTGGAAGATGATGAATTTGAAGAGATTGAAGAGTTGTTGCATGAGAAGACAAGACATCCCGAAGAGATGGTGAGCTTTTTGTGTTTCGTGGTGATTGTGAGCAGGTTTAAAAAGTGGTTGTCCAACAACTAAAAGCCTCCAACTGATCAAATAATAGTTTCCACCTGATAGGACTCCAGACCACGTGTTGAATGCTAGCAATATCGATACACTTTTGCACTGTTCTGTTTCTTTTGTGCCATACATTTTTTTTTATAACTATTTTTATTTTTAGCGTATGTGAAGCATGCTTTTTAAAAAAAATTAACAATTTGTTTTTTCATTTCAGAAATCTGGGAAAGTAATGTAAACATTTTGATTATGTTTTTTTTTTTACCTTTGTGGGCTCTGGCAATATTCCTGTGCTGACATAATAGCCCTTCATTTAACAAGACATTAATTGATTGTTAGGGATAAGTGCAACTCAAGGATAAAAAATTAATGGCTAGAGTGCTGGATATTATTTAATCTTCTGCATGTAAATTTATTATTTGAACTAAAGTGTTAAACTAATCCACATAGATTTGTCATTGACGTTTCAAAAATGAGAACATGAAATTTAAGTTGATCCACTGTAATACCTGAGATGTCACCATATACATTTCATTTGTTTCTTATGTATACACTTGGGTGACCTTTGATTAGAATATAGAATTTTTCCCCACCTACAGTTATTTAAAATCAGTCTTGGTCTAGCTGTGTTGTGGAGGACACAAATCTTTTTGCAACTAGATTTAAAACCTTTATTTAAAATATAAATATTTCTTAGCAGCGATCTCTTTAAGAATTTTTAAAGTTAATTCACTTTTCAGGTTTTTTTTTTTTTAAGGGACAGAGTTTGTGATAGAAATATATTGCCTTTAATGGGATATATTCTTATTGATAAAAAGATACATCCTTTTTTAGACATTGCATCATATAAAGTTGTGGTGAGAGCTGGAGCTGGTGTTTTATGGCAAGCTTTGGGTTAATCTTAAACATAAATTATGTGCTGTGGTTCCAGGCCCGATTTGCTAATAAATAATATAATATGTACAGTTTTGAATGGAGCTTGTGGAAAATACCGTTGAAATTTGCCGTGTGAGAGAGGCTTAAGGAGATTTTGTGTCGCCTTCATTGCACTTGCATGACAAACACATAAGCTCGTCCACCCTTTTAATGACTGATGCTGTCAAATAACCTTTCAACCTTTGTCAACCCATTTGTGTTGTTTGTTTTTTTAATCAACTGGCTTGGAACAAGTTTTTGTGTTTTGTTTTTGGTTTCAACTTTGTTCTCTGGTTTCTGTCAACCTTCTTTAAGCCGTAAATATTTTGTGTGTGTTTACTTCCTTTGTCAGAGTATTTGTCATAAATAAATGTGTGACTTGTTGAATAATTCTAAAAACAGATTGCCTGTGTTCCACTTTTAAAGATAATTCAATGTAAAAAAACTAAGCCCTGCCCCTGTCCACTTGTTTAAGAATTCCTTGTCTCATTTCCCCTATGTGAAACTTATTGGCCGTTTCCATTAGGTGGCCAGCCTTGAATAAGTTTTTTAAGATTAACTGATGAGACTTATTCGCAACAACAGTCTGTCTGCATTGCATTTTTTCATTGTGTTTCTAAAATTTATTATTTTGTTTAGAAACATTTAGTTTCAATTTGATGCTTTCTAATTCTAATTACCCCAATCAGGACATTCATATTATAATAACCTGAGGCAAATTTCTAGGTTTCCGCACTTGTTTTTTTTTTTTTTTTTAGATGCCAGGTTTGCCAAAAAAATTTTACAGAATTATTAACTCTTGTTTTTACCTTGTTTTTATTTTAATAACTTTTTTTTTTTT
>CAXITT010000044.1:434210-514552 GCA_964033795.1 Lymnaea stagnalis | reverse complement strand
GGGGGGGGGGGGGGGGGGGGGGTGGTTGTTGTGTCAAGGTTTTTGTATTTGCAATTCTTAAAAGAAGGTAGACTGCAAGTACATGTAATGATTTCCAGATAGTTTTTAAATAAAGTTATTCTGCCACCGAGTGGGTAAAGAAAACAAGGGCCGCATTCTTGCCCCTGACTACAGTAATCTTCCATTATGTTTGATGGGTGTTGTTTAGGAATATTGATTACTTTGGTTCAATTGTTTTTAGGGTAGAACAGATGTGAGAGAAGACTTATAATCTGAATTGTCAGGATTTATCTTTATGCCCGCCCAGAACTGAAGTTCTCTTGCATCTTATAAGAAACAAACACGCAGTAAAGGACATGTCTCTTTTTTTATTTTTTGTTTTAATTTGTCGAATAAGACGAGGCTTGTTTATATATAAGCATATGGGTCTTATAACTACTGACAACCCTAACCCCCTCATGTTTTGAATTTATATCCCTTTGATTTATTTATTTTTTTTTTTTTTTAAACTGTTTTTTACATTTGGTTGAATAATAATATGCAATGCTTTTAATTTTACAGATTCCCAATCCGCTATTTGATTTAGCTGGAATAACATGTGGACATTTTCTAATTCCTTTTTGGACCTTCTTTGGAGCAACACTTATTGGAAAAGCAATTATTAAAATGCATATACAGGTAGTGTGGCTTAGAGGAATTGAGTGGAAATATCTTTACTTGCAAACACAGTAACCATGTTTAGAAATTTGGTACCAGTTTTTTTTTTTTAAACTTGAGGCAACTGAGATATAAAATATAATTTTTGAAAATCTTGTGTTTTTCTTCAATCTCATGTTTAAATATCAAACTTGACATTAAGCAAAATAATTGAGGCAAAGCACACCAGAGTACATTTCACTTTTGATAGTTAAGCATATTATCATTATATTTTATTTTTTTCTTTCAGAAACTGTTTGTTATATTTATCTTCAGTGCACATCATGTGGAACATGTGGTTAGGTTGATAGGGTAAGTTAGGCTTAACAAGACCAGTTCATTTTTTTAATATTTTAAAAACGAAAAAAATAACTTCTAGAAAAGAAAAAAACTTTTAAAAAAGAAGCATCATAACAATTATTTGTCAAGCCTCAGCTGTGTATCATATAGATCTCTGAAAATATTTTGTTTCGGAAGCTACTGGAAGATAAGTTTGACTTTTAAGTTAAAGTAAAAGTGTTGGTTTTTTTATATGTCCTAATCATATAAATCATTAGTGAGATCTTTGGCCACAGTTTCCGTAAAAAAAAAGTGAGGGTTAACTGTATTTATTTAGTTCTTATGACATATTCATTATTATTTACTATTCCAGTTACATCCCTTACTTTGGGGCACTAGCACAGAAGCCATTCCAAGAATATTTGGAGTTGCAGAAGTCAAAGTTGCATCACAAACCAGGAACGGGCCAGGATGAAGGGGTGAGATTTTTACAATCTGTGCCACATCACAATATATTATGATGGCTTAAGTTTTAGGATATGGGGAAAACATTTAATTCTCATTCCACAAAACTTTAAACTTGGCAGAGTTGATATAAATATTAGTTTTAAGTTCAAAAGTTTCCGTGCCTCTTGGTGTGTCTATTTTAATTATAGTTATAGGAGAATATGTTTTTAAAGTGCGGTGCCTGTGTTTAACTCTTGGATTCTGTGTGTCTTGCAGAGCGGCAACATTTTGGCCTGGTGCTTTGAGAAACTCGTGATGGTGATGGTAGTTTACTTTGTCCTGTCCATTTTCAACTCCATGGCCCAGAACTACCACAAGAGACTATGCAAAACTAAGCGTGCCTCGTCTAAGAAAGTAGCTGTGCAATGAGAGCACAGTTTCCACTTTGACTATAATAGCATGGAATAATTTCATCATCTGAATGAGGAGGGGCCTGATCATCGCCAAATTTGATGAAACTTAACATATGGATTGAACATTGTTTTTTTACCAACCCCAAATTTTGGTCGGGGTACAACTGTTTCTCACTTTCTCAGTTTATTTTATTGTGGATTGTGTTTTTTTAATAAGATGTCTGTTGAGATTACACAAGAAAGAACTTTTGGTTAATTTATTTAGTGCTATTTCGAGGTGCTTGGAATAAAACACTTTAACTTGAATTTTGACTGCCTTAAAGAGAATCTGCCATCTTTATGACAGTATAGAACCGTTAACTTTTTATTTCCTTTTTACTTCTTATGTTGTGAACTTTTTATTTCCTATTTACTTCCTTAAGTCGTGTTTTCAGACTTAATACTTTGCTACCCAGAAATTTGTTTGAAAGATTATTGTTGATTTTTTTTTTATTCATTAAAGAAGAAAAATTTGTCAGTAAACATGTTTTTTTGTGTGTGTGTATGTTGTTTTGGCATCTGATTTTGACTCCAGTTTTTTTGGCAGTAGGCACTTCCACAAGCAGAGAAACATTTTCCCTGGGATGATAGACTCAAATATCAAAATAACTTGCCTTATATCATGTTTTGTTTAAATGTTAAAATATTAGTTAAACAGTTTTATTAAAATGGCTGATGCATCAACTATCCAAGTGTTGTGCTTGTCTGGTTTTTTTTGTTTTTTTTATAATGGTGAAATTGTTAAGATCTATCCTAACAGTTAAAAAGCTATGTTCCCTGTTTTATTTATGTTAATTGGCATTCTGTTTAAATTTCTGTATGTTCCTCTGTTAATTTATTATTAAGTTTTTAATTTTAAACAGAAACCATATTTTTTAACATTTAAATTTAAAAAATTATTTTAAGAATGTTAAAAACACTCAAGATTAGTTAAGCGTTTTGTAATATTTCTTTCCATTGTTGATGGATGCAACTGATTTTATAAAAGTTTAATAATTCTTGTTCAAAATTAAGAATTATCTGGTTGTTGTTTTGTTGTTGTTTTTATAAAAGTGATGTGAGAATTTTGATTTATGTTCATTGTCTTGCTTGGCCAATGAAACATTTGAATGGATATGAGAAATGACACACAAACTATATTTAAGTGGATAACTAATTTAAGAAATAACTTGAGTTGTAAAGATTTATACTAGGACATATAATTACATTTGGAAATTTAGTGTTAGTGGATGAAATCCCAAAGTGATCAAGAAAAATTGAAGTTAGATATTTAAAAATATGGAGTAATCCATTTCTTTAGGTACCATATCATTGAAATCTGCTGTGGTAATGTGTGGCGCTTTTACAAATATCACCATATCTTTTCATATTGTACTTTAATTGTCTATAACATTTTAGAAAATTAATTCAATCCAACTGACCAGCTGAATTCTTTGAAACATTAATTTGTCTTATTATATTTTATACAATTTTTATGAACCAAATTTTTTAACATGTTTGAATTGTTCTTGGGTTAAAAATTAAATTAAAACTGGAGTCTATTTAAGATGATAGTCCATTCAAGAGTTTTTATTTTAAATAAAGTCATTCTTATTATGATGAATTCTACGAGCACAGGGTTGTATTGTAAAATAAAACATCATTCAAAATACATGCAAATCTATTACTTAGAAAATGTCGCTCTTAAAAGGCTTTATGTAGATCTTAAAGGGATTTAAACAATCCATAAAGTTAGCCACATTATTGATAAATCCATGCTGATTAATTGATAGTTTTATAGGTATTGTAGAAGAGTCTCCACCTCATCAACATTTCATCAACCCTAGTTCCTTAAAACTGTAACCTTTTCTTTGCTTATGATCTCTTACCATGGGACATTAAAAGGCTTTTTTTTTTTTTTTACCTGCCTAAGATTATTTGTTCAACTAAATTATTCCTCAAATCGTCATATCGTAAGTCTATTTATTATATGTTCTGTTGGAAAGCCAATATTTAAATGTTGTCTTTCTAAAGTCAAAATAAATAAATGGCCTCAAAATAAATAAGTCAAAATATTTTTGGCTATAGTAAATCATAGTATTGATTATGTTAGGAGTGAAAGCATTTTTTTATTTTATGTAAAAAGCCCCCTGTTCGTACATTTAGCCTCAGGTGCCCCATACACCAGATATTTCTAATGCTATGAATCACCATCCAATTGCTCACATGCATGAATGGAATCTGTGTGTGAATATTGTATGTGTTGATGATTATAATCCATCAACGTAATGCAAGCCGATGATGACACATTTGTATCCTGGTAATAATTCGATCAAGATGTACATGTTCCTGATAATCACTTTGCTGTACAGATTGGAATTAACCATATTTATTGGGTTTTTTTAAATTATATCTTGTCCATGCTTTGAAAGTATTTATATTTTATATAATTACTATTTAGATTTGACCAATATACACACAAGACTTTTCCCTTGTTTGAGACCTAATGTTGAAACATGTTTGGCCATAAATGAACACACTTGTCAGTCCCACTCTGTCACAAACCTCCCCCCCCTCCCAGCACTGCACAGTGGTATGTGTGCACTTGTCAGTCCCGCTCTGTCACAAACCTCCCCCTCCCAGCACTGCACAGTGGTATGTGTGTGTGTAACACACTTGTCACTTACACTCTGCCACAAACCTCCCTCCCCAGCACTGCAGTGTTATGTGTGTGTGTTTAACACACTTGTCAGTTCCACTCTGTCACTCACAGACCTCCCCACAACACTGCACACTGGTATGTGTGTGTGCGTAGTAAAAGCCTGCCCTGACAATAGTACTTATTGTTTTCTGGCCAAGCTAATACTTCTTAAAGAGAGTCAAAGGTTGTTGTTTTTTTCTCTCTCTCTAATCTGTTGGTCACACAATCTGCATGTTTTTTTTGGTTTTTTTTGTTGGTTTTTTTTTTTTAATTTAAAATTCCTTAACCTGAGGATTATTCCAAACTGTGTATTGGACTGTTCCATCATGGAGCAGACCTTCCCCTCTTAACTGCATTATTTAGGATTTGTGAAGAAAATGAGAAATAAATTGGAAACGGTGAGGGAAGCGAAGCCTGGTGAAATATTTTTGAAATTTGCTCATTAAGAATTAGTCTGTTAACTCAAAACCAACAAAAGCCATATTTAAATTAATATTAATTTTGTAGTCAAGATTTTTAGACTTGATGAATGGTAGTCTTGATTTTAGACACAATAATAAAGATTACATTTTGTTTGAACCCCTCCTCCCCAACCCCACCCGATTTTCATATTTCTATTTGAAACAAAGTTTATATTCCAGTTGCAAGAGAGCTTGCCTGAATTTATTAAGAGATTACCTTAGACATATCCTGTGTTTTCTTACAATGTGGGATAGCTGTTTGATGTAGGCCTATTGTGAAAACCGAACAAAATGAAACTATGACCTGTATGTTATTTGATCCAAACCGTGATATGTTCCTCATTCCTTCCCAGTCTTCTTTTGAGTACTGGTAAATAGAGTACCACAATTCTCACCCTCTTGAGTACTGGTATGTAGAGTACCACAATTCTCACCCTCTGACCTCTGTTTTTTTTATATATATTTTTTATATTTTGTGTTTTGTTTGTTTTTTTGTTGTCTTTTTTGTTTGGTTATTTTAACATAAATCCATATATAATTTAACCTGCAGCTTTTGTTTCATGTGTTAATTTGTATTTACGCAAAATCGTATTTGTCAGTTGTGGAAGTGAAAGAAACGGAAATGATGTTGACTCTCACTTTATTGGATAATCTAACCACAAGCGAGAGGATATTTGAAATGCATTGTCTTTTCCTGTTCAGCTTTCATCAGCCAGCTCTACACTGATGAGCATCATCCCTAATTTACTGTTAAAGATTAATAGGGCATTCTGTGTGAGTCACCAATTGGTTTTTGTACAGTGATTACCACCAATGTCCTCACCATAAGGCATTCTGTGTGTCACACATTGGTTTTTGTACAGTGATTACAAACAATGTCCTCACCATTGGGCATTCTGTGTGTGACACACATTGGTTTTTGTACAGTGATTACCACCAATGTCCTCACTATAGGGCATTATGTGTGTGTCACACTTGGTTTTTGTACAGTGATAACCTTCAATGTCCTCACAAATGTCAACATTCCCCACCATCTTCTTTAGATTGTCTCATCTTTTAATTTAAAAATTGTTAAATGTATGAATTTTAATAAGCAACAGTCTCTTTCATTCTGGTTTGTAAATTCTTCCACTTCATTCGACTTGGTACATCCTACAGCTCCATTCTAATTTGTACATCCTACAGCTCCATTCTAATGTGTACATTCTACAGTTCCATTCTAATGTGTACATCCTACAGCTCCAATCTTGTACAGCGGTGCTAATTCAAAAGTGTTGTCTGTGGACTGGCACTGGTTTCTCCAGACACCTGCCCACTAGGAGAACATTTGAAAGCACTTATGCGTTGAGCACAGGTCCTTTTGTTGCAAGTATAAGTAATTCCTGCCAGTGCACCACACTGTAAAGTTTGACATACGTTGCTATAGAGTCTCCTTGTCGGTGGCTAATCACTAGTACACCAAAATAATTTAGATGAACACTTTTGTTTTTTAAACATTGATATCCTCCTCTTCTGTGCCCACCATCTTCCATACTGTCAGTCTACTCTTTACCTCACGCAAGTTGATTCCTTCCAGTGTCATTTTTATATCTTTCATATTCAATAAATATGCTTGATTGCTTTTTTTTTTTTTTAAATGACATTTAATGGAATGGATGCCACTTTATATTGAAATTGAAGAATGAATTAGTTCATCGACGTGGGTTCACCATCTGTAGCACAACTTAATACTAATGGTAGATTTGATTTTATGATGTACAGATGATAGCATCTTTCAAAATCAATGAAATCACTTGAATGAGGTGACTTTGCCCTTAAGACATGCTTACACACTACATCACTGGTTTTTAAAAAAAAAAAAAAATTAACCTTTTATCACATTATTGTGGGAAAAGGATTAGTTTTGACTTCTTCTTGGTATTGAAAGGCATGCAATGATAGATCTTTGTTTTAATACTGAGATGGATTTGTCACATTGACAGACTCGTGCACAGTTACTTTACTTTGTTTTTATCAGCGATCTCATAGGGCAGGCAACTGTTGATGTTAGGGTATGGCTGTTTACAGCAGGCAACCATTGATGTTAAGGTAACACTATTAAATGCAGGGAACCATTGACATTAGGGTATGGCTGCTAAGTTTGTTCATTTATCACGCCCAAGGACCTAAACACAGTTGTGGTGTGATGTCATATCGCCTTACTGGCAGCTTGAAAAGCAAGGCGTACTTAGATTCGTCCGTTTTGATGATGGTGACATCAGCCTCATAACTTTAGATCGTTTTAAACTTCTATGTAATGGTGATCTAGGCGTTGATCTCTGAAAAAATGATAGAAGATCGTTCCATGTTCAAATGTAGGATCTGTTCCTGTTGGCTGACATTTCATTTAGTAGAATTTGTGTTGCGCAGACATAATGTACTTCTTACTCATAAACATAATAAATATGTCTTTCTCAATACGAATAATTGAGTTATTTCGCCCTAAATTGAGGATACCAAATGTGTTATGGCTTTAAGATATGGAGTTTTATTTATTATTTTTTTTTTTTAACTATTGAAGATGGAAAAATGAATTTCCAGATTGTTGTTTAATTATTATTAATATGTTAATGAAGGAAGAAATTAAATTTTTAATGTTGTATAAGCTTTCTATTTACCTATGGACTAAAATAGCTAACTCCTGTGCATTAGTTCTGTTCTGTTTGTAAATGATGTTTTTATTTTGAAACACAAATTGTCAGTGTTTTATTTTGTAAAGCCTTGTTGGACTAAACAGATCATTGATAATAAAAAAAAAATAATTGAATTAATTTGTACGTTTTTTTTGTTTTGTAATAATATTTTTTTTAAAGTATCTTTAAAATATTTGGAGTTTACACATTATAAGAAAATATTACATTTGGGCTGTTTATTGACTATTTCTTTCCAGACACCTGCACACTAGGGGAACATTTGAAAGCACTATAAAAATTAAAAAAATTAAAAGACCATTAATGTGTTGAGCACAAGTCCTCGATGCAAATATAAATAATGCCTGCCAATGCACCCCCTTCCACTGGGACCATTTTTTCCAAAAGTGGGCGCCTTTTCAAGAATATACATTTTTTTCCCCCGTTTGTTGAAAAAAATAACGTTCTTGTAAAACTTGTGTTTAATTTAGAAAAAAAGTCTCTTATCGGTGTAATTTCTGGAGGAACCAAAAAAAAAAAAAAAGAAAACATTGTTTAAGAAAACTAAAAAAAAAAAAAAAAAAATAAAAAAAAATAAAAAAATAATGTTCTTTTAAAACTTTTTTTTAAATTAGAAAAAAAATCTCTTATCGGTTTAATTTCTGGAGGAAACAAAAAAAAAAAAAAAGTAAACATTGATTAAGATGACTATGAATAAGAATAAAGAAATCGACTCGACTTGTCTCATCATTAAAGTGTAGCATAGGTCAAAATGGAATGGCGCAGATAAGAAGGTTATGCGCCACCTTGATGGGTTTCTATAATTCGCCAGGTTAACCAATCAAAAGTGTGACAGTAACAAATAACAAAAGCTTGCCTTTTAAACGAGAAAATAACGCTGAACTGCATGCGCGCCTTGTAGACGTGGTGTTATGTATAACGTTTTACACCATTTCCCCGTGCGTGAACTTTGCTTGACCTTAAATTAGATTCCTAAGTGGACGCTCGGTTCATAGATGGGCGGGGCTTGTTCTTTTGATCTGTCGTGTTTACCCATTAAACATGGTTGATTGTCTACTAGTATCTTATGGAACGTTCTCGATTGTATTAGAAAAGTAAGGGCGTTTCTAGACGCGTCGGTAGACCCACATATATAAGGGATTGACAGGCACAGAGAGGGACGGAGATTGATAGATATTTTTAACTTCACGAGACGTGTATTATTCTTTGTGTTTATATGTGTTTATTTGCATTCATCATTCATCATTATTCATTGGCATATTGTTCTAACTGTGTACCGGTACAAGATCTACCATACTGTAAGTTGATGATTGGTAATTATATTTCTTTTGTTTTGTAATTGTATTATTACTAAATTAAATCTTATTAATTGTAATTGGTACTGTTTTGGGTGTCGTACTTTTGTTATTTTATTTTTCTATGGTATCGTCCTTTGTTAGGCACTGTTTGAACGAGCCATAGATTTAAAATTGGAGATTAATTTCTCACAAGAGAAGCCAGTGCGTAACACGTGGCCTTTATAAACCAGCAATCATTCAAATTTGATAAAAACTATTTTGAAAAAAAAATAAAGTTGTTGTCTTAAACAAATCAAATGCAGGTCACATAACTTTAATTTCCACTATCATCTCTTCTGCTGCTCTCCGATTAAGCGTAGAATGATAAAAACTAAAATACAGTATGCACCAACGTGCATCCTTGCATTTTGATTTTATAAAGCATTTTCTAAGAAGAAAAAAAAACCACCACGATCAACGAAACAATTTAATTTTTTTTATTTTTTTTAAAAACGTTTTCTTTTCTTCTCCCAAATGCTGAATCAGTGGTGTAGCTAGGGGGTGCGGACCGCACCGGGTGACACCATCCCAGGGGGTGACACCAAATTGAAAAAATGCATGTTTACAGTGCACACACTGCTCGGTCTAACCGAATTTCATAAAAGGATAACCGATCATACGTAAATTTTCTGCACATGTAACCAATCCAAATCCATCCTTTATTTAAAGGTTCTAAAATGATGCGTCAGAAATGAGGTGATCCTACAATTAGGTCAGAAGACACCGTTTTGACCATGATTCAACGCCGTTTGAGGTGCTCTGTTACTTTCGTGAGTGTCAGGAAGCTGAATTTATCTAAATTCTGAGAAATAAGCTTACCATTGATACCAAATACGATATGTCTGGGCGATTCTAAGTAGCCGACATGAATCAGTTAGGTAGAAATTAAAAACATTTTAAAAATGACTTTTTACCCTTTTATAGGGTTAACAAAATGATATTTTACAAAATGTTCTTAGATCTTTTAATAATTAAATAATAATTTATTTCAATATCAATGTAAAAAAAAATAAATAAAAAAATTGTACGAAAATAATAATGTGAAATCAAATATAGGCCTATCGAAACACAGAAAACTTTTTTTTTTTAAATATATTTTCCCCGATTCGTCACAAGGACCGCCACTTACTATTTGAGCACGATTGTCAAATAGCACAGGTTTTTTTTACATGATAATTTTGATTTCACGGTTATGCCTATCTGCTACTTTTACCTTTGGGTTGATCTACTTGAGGAAGTTTATCGTACGCCGCAGTATCTGCAAACTAAAGGCTTTACTTTAATAAATTAAAGTTAATGTAAAAATAAATATAACTTAACGTTGTTACAGTCCTTAAATAACTACTGGCTTTCAATTAATGTGTTTTTTTGTTCTTGTCATTGTTATACGGTGGACTTGTTTTAACAAAAAGAAGAAATCAGTCGTGGAAGTCGGGGTGGGAGGGAGGTGGTTGACACCACGAGTTCACCGCACCGGGTGACACCAAACCTATAGCTACGTCACAGAATGACAGCATTTAAGAAACTTTTTTTGGAAAAACAATTGAAAGAATATTTGATGAGGCACAACGCCATGATACCAAAAATAATCCTTGGAAAGTTCAACGCGAAAAAAAAGGAAAATAACTTGCTTACAGGCCAACTTTCCACAGGGAAAGGAATGGCGATCAGCAGTACACTATTCCAAAACAAACATAGTATTATATGGATCTCAGCAGATGAATTTACCCGTTATCAAATTAATCACTTGGCCTACTCATCGACCGAATGCATGTCTCCGACACATTTATGTACGAAGCTTTAGATGGGTAGACGTAGACTCAGACCACATACTTGTAAGAGTCAAATACAAACAAAGAATGTGTAACATCCAGAATAAACAAAATAAAAGCCAAGAGAGAAAAACGGTACAACAGCCAGCAGTTAAGTAGTTTAAAGTAGGGACCCAAAATTACGGAGGCATATGAACAGAACATTTCAACTCAACTAGAGTTATACAAAAGGGAAACAGCCACCTACATCAATATAAATGAGCATTTGGGAAAAAAATTAAGCAAACTGTTTAAATTGTAACAGAGGAAACAATAGGACTTATAACATACAGGGAAAAGAACAGGGTGGTAATGACTGCAGATTACAGAGAACTTATAGAAGAAAGAAACAAGGCTCGGCGAATGATGCTGCAAAGAGAGACAAGAAGAACACGACAATTATGAAACAAGAAGGATGGCTACTAAAATCTGTGGAAAGAAAAAACGTGGCTGGGAAATGTAAAAAAATGGTATAGATAGAAGAGTTGGCAAATAAAAAGAGATAGGGGTTATACAGGGAGCCCCCCCCCCCCCGGTTTATAGCAGGTTTATTTAAATTGCTATGTACCGTGGCGCCTCCAGTAATGAACAACTTAACAAGCCGACCAAGTTTTGGTTCTCCCCCCCCCCCTGAAAAAAACCTGAAATGACACCCATTGGGGGGTATATTTACAGATAAAACAGGAAGTCAGGACGGGGGCGTATTTCAAGCAAGATCCTACATTTGTGAAAGTATGGATTGAGAACTGATCACATGGAGAAGTAGGGTGCTAGAGAGGTGGGCACAACACTTTGGAGGTATGAAACAAAACTAAAATCGCATTCATTTATTAAGATTCTGGATTTTTTTAAATTAAAAAACGTTATGTATTTTCCAAAGAAAATGGATACGTTCTCTGATTCTGGTGGTTTTGAATATTTTGGTTAAAATGTATTTACCCAAATGGATCAATAACTAATTTTAACTTTAATAATTATTTGATTGCTTAACATTAACATTTGATTAACTTATTAAACCAACAGATTTTGATTTTAAAAAGATATATACCCAATAATTATAGGTTATTAATGAGCATTAATCCATTTAAATGTCGCAAACATTTCTTTGATGATTACAAGACATGTCGGTTTTTTATCATATATCGGTAAGGAGTATGACCCAATATAGACACATGCTAGCATTTTTTGAATTGCTTTATTGCGTTACTAGTACTAATAATACTATTGGCCATACTATTATATTATCGAATTCGCAACACGCAAGTAAAGCTTTTAATTCAAGATATACTGCGGTAAGTTGAGTGGATGGCTTTTTAATACAAAAGTTATTGGCAACATTAAAAATTAGTTGCTTAAATAGGCGTAGTACTTACTTGATAACTTAGTCTTAGTAATAATATTTTTTTTAATACTATTTATTTACATTTTTATTTACTGACTTAAAATTTTAGTTAGACAGTGCAGACATCGCCGTGTTAGCCCCCAACTGACTTAAGTTTAAAATTTTAACCTTCTCTACCGAGTATACTACTGTTTCCTGATGTAATAATTAATAGGCATGCAGCACAGTGATGGTGATAGTCTGATAGTGATAGTCTGATAGTGGATGCAGTGTACTGGCATATTCATAGTGAATTCAGATTCAGCTAGAGCCTGTATAGAGTATAGTCTATATCTATATACTATATTATATAGTGTATAGTCTAAGTATAGTAATAATAGTATGAGATAGGCTTGCCTATCTTGAGACAAGGATAGGGCATGCGGCATAGGGCTACTTTACTTACTTTGTAGGGTGTACTAATACTATTAGATTATAGATTGGTACTTACACTTTAAACTTATGGCAATCCTCCGAAGTCCGGTCCCAAATTATTTCGTATGAAAAAAAACTGCAATGCACAGTGTGTATTGTTAGAAAACAGCAGATATGCCAGTCATAGCTTTTGTAAATAACTGTAACTTTACAAACCAGTCAGTAAATACTAAATGTTGTCATTGGCACATAGCATTTGCTAATACCAGCCGAAAACGTTCTGCTGGTGACTGTTGCGCCACTGAAAGGCCCCCAAGTAGCTGGCAAACAGATCGCGACTAGCGGGCCTACCACTCTGATAGCGGAGTTTACGTTTTGCTTGCATCCAAAGTCCTTCAATAGTTTCTGTGTGAATCTCCTGGTCTACTGGATCAACAAATTCATGCGCGTGCACAATGACAGCGTGAGCATAAATCCCGCTGTTGAGCTGACCCACATTTTGATATCCTCGCCAAGCGTCCGTGACGGTAGTTGTCCATGGTAACACATGATTAGTGATAATGCGCTCGAGTGTTTGTGCATCTGGACGGCCGACAACCTCCATCTAACATCGTCCACTAACGCAAACATGAGTTTCAAAACAGAATGATGCCCAAGACTTTTAAGTAAGGATTAATCATTGGAAATAATTTGGGACCGGACTTCGGAGGATTGCCAAACTTATTAACACAAATCATGTTTTTTTAAGTTTGAAATTGTGTAGTGTAAGTGAAATTTTACCGGTTAATCTTTATTATGAGTTTATAATTTATTGAAATTACTAATTACTGTTACTGTTAAGACAGTTAAGATTAAATTATTGATACGAAAATGGAAATGTTTTTTATGAATGATATTGTTTGTACTTAATATGACTTATTTATTCCAGCATACCATATATCTATCAGAGGCGTAGCGAGGGAGGGGGAGACAGGGGGTACATATGTCCCCGGGCGCCAAAATGAGGCTTACAATTACAACGTTAGATTATAAGTAAACAAGGGTAATACATCTATCACAAGATCGATGCAGCGGGTACATATGTCCCCGGGCGCCAAAATGAGGCTTACAATTACAACGTTAGATTATAAGTAAACAAGGGTAATACATCTATCAGAAGATCGCTGCAGCGGCGAAGCAGACGTGTCCTCTGATAGCCTACTTATTTTGTCGCATTTGCGTGCGTCAGTAGGACAGGATCGTCTCAGCAATCTTAATCTTGATCTTCTTAACGATGAAAGAGAAAAATTGGAAAAAAACAGATTTTGATTGCGTAATTGACCAGTTTTTGCCTACATTAATTCTCTTACCTACTCCTACATTTCTCTTGCTGTTCTCTGAGATCCATAAGTTTTTAAATTTAATATTAGATACTCTTGTTTTGTGCTGTTTGCTGAAGAAGGCTTCTTGCCAAAACGTTTGTCATTTTGTTGCATTCTTTTTTTTCAGGTTTTTTCCTACCTCGTTTTGCATATTTCCGTTTAACTTTTAAGTTATACAGTTATGACATTCTTTCATACTGAAGAGTTCTTTGACCTGGTGATGCAGCGTTTAGAAAATATTAAAATCCTCATTTAAAATATGAAATAAAGTTAAAAAGAGTTTAGCCCTGCTTTAAATACTTAAATTGTTTTGATTGCGTTAGACTTAGAGCTAATTTAATTGTTTATTAGTTGTAGCCTAAAATCTTGTGTAAATTCAAACTGTTAAAATCCATAATTAGGCTGGTTATAAGTCTTCTAGTTCCAGTAAAAAAATGTAATAAAAATAGAACTTAGTTAACATAGGCCTACTGATTAGTATGATACTCATTATTACTGCTGCTCTTGTGATCTCGGGTAATATTAATTACTAATAACAGTGTTCACTCTGTGTCGTGTCTTGCTGATTAAGATGATACTCATTATTACTGCTACTCTTATGATCTCGGCTAGTGTTCCTAACTAATAATAACACTGTTCACTTATTGTCTCACTACATATAAAAATGGAATGAGTCACTCTGTTTAAAGACCTAGTTAGGAAGCAGACATGATTTGAATCCAAATAACAAATAAGGCAAACCGAAAAGTATTTAGGGGCATTTAGGTATACTAAAACAAATAATTATTTTGGCCGCCTAGGCCTCATAAATTTTAGTTTTTTTTTTTTTTTTTATTGGTAGGCTATGATGTGTATATAAAAACTGCAAAAAGTTCAAAACTCAGCTGCTAGGCTAGTTTTAAAGGCAAAAAAACGTGATCACGTCATTCCACTACTCCATTCCCTTTATCGGCTACCTATACCGGCACACATCAACTACAAGTTGTCTGTTCTCTATCACAACTTTTTCTTGGATTCCTGCCCTTCCTATCTAACCGAACTTCTTTCTGTCTATTCACCCCTTCAACAGCTTTGCTCCTCTGCAGACACGCATATTCTGTCCGTTCCCAAGACACACACTAAAACATATGGTGAACGATCTTTCTCTTTCTGCGCCCCCAAACAATGGAATTCTTTGCCACTAAACATACGCAATATACCAACCACCCAGGCCTTCAAAACTGCACTAAAAACATATCTTTTTAAATTATACTACCCTGACTGATTCCCCTCCTCTGACCGATAAATGATCTTGCTGCCGGCCGTCCATGGTTTGCCTAGTAAAAGTTATGTGGTGTGGTGGGTGAATATACATTGCTGTTCTTTATTTCATAAATGTATTTATTTTAATGTCGTGATTATGTCTCTTTTGATAAAATTTTTATGTACAGCGCGGTGAGCCCAGCCCTAGGCTGCTGTACCGTGCTATATAAGACGTCTTATTATTATTATTATTATTATATAGCACTAATCAAGACTATATGACAAACATGTGGTCAGTTTGCAAAAAGCTTAGACCTAATCAAATTTTGTTGTTTTAAATTAACTAAAAATGTAAATTTCATGAAAATTAATTTTTGTGCTTTAGGTATCCTCTCGAGGTACTCAGTGAATGATAGGAATGACATCAATGTCATCAATGGATAAAATTTCATCTAGGCTTATCTCTTGCATCAATGGTTTGTTGTTATCTTAGGAACAGCTTAAAAAATGAATAGATATTCGTTATGCTTTATATAAATATTTGTTTCTGTGTTTTATTTGACTTTAAAACTCCATTATTCATATATTTAATTAAAAGATTAAATCTGATGTGGACTTCCACATACAGTTCCTACTCAAAGATTATAGCCCCTTTCCACACACAAATGATTGCTGGACAGAATTTAATGTCACTATCGGGATGTTATTGTTTTATGTTTAATCAAACAGTTTTTCATTAATCTAATAGTTTTCTAAATTTTGACCTCAGCACTTTGGTATACATTTTTTGTTTTAATTCTTAGAAATTTTCAAACTCTGCCAAGGGCTGGAAATCTCAAAAGAAGAAGAAGAATGGATGAAATTACTTCAGCAAGTAGAGGTACCATTTAAGTGCTTGTAAAATTATCATAGCCATTTATCCCTCCAACATTTTATGTATTAACCGTTTAATATACCTGACTGAAGAAAATTTAAAATAAAGACATGAACATTTAATGGTAAATCTAAAACTTAAAACCTTTTTCTGTTCATTTTAGTTTAAGGACATATCAAGGTCTTTTTTTTTTTTTTAAAATGACTGGATATTTATTTCATTACATCGGTGTATTTTTCATTTAAAATTAGTTACTTTTATTTAATTATGAAGAAATATGGTTAAAAATGAACTCTAATATTTAAAAAAAAATTATTGTTGCCAATGTTAATTTTTACAGCTGAAAGCATCCTTATCTGGATTAGAAATTCCGCTAGCTCTTCAGACCTTCATATTGTCATGTTCATCTATGAATGCACTGAAGAATATCATGCTATTATTTATACGGTAAGCTTTTAATTTGAAATAATAGAGGATACATTTCAAACGTTTATTTTTTTAAAATACTAAATTCATTAGCAAGTGCAGCTATCCTTGAAATATTAGATTGAAGACAAATAAATTAGTGGGAGTTCAACCATCAAAAGTGTGTGATTGCTTTCAGCACTTTATCAAGTATTTAATAAATTAAGCTTCGATGCATGATTGTTTTTAAAATGTTTCAAAATGAAATCAAATTTTATGAATTTATTATTTTTTTTAAAAAGCTACAGTCTACATAATTATCAAAAGTAAAATTTTTACTGATATAAATCCATTTTATTCCTTGGTTAAAATCCTTAAATAATTGGGTACACACAGTAAAGCACTGTACTATAATTTTAATTAACTTGACAATTTTGATTTAAACTTTAATTTCAGGAAAGTTTCTTTTTTGATCAATGAGCTTGGGATACTGCAAGATGAACAACTGTAAGGCACAATGTTTTTAGACATAATAATATAATTTCATTTAAGAAAAAACAAATTACATTTAATTATTTTTAGGTATTGTATCTCAACAAGCAGCAATAGTTAATTTATAATTAAAGATGGTTTCAAAACCTTGTTTTATTTAAATGAATCATTTTTATTTATTATTTATAAAGTTTACAACAGTGCATTTCAGTTATTATTTTTATTTTATCACAGGGCACAAGAAGCTCTCCTCATTGTAAACAGCTTTTGGTCTGTTTGTGCAAACCAGCATGCTGCACTTTTGAAAAAGGTATGACATAGTTCTTTTTCTTTTCTTCCTGATTTTTATTTTTATATATCTTAATTCTTCAAGTGACATTAACATAAGAAGGTAAATAACATTGTGTAAATAACCATAAGTTAGGTTATTTCATATGAAAAGAATTAATTTGTGTTGCATCTGTGCATGAATGTCATCTTGTATGTAAATAAATAGTTACTATTTATTCTTATACGATTTTCAGGTCACATCTCAATTCAGTGCTGAATTTTATGAAATTTTGCCTTCTTTAGCTTCCATATATGTAGATTTATTCATCGGTGCTAATATGTGAGTAGTTATTTAATAAATCTGTACATTTTCTTATGGTCTTTACTCCAGTTAATATGGACATTTTTACAGAGTTGCCTTAAATGTTATCCCTAGGCATAAGAAATAAAAGGTTTTTTGTTGTTAAAATTGAACAATACTGATCTTGTTATAAGAGATTATAGTAATTTCACTGTTTGTTTTTTGTTTTTTTAAGTGCCATTTTAACATGATTTTTTGCACTTTCCTTTATTTTGAGATTGGTTTTAAAATGCTGTCTTTCCTTGTTCATTAAGTTTAAATATAATTTAGTAACATTTTCAACTGTAAATTAAATAGTTTCTCAGTCGGTATCGACCATGACCACCTTAAATCATTAAATACTTAGCAGTCAATCGATTAAGATTAAATTACATTTTGACTTACCTGTATTTCAGTTCTAAAATAAAAGTTAACAAACTTTCGAGGCAGTTATATGGGCGGCTGAACTATGAGCTCAATGAGAGGTGCTTCAAAACTGCCCTTTTGGAGGTTTCTGAGTGCTCAACAGCTGGTGCTAAGATTCTCTCACCAATTTTGATGTACGTGATTTAAATTATTTTTAGCTTACACTCAACATGTAGAGGTGTAATGATATCAATTTATATATTGCTGTGAAATAATATTGTATTTTCGTTCATTTGAAAAAACAACCACTCAAATATGAGAATCTGAAAGAGTGTATGTTAAGCTTGGTAATTCATTACACTTCCTTTTATAAACCTAAAAAATGTAATAAGCCTTTTTTTTTTTTGCTTAAATATTATTTCAGAAAACTATTATCTGAACCACCTGCACAAAATTCTGAAAGTCACTTGGATTACCTGCTTCATTTCCTATTGCTAAAGCGCTGGCTTCCTGTNGGGGGGGGGGGGGGGGGGGGGGGTGGGGGTGGCGCGACTATTACACGCTCCTTGAAAAAAAATGTATGCTTTATTTATATATCTATATCTTTATTTCTATATATATATATATTTAATCAATGTAAATAGAATTACATACTTTAATGCTTACAATTATATTAATTGCTAAATTATAGTCTAAATATTTGACTACAAAGTTTTATCTTGAGTTTTCCCAAAATTCATTAATTCTAGAGCAGTTCAAGGATAAAAGCTCCAGTGGATTTTGTACAATGGCTTGTTCGGTGTTGGCCACAAGGCAGTGACTACATTCCAACAGATAAAAGCTTGAAGGGTCGGAGAGTAAGTGAACTTCTTTTGGAGCTGGATGCAAAAGCTACAGAGGAATTAATTGATGTAAGTTGCTTGATCAGTTCATACTGCACTGTGCTAAAATACTATCCATAAAGAAACCCATCCATAAAATTCTGTACTATTTGTTTTTCTTCTTATATTTTGAGGGGGCCACGATCAATTTGTTGATCATTCTGGCTCCTGGTTTAAATTCAGAGTTTGCCTTCTCTTAGATGGGTTGCCGTCACAAGCTAACGAGTCCCATCCACCCGGGGTGCTTGGGATGTTGGCATTGGTGGGGATTGAACTCCAGACCACCAGCTATTTGGTTTGAGAAGTCTAGACTGCTCTGCCACCCAGCACCCATATTTACTCTTAAAGAACACGCATGCCTCTGATTGGGATCATGTTGCACTTGGCACAAATCCCACACCCCTTCTGTAATAAATGTTGGAACATCTTATTCATCAAATGATGGGTTTTTCTCCTCTCATCCTCTACTCCAACCTCCCGTGCTATCTCACCTCCTATATGAATAATTTTCGACAGGATAAAAACTAATACAAAGGTGCTAATGGATTATTAAATGTCATTCATTAGTAGAATGATAACCTTGAACAAAACCAATGTTGTTGAAACATTAGGTGTCACAACTGAATAAGTATTATTTCAAGATTCTGCTGTTTATGTTAGACCTTTATTTTTTTAAAAACATTGTCACATTAATAAATTACAGAAATAAAAGAAGGCAGTGCAGAGGAAATGTTAATGTACTATTTCATTGGCAGGTTTTTTCTGAGTGTCTTGTGTCAGATGAAGGTAAAACAGGTGACAATATGGAGACCCCCAAACCTGTGTTTGTCATTGACAAAAAAGGCAATGAAACCAGAGAGGTAATGAGAGTATTTTGTGTTGGTCAAGTGAAAAAATAATTAATGATATGCTCTTTTATATTTTAAAAAAAAAATGCGTTTTGGAGCTGTATTTTTCGTGTATTTGATTAATGTCAACAGTCATTACATGAGTTACAAATTTATCTTTTTCTTTTTTTAAAAAACAAAAATATAGCTCACGTCTACAAATAAAAAACGTAAGAAACGTAGGAAGATTGAAGACAGACCAGAAGAAATGGAGGAAGATGTAGCAGCCAGCTCTGATGTGGTCATGTTACCTGGAAATTTAAATGTCACTGACTTGAAAAATAAGTCTACCTTAAGGATTGAAAATTGGTTCAATAGAGAAAATGAGACAATAGAACTTGTTGATTGTGATGATGATAAAGAAAGTGATGATAGTGATAAAGAAGATCATAAAGAGGAAGCCATGGAGCTAGATGAATCAGGTGTGGTTGATTTTAACCAATTTCACAAGAAAAATGGTAGAAAGGAGAAGAAATCTGATGGTTCTGACACAGTCAATAACAACATTGTGATGGAAGAAGAGAAAAGGGATAGAACTAAAGGTGCAGAAATGTCTGCTGAGCCTCTTGGATTTTTTATTGATCGAAATTCAAAGTCACCAAAGAAACAACCAGGTGCCTTAACACTTAGTCCAGAATTACATTATTTCCAAAAAAAATCACCCAACAAATCACATCAGCATGGTGAGACAGAGAAGCCTGTCAAAAATGATGATATGGAAATACAAATCATTGACCTTAGGGGAATCTCAGAAGAGAAAGACTCAGTTCATAAAGAAGAATTTGTTTCTAACCAAGACCTGATCATTTTAAAATCACCAGATATGAATTCACCCAATTTGAGAAGGGGACAAATTTCATCCTCGACGCAAAAAACTGAAAGGAATGCACTGTCCCCCTCAACACCTGCTCCAAATAGAGCCAAACAGAAAGCAGAAACTCTAATACTCGATGCTGGAAATGAGCACCCAGTGTCTAAAACCCTGACAACTGTTGTAGACCTAATTAGTAATGAAGGAGACTCCATCAGTGAAGATAATGGACAATCAAATAGGGATTTAATTCAAGGCTCACAAACCTTTCCAATGTCAATGTCACCAAAAAAATGCCAGGCAACAGAATCAGAAATAGTTGCAGCCAGTGACTCGGATGAAAGCGAGAGTGGCAGCCCATTCAGAAGCATAAAGCAGAAAAGGAAAAAAAAATCTGATCAAAGAACCAGAGCATCAAGCATTTCCCCAGAGATTGAAATAATAGGCAGCATTGGTGTCAGCCGAGAGAATCTTCACCACTCAAGGATGGGGAAGAGTACAGCCGAGTTGGATGGTTGGGAATCCAAATCTTCGGCATCAGGAAATAAATCTGAGGTGGTTGACTTGACCCAAGAAAATCTAAACATTGAATCTGATTCTGTGTCAGGAAATGATGTTGATGAACAGGTGGTTATGGCAGAGGAAAATTTAACCAACAAATTTGACTCGTCCGTGTCTTTGGCTGAGACAGATGTTGTGGTAGTCATCCATGAAGATGTAACTAAACCAGGCACTAGTGAACACGAAATCGGCATGGCACTTGCCGAGATCAGGAAGTCCATGAATATCAATGACAAGAATCAGAAAAGTCCTCTTGGGGAGCCCGCAAACAATACCACTAAACTCAGTATTAAATCAGAGGGCAGTACAAATCCTTCACCAAGCAGAAGGTTAAAGGGTGGCAATAGTGAGAAGACAGCTGTGAAATCTAAAACACCTAAATCAAATGTTTTAACAGATTGGCTGAGGAGAACACCTTCCCTTCCTGCCTGCTCAAATGTGCTACATCAACTGGATGATTTGACGCCTGAAAATAAAAATAACCGTAAGGTAGAATCAGAAGGTGCGACTCCACTTCCACATACACGTAAACCCCCTAGACGTTTATCAGAAGTTGACAAAATACCCCAAAGGGATACTTCCCCTGAAAAAAAGATTAGGTCCTCACAATCAAAATCACCGAGGGATAAATGTTTAAGTGGATTAAATACAACAGACCAGCCTCTGTCAGTGACCACCAAGCCGAAGAAGCAAACAGAGTCAGAAAGTATGATTTCACAAACACATAAACTCAGAAGAAAATCCGAATCTAGTCATTCAAATGTCAGAGAGGCCCAACTGAAAAAACCCTTGTCTGCTACAAAGAAAAAGAGGACTTCTTTACCGATGACATTGCCAAACGGCAAAATTTCAAATGAAACAAATGCTACTGAACAAGTCATTAACACAGCTACAACTCCCAAGAAGAGGATGCCCTCTCCAATTAAATCACCATTTACCAAGTTGTCACACAAAATCACAAATAATAATTCCGAAGCACAATCTCCATTGAAGTCACCCCTGACAGTTGAACAACACAAATCACCTTTGCCATTTATTTCTTCAGTAACGCCTCGAAACCAGGAAAAAAAACAAAAACTTGAAACCCCAAAAGAACTCACTCTAAATGACATTTTTGGGAAATCTTTGAAAACATATTCCAGACAGGATCCTGCATTGGTGAAAAAGCAATTGCTTGCCAGAGAAAAAAAAGAATCTAAAGAAGAAATTAAGTCAACCGTTTCAAAATTACCAAGTGGTCTATCAGACAGCACCAGTTCAGATAGTTCGCCACACAGAGACCAAAGTTCACCATTGAAGCGCTCATATTTCCTCAGAGGCTCTGCAACTAAGAGATCAGAGTGCCAGGCCTGTGGACTGAAACAAGACTGTACAAAAGTTGGTATTCTCCTAACCACGTGGGTGGGGCTGGATAACTTAGATTGCAAATTCAATATATTATCTTCCTTTTGGGAAAAGGTGGGTTGGGGTGGGAGTTGGGGTTAATGACAGTTTATGGTGTAATATAGGAGTTAGGAAAATCAGAGAGTTAGTTAGATGTGAATTGGAGAGTGGTGTAGAAAGGTATTTATCCAAGTTAGAATTAGGGTTGAGCCGGTGCAGTTTTTTTTAATATCTGGAACAAGGTATTTTTAGACAATACCTGACATGTCTGAGTCTGGTTGTCACATTTCAGGAATCATCTATGTAAAATGAGAAATGTGTTCCCTTACCCCCAATGGGGAGAAGTGAAAAGTGCATAATTTACAGAATCAAGCATGGCTCAAGGTTTACAGTTTCATCACTAATAGTAATAGCATAATAATATAATCCTAACCCAGGGATTCTCAACCATTTTGTGCCTCGATCCTTGATAAAATTTGCCAAGTTGTGTTGTCCCAACCAGAATTATGTTTAGAAAGTGGTTGTTGAGGGGGGGGGCCAGAGCTTTTTTGTAGATAAAAAAAATGTTGGTACTGTAATATTGATCAGGGACAGAGGGAAGCAGAAATAAGAGCATCAAAAGGGTGGAAGGGTCTGTAGAGAGGTCTCTGTAAGTCAATCCCCAAAAATTTTTTGTTAAGTTCTTAAACCTTATATAGTTTTGTGTGGAAGCTGTCAACTTTTTTAAGTGAGGCACAGAAAAAAAAATGAAACAAAGATAACAAATAAAAAATATAATTTTTAAAAAATCGAAAGGATATATATTATGAAAAAAAAATATATATCTTAAATTAGCTGCAGCGTAGTCAGATTGATTTGACAGAAGAAACTAGTCTCATCATTGTAAATAGCGCTACAGGTGTCTAATACTCTGTATCTCCGGGTCAGTACCAAGCTCAGCCCTAGTTGTAATTCCCAGAAGAAGAAGCCTGAATCCTTAAACTTTAACTTATCAATTCTTTTAAAATTTCCACAGCACCAACAGTCTGTGACTGGCAGTGATACAGGACCAGGATCAGCAAAAGCCAATAAGTAATAAATGTTGAATGGTATAAATATAAAACTAGATTTTGCACTCATTACGCTCATTTCTAATCTATAGTTTTACACCCAACAATGCATGTTGTCATTTTCCATTAGCATACATAATCATTTAGTTGATACTTTTCTTTTACAACGTGCCACCACTTTAATAGTAATTGAACGACATACATAGCAAATAATGGATCAGATCATTCTTTTTGTCATCACACCAAGGCTATGAAATAGGATATAAATAAATGTACCGGTAATATTATGAATAAGCCCTACAACAGCTTATTTCCTTTCACAGAAAAGAAGTAAAAGCTGCTACCCCTTCCCAAAAAACTCCCAAAAATTCACCAATGAGCAGCAGTAAGTAAAAAATAAGGAGGGAAAAAACAGGGTTTTGAAGTCAGCTGTAAATTGTTTAAATAATCTTTTTTTTTTTAAATTATTTTTTTACCTAATCAATTTGGTTAGTCCAAGAAGCAATCCTTTTTTTCCCCTAAGTATCTGGTTAAAACTGATTTGATTGATTAATGATGTTAGGTAACATCAGAAATAAGCAATTACCTTAAAGATTAATGTTATTTTTCATCATTTACTTTTGTCATAACAGGAAAATCTCTTTGCTCAAGTTTAAACTAGATGTGATTTCTTCAACAGAAAGAAAATCACTTCGCTCAAGTTCAAACAAGTTGTGATTTCAACAGAAAGAGAATCTCTTTGATCAAGCTTAAACAAGTAGTGATTTCATCAGAAAGAATATTCATTCTCATTAAATGAACTGGATAAAGTTCATAAAGTGATACATTTTTGTTTATTTCTGACTTTCTAACAAAATTCACATTTGCTTATGTTCACAAAATGATTTTTTGTTGATTGCATTTCAACGGAAAGAAAATCTCATCTCTCAAAATTAAACAAGTACTGATTTCAACAGAAATAAAATTTATTCTCATTTACTGAACTGGGTAAAGTTCATAAAGTGATCAATCTTTTTCTGTCTTTCTAACAAAATTCATGTTTATGTTCACAAAATGATTTTCGAATGATATGGTTTCAAGGGAAAGAAAATCTATTCACTGAACTTTAAGCAAATACCATAGTTTGAAGTAGTGATTTCAACAGCAAGAATATTTATTCTCATTAACTGAACTGGGTAAGTTCATAAATTGATCAATTTTCATTTACATATGTCTTTCTAACAAATTTCATGTTTATGTCATGTTCACAAAATGATTTTTTGTTGATTGCGTTTCAAGGATTAAATTAGGACAAAAAAATTAAACTGCAAGTGTCCTTTGTTTTAAATTGTCTGGATTAAATTTTCAAAGAGAGACATTGCATTTTCAAAGAGAGACACTGCCTGGTAACTCTTAATTATATTTTGGCATTGTTACTTTGGTGTGAGATGTTAGGGGATAGAGTAGGGTTTGTGGAAGCAGAGGTCCCACAGTTAGATTTAAGGAAGGAAAAATGTTTCTTGAAGATTGTGTCAGGGGGAGAGGTTTGGGAGTGTGTGTCAGCCAGTATGACTTGCAAAACATTCAAGATGAACCCAAACTACATTTTAGTGATGAATCAAGTGTCATGAGGCAACAATTCAAGTTTTTATTTATTTTTTTAAAATAACAAACTAATTTTAATTACTGGTACTTGGTGCCCAGATGTTATTATGCTCTGGCTCTGCTCAAAAGCCTTGTCGGTCAATAGTCCTGATTAAAATAGGCATACTTGACTTGTATATCTAAACGACTCTCAGGCTAACAGAGTCAGTACTTCACTGATTGATGGTTTTGTAATCATGCAAAAATACACACCACTCACTTGTCAACTACCGGTACATCAACTTTTAGTCTGGAAAAATTGAATTTGATCAAATTTAGTATTGTTTGCACTACGGTGAACTTTGTTTAGAAAATCATGCTATAAATCAAACTTATCAAAAACCCTTTCGCCTCATTAGGTAAGATATTAAATATTTTATTTAAAGAATATATCCTTTTTCAGCGGGGGAGCAACGCACAAAGAAACTTTCTAAGATTATATGATTGCTGTTTCAATTTAAGGAAAACCGTTCCCAAATAGGCCCTTCTCCTTTACTTATCAAGATCTTGCAACACACCTGAATAACTTGGTGACATGCCAATGTTGGAACACCAGAAGCACAGTGGTTGTTATGTGAAGAAGTAGGCTGTCAAATTTTGAAGTGCATATTGTGTTTTTCAAGGGCAATAAGTATAGAGGAACATTTTTTGAAGCTTTATTTTTATGACATACTAGAAGGCCTTCATATTAAGCCTTATAATAGAGGTGGATGGAGTTAAACTTAAAACGGACCCAAGGAAATAAAAAGAAAACTTCTAAAAATCATTTAATTTTGCTTAGGTGATAAATAAGAGATGAAGGCAATATACTTCTGAAAGTTGATGGAATACACTACAAGATTTAAACAGAATTTAAAAAATAAAAGTCAACAATGGGATCTGATTTGTTTTAGTAAAATTGTATAATATAAACATGAATGAGATATTCCAGCAAGATAAACCATAATATTGACAACATAAATGAGTTTAATGTGGTACATCTATGACAAGATCATCTTCATCTTCCTCTCCTCCATCAGCTCCAGGGTCACTGGAACAGAAGATAAAAGTAAGGCTTAAATTATTTTAAACTCAAGAGATTTTACTTTTACATACCAGTAATTGAATTAAAATTGTAATGTTTAAAAAGTAATAACTAAAAAAATATTTGAAATTATAAAATAATTTATAATTCAGTAACTAAAAAATGTTATGGCAATTTAATTTTAAAAAATTAAAAATTGGTACTCTGTGACGAAAAATTTACTGTGCCATTTAAATTGGTATAAGTAAAATTGATAATAAACCCACAGGTGGAATCCATTATCGCATTATTATTTTAAAAAAAATATATATACAAATATTAAACAGTTTATTTTTTTATTTTAAAAAATTTTAATCACATTTTAACTGAAAATGTCAACCAAGCAAATAAGGAAATTTTCAACTGTTTGAAGCTGAGGTTTTCTTTAGCATGTAGAATTTTTATTATACTACGCTATAACTATAAAATAAAAAGATAAATTTCAATTAAATTATTTTTTTTTTTACAAATCCCACCTTTCTTGATTTGGATCATTGCTGAAAATTTCCATTGGCAATGAGGCAGTGGCCTTCTCTATACCAAATTCATGACGTTTTGATTCCAGATGGCGTTCTAGTTCTTCTCTAGTCATTTGGCCAGGAGACTCAAGCTTCACTGCTGTAGACTTCTGGTTGTCTTTGTGGGTAAAAAGTCATGTCTTTAATTTCGGTAAAAAATCATGTCTTTATTGTGGGTAAAAAATCATGTCTTTGTTGTAGGAAAAAATGATGTATTAATTGTGGAAAAAAAATCATGATTTATCGAACTAAAATTCAACATATAAATTGGGCAGCTGTCTGCGGCAAAAGTTGTGTGTAAATTTTAGCTCAAGCAGCAGCTCTGATATTGCAGATTGACTTAATTAACAGAAGTGGGCAGCCTTGTACAGAGTTGTAGCACGTGTGATTCCTGACCAGAAGTTGCATATGTTAAAAAATATTGATGGTTGATGGGCCAAATAGGGGCGCAACACATTTGATGAACTCATAGGGCAGCTTTTCTTTAGCAGCCAGAACACCTCAGCCACCCTAGCTGAATTTCGAAATATCAGCCAATATAGTGTATGGATACAAACCGGTTGTGTATGCTCCAGAAAAAAGGTCACATATAATAAATATGTTACCTTTAGTTAATTCTTGAAAACCCCCTGCCAAAAATTCTTTATCCCCCAGGCACAATTAATGAAGGATTTTATGCCATTCGAAAAAACACAGCTCTGTTACTGTAACTGTAACTCTTTAAAAGTAATAATTAAAAAATCTTTACTTTTTAAAAGGGGCGACACGGAGGCGCCACTAAGGGTGGTGTCACCAAAAGAAGTAAACTCCTGGTGCTTCTCCCCCCCCCCCCACCCCCACGACCTGTACCAAATAATTCTTAACCAGATCATTCGGAATCCATTGTAGGCTTACAGTATTGTTTGTAAAATTTAAAAAGTCCTAGAGGAACAAAAGATGTAAGAAGAAGAAAAAATATAATCTGAGATAACACCACATCCATTTAAAAATTGACACAAAACTACTTATTATTTAAAGTTTTTAACTTGTCATTTAAAACTTTCATTTTCTGGTCTTCAAACTTGTCAATCACTTTATCAACATTCCTCACCATATCCCTTTCGATTGCGAAATTTCAAGAACAGAAAGCCTGGTAAAAATGGTTTTTTACAAGTTTCAGTTTGGAAAAGCTCCACTCACATAAACCCACAGATCATAAGAAATAGTTGTAGGTTTAATTAATGAGCGGATTGGGCGGGGGGGGGGAGATTATAGTTAGGCATATTCAGCTATGAATTTCAAACAGCAAATACTGACCCGTCCTTGGCTTTGTCGAGATTAATATTTCCTGCTTTCAGGTGCCTTCGCCAATAAAAGTTCAATTTCAGATAAGTCATCATAGAACGTTTGGGAACTGTCACCAGTAGCTCTTTTTCAGTCACCAATAGTAGATTCTTAACCTTGAAGAGCCCAAAACATATCTGCAGGGTTCTTCATCTGTTCTAGTTCTAGAGTTCAGAAAGAAAACTTTTCAATACCCGCTTGTTTTCTTCTTGTTAAGTGAGTCCGGCATCTCTTGATTGCTTCCTTGCCATTGTCTTCACCTCCTCCATACTAGTCTGTCGGTTCTGGTGCTCATGTTCTATTTGCAACCTATTCTGATGGCAACCTGCTCAGGTGACATCCTGATCTGATGGCACCCCATTTTTGTATTTACCTGAGTTCCATTATGAAACAGATGCTGGCGAACTGTGTAAAATTTGAATTTTTTAAATGTATTTGGTAACACACTCACTCCACCCCACTAGTGACTGGGAAATGTTGGTTTATAGTACTCATAAAAATAAAAATGCCTCCTGCTGGTGTTACATCCAGATTTTATCAATTCAGGCACTAAAAAAAGACCCAAATGTGGAGAACTGTGGCCTTGGCAAAACTAAACATTTCACAAACCTACAGTATCATTGGCTTGTGTAATAGATGGTATGACAACTGAAACATTTAAATAATGGCTATCAGACTAGAACTTCATGTGAATTTTTAAAAAAAAAAAAAAATTATTTTTACTTACTTGCTTTACTGCTCTTTTTGCCAGAACCTTTGCTCTTTTTCTTGCTGACATTATGAGATTCACCACCTCCCTGAAAGTATGTCAAAAAGCTTACTTTAAGCAAATTATTGTAAAGTGCAGAACTTCGCAGTTAACATTTGTACATTGATGGAAGCTGGCGATGCATTTTCACAGAGATTTTTTACCATAAAACAACACTTGTCCATGAGCATCACATAAAAAATACTGCTTAGAGATAACTTAAATTTGATTAACACTATGGTATTCTTACATCAACAAGTAACTGTCCAATATGTGAAGATTCTGTCTTGACAGCCCATTGGTTAAACTGGTCTACTTCAGGGGGGATCAGCCCTGTCGAAATACCTGTCTTAAGTGTCTGTGCCCACTCCCCCCAACCATTACCACACAAAACATGAGAAACTTAACAACCTTATTGGCTAAAATCTGAAAAAGAAAAATAGATTCTCTGCTGGGGCAACCCAAACTACTGCCTCAAGACGGGTCCACTAAAGATTTCTGGGACAAAAGAGAACAATTTTAAAAAATTTAAAAAAGCAATTAATTAAGGTGACACCACAAGTCATCCAAATATTTTTTTAAAGGGCATGTATACCTACTGACCGAATTGTGTTTTGCTGAGCTTGAGAGAATGTGTGCTAAATCTGCAGCAGATGTCGGCTGACTTCCAAGTTTGCGCCTGAAACATTTTTAATTCATATTTAATCACATCACTTAATAAGTATGACTTTGTATACTAATTTAATTATTGCTTTTAGTCAGTCTAAACCACTTAAGCATTAGCATAAAACTTAGTTCTTCTTCCAATGTTTCATCACAGAAGAGCTCAAATCTTTTCAGTTACAATAGACAAAACAGATTCTAATGAATGCTGCATCTTTTTTTAATACATGAAATCCCAACAACAGCTCCATGAAAAGATTTATTTATCATTTATTTAAATAATCAATATTATTCCATTCTATGCCGTAAGTTGATCATGGCATATATTATAAACTATGATGAAAAATTTAATCTTTGCTTCATTTTAGTATTTTAGCCACTTCATTGTGAATAATTCTTGCAAATTTTAGATCATAACAAAGACATCTTCTTCACAGATGATCAATAATTGCTTTATATAAATATGGCACCAGTGTGATGACATTCACATTATGATAATCATATGTAATTGAATAAAAATTTTCTTAAACATATGACTTAACAGAAGAGGCTTTATTATCTTTAGCTATGCCAATCAATGACATGTCAAATTGACTTAATTCATTTTGTAGGGTTGTTAGTATATTTTAAAAAAAAGACAGGATGTGGTGTTTTACTTTTTTGTAGGACCAGGTTCTCTATGATGACCACCATCTTCTGTGTCTGTTGAATTTGTTGCATCCGATTCTCCAGATGAATCTTCAATTTTTTCCTGCTGCAACAAACGATCCAGCAGAAAGCTACGATCTCTAGAAACCTTCAACAGTTTCCTTTGAGCCTTTCTCAATTCACCAAGAAAGCATTCTTGTTCCTAAAAAATAAAGTTCAAATTAGTAATTAAAAATTGATGAATCAAAATTGAATTTTAACAGGGAGCCCTTCCCTGATTCCAAAGTACCTGTTTTAATGTTAGAATGGTGCCAGTACGGTTAAATACCCTACTAAAACCTAAAACCAATCAATGTCAATACCCAAAGAAAACAGCATTAGTACCTGTCACTAACCACACTACATATAGTCAATACAATTAAGCATTTGTGATATGTGGACTAACATCTGGAATTATTCTTATAGTCACCTCTTCTCGTAATGTACACATGCAACATGGTTGCCCATGTTGCATTGCCCCAGCTAGTGTATACTACATATATAATATATCTAGCACACTGTATTTTAAAACACTTTCACCAATATTTTATAACAACCAAAAAGCACTTTAAAAGTTTGTAATTGTTATAATATTCAAGATATTTAAGATGAAAAAATATTTTACATGTCTAACATTTAGGCCTACATTCTAAAATCAAATATGAGATGTAAAACAAATGTTCCACTCACCTATGTATGAATACAACATTTAAATTTAATAAATTTAACAAATAAATATCTTTGACGTATATTATATTGCCATAGCCACTACACTTACATAAACTAGGAGCCGCAATTTCTTTTTCAGAGCTTTGTACTTTTGTCGATAGTCAATATGGCCTTCTGAAAACTCTTCTAAAAAAATATTTTTTTTTAACGGATTAAGTGATAGTTATAAAGCCTAATAAAACTTTATAATTAGAATGTATTTTTTTTTACCTAATTTAATTAGTCTAATTTAACTTTATGTAATGCAGGCTAAAAAAAAAATTAATTAGGCTAATAAATAGTAAATTACCATCAAATTCACCTGTCACCGGCATCATGTCGAATTATTTAAAAAGCTTCATAGAAAATAAAATGTCCCCACTGAGAGGTATTCTGCTAAAATGAGCCTGCAGCTGCTGACTTTAATTTTTAGTGAATAAAACAGAAAAAATGGGTTAAATAAGGCCTACATTTAATTAAGTTTAAGTACAGCCATCTACACTCACTACTACACTTTACCATTTTATATATCTATATGTAATTTAGTTTATATAGTACAGTATAGTCATTAGATATAATATTTTAGGCTTATTTTGGCTAGGTAGCTTCAAATTCTTTACTTCCTTGATTATTAATTTAAATGTTAAATGTAGTTTTTTCCTATAAAGAATAGGCCTACTTATTCTAACGATGACTAAGTTAAAAAGTAATGACAATAAGTGAGCCTTTGCAATGGCATAGCTAGGTTTGTGGTCACCCGGTGTCATCACCCCCCCCCCCCCCTCCCACCATGTATTTCTTCTTTTTTAAAATAAGTCAACGGTATAATAATGATCAGAACAAAAACAAATTAAATGAAGGTCAAGGGGTAATGTATTTAAGAACTGTAACACGTTTTAAGTTATAGTTATTTTTAAATTAAATTAATTTATTTAAATTTTCCTTTCCTGGTCTTCAGAGCTGCATATCTGTCAATCAATATCCTTCACCCTATCACTTTCAATTGATAGTAGAGCCAGATCAGAAAGCATTGACTGTCCCATGGAGGATCATAAAAAATTTTGATAAGCCTTAGTTTTCAAAAGCTCTGCTCACAAGAAGCCACACACAGATCATAAGAAACAATTGAAGACTAAATGAGAGTGTTGGAAGAGATTCTAGGAAGTCCCATTCTGCTATGAATTTCAAAACAACATCAAATATTGAAAGAGTCCATGACTTTGTGAAATTCAATATCAGTTGCCTTCTAAGCCTTGGTATTTCTTTTAAAAGTTTATCTTTAGATATCTCATCATAGAAAGAGGTTAATTTTGGAACGGACACCAATAACTCTTCTTCACTTGCTGATAGTAGTCTCTTGGGTTGAACAGCCATAAACATATCTGCTACTTCCTTTATCACTGATGATCTGATATTCAAAATGAAAGCGATTAATACACCCCCGCATCTCCCTTCTGTTTTCTTCTCACAGAGAGAGTCCAGCATCTATTAATTGTTCTCCTGCCATTCTCTTCTTTAACCTTAATCTTCTCTCTACAGAAAGTCCATTTTGAAGTGGTCTGATTTTAAAAGCATGTTCCACCAAGTGACAGCACTTCTTGTGCAGAAACAATTTTTTTAAGGCCTCTAGGTTGGTCCCCGATTTGATTCATGTACTTAGAAACGCCTGACCACATCGTATATGGAATCAATGGAAAGCTTTATTTCTCAGAAGTTAGATAACTCTAGCTTCCTGTCACTTTCGAAAGTTACTGAACACTTCAATCGGCTTTGAATCATGGTCAAAACTGTGTTTTTCTGACCCATCAACCTTGCACTTTTAATAAATGGATTGGTTACATGTGTGAAAAATTTACGTGTCACCCCTGAGATGTTGTCACCCAGTGTGGCCCGCACCCTCCCTAGCTACACCACTAGGCCTATATATTATAACTTAGCCTTTTAGACTTCACTAAGTTTGATTAAGAACACATTAAGAAAGACACTTCTTAATCTTACTGAGTTACTATGACTAGTTTTAATATTATTAAGGTCATGTGCAGTCAAGATAAATGATATTGATGGAGTAGGAATAAGATATTTTGAGAATTAGGGGAAAGTAAAGTGGGTAACAATAATTTTAAAATTGCTGCTTGAAAGAATTAGCAAAATCTGTAACATCTATTTTGCATCACAAGGCATGTTCTGCATATGAAACTGCACCAACAATGCCCTCTTGAGCAAAAGAAATTACCACCTGCTCCTCAACAGAAAAGGATTCGACTAATGCATGTAGCTGCCAGGAGACAGGAGAGCTTATGGCAATTATTGCTCACACTGACAATACTTCTATTTTAAGTGCTGAATGGTAAGATGAGGATGATGTTGAGTTGTCTGGTATATCAATCCTGCAAGATGAAAATGATAAATCAACTACTATGCTCATTGTTACGATACAGCTACGATACAGCAACACCTGGCTACTCCCTGGGAAGATGATAGCAGCTAGAAACTATGCTACAATTGTCAGCTAGACTGACAATAATAATTTTTATACTTCCAAAAACAATGATATTTAGTCTTTAACAATCTTTTCATTGATTCTGCATTATAAAATTTAAGTGTAAAAACGTTTTAACTTGATTAATAAGCTAAAGATGCAATAAAATGTTTTTCTTACAATTTTTTGTTATTAAAATAGATCAGCACAAACTAAAATGTATTTATATATTTATTTATATTATAATTCAAGGGGGGGGGGGGGTTTAAATAAAATGTTGATATAATTGCTTAGGGCGGGGGTCATTGAAAGTTTGTCAGTTTTTTACTATTGGCAATTGGTGGTGAGGTTGGGAGGGGGGGGGTGTTTAAAAATTGCTTAAAAATTGTTGACGTAATTAATGCAAACCCCTTAGCAGTAAGAGCACTTGCCCCTTTTTTAGTCTTAGTTTTAATTACTCTTTAACAGTATGTTTGAGTTAGTGAGTAAATTATCTTGTTAGTAATATTTTTTTTTTAAATGAATTAATAAATAACAAATTTCTAAATTCTAAGGGGCACTTATTAACTTAGGCGAAATGATAAAAGAAAATTCAAAAGAATAGTTTAGTAAGTAAATGTACATAATTATACAATAAAGGACAGTAGTTTTGGGTAGAGGGGTAACAATTAATCTACTAACACTAAGACTAAGTCCTAAGTCTTAGAAACTTAGTATTACACTTTCTAAACAAACAAAAAGTTAACTTAAACCTACACAATTTGTATAAGCCTAAAGCCTAAAGACCTATAGAATATAAGCCTATAATTACCGGTGCTAAAAAAATATTAATTTAATAAAAGTTTTATTGATTATATGACTTATATCACTTAGACATGACATTCATGATTTATCTGAATCAACTTATAACTTATCACTATCACTAACTCAACTAACTGTAACTAACACTACCACTAAGACTAAGACTAATTGAGTGTGAAGTGTTAGTTTTAGTAGTGTACGGTAAAGACACTGTCACAGAGTGTCAGTATCACATTGATTCACACTATCAGTGTAGTCTCTGTTAGTACTGTTGGACTGTTAGTTTTAGTGAGGGTAAACAGCACTTAAACTTAAAGTTTAAAATGGGAAATGTCAAATGCAGCTTAAACTTAAACGTAAAAATTGTATCGGTATCGTTTCATTAAAGATATTTGCTTTCGAGTACCATTAACTGATTTAAATATATTGTAACCTTACGAAATTTCACAGAAGGCAACTATTAAATTATATAATAATAATATGGTATAGAAGGGCTGTCTACTGTAAGTAGTGTAAGCTGGTAATGTTTATGTCTTCACTTCACCGAAATTTCGTTTCCAGCAGGAAAAGTTATTCGTGTTTTGTGCTTAAATATACCAAGAGGCAATATAGAATCAAACTAGCGCATTTAAACAATCATTTAAGAAAAATACCCTGAAGTAAAAATACATTGATTTGATATTAACATTACTTAGTTTTTGTTTATGCTTGCGGTTATAGTTGTCTGTGAATTTCAGTTTATTTCAAGAACAAATACATTGGGCTATTATTTTTTAGTTTATAGTTGGCCAGTAAAGTGTTAAAATTCTGGCAATCAACAACTATACTTCCTTTTCCACGGCTTCCGCCAAGGTAAAGCAATGGAAATTTAATTTTTTTTTCCAATTGCTAATCAATCGTCTGAATTTATTATCAATCCTTTTCTTATTGTGTTTTAAATAGATCTGTTTTATGCTTTTTACGTACGTTCGTTTTTATTTGTTATATGTCCCACCATTTTTTTTTCATTAGAGGATAAACAAGATACGTTTCGTACATAACCTACCCATCAACTGTATGTAAACAACCAATCTTGGTGCTGTTTTACACAAGTTATTTGTGCACTATAGTCAGTCTTTCAAGATTATATCTTGCCGATTTATTTATTATTGACTGAAAAGTTTTTATTTTATCCTAGCTTAAAAAAAACAACTTTTATAAGCACTACAAACAGGTACATGATCATTTTCTTGTTACTTGGTAGCCGGTGCAAAATTATTGTTCACCAGTATTTTTTGAGAAAGATTGAAATATTTTGTCTTGAAACATGGGGAATTACATCTTAAGCTAGTATGGTTATTAATATTATAGTGAGAAGGCCAAATTTAATAAAAAGGAATGGCTAAGACCTAGTATTTTATGACTTTCCTTTGCTTTTGAACCTTGTATGTTGAATTTTAATTAAAAAGGATTGAAATTTTCATATATCATATGGTATATAAATTATATTTCATTAACTGTATCATTGGTTAGATTTAGTTTATGACGTGAATAATGCTCATTGAAGAACTGGAAAGTTGCAAACATTCAGGCCCAAATGTTGGTCCTGTCACCCCAAGTCCAGTGTTGGCGTTGCGGCGTTGGCATTCGCCAAAGTGTCACTCCCCTTAGGGTGAAACAACTCTGGGCAAAAATCCATGCTAACAGTTTTCTACTCAGTTTTGCCCAAACGAAAGGCTCACGGACAGGACCACTGTTCTATAGTATAGGCACAGGCCCAATATTTTGTAGGTCTTGTAAATTTTTTCATTAACCACATGAAGGAAACTGGATGATGTTACTACCTACACTCATATGGTTTGCTGACATTATGTATTTCTATTTTTCTAGATGCCGACTGCACCAAAAAAAGGGTCAGCTTTTGTCACCAAGAAAATTGGTGGTGATAAGAATGGAGGTGAAAGAAAAGTTAGAGTGAATAGGCTGGTAAGTTGTTTTTATTAATCTTCTGTATTTTAAATGATACTTAAGCTTGTCAATAGATAGGGCCCTATTATTTATTAAATATCTATCTAGTTTTTATGTAAATACATAAATTACTTTGCCTTTTAGCCTAGGTTCTACCCTACCGAAGATAAACCAAGAAAGCTTAAAAGTCATCAAAAGCCCTTTAGTCAACACAAGAGGAATCTGAGGGCATCAATCACCCCAGGAACAGTGCTTATCCTTTTAGCTGGAAGGCACAAAGGAAAGGTAGGTAAATAGGTAGTCCTAGAAGTAGGCCTTCGAAGGTGTTTTTCAGTGTGTTTTTCTCAATGTATGTGTATTCTAATGAATCATTTACCATACTAAGAAGGTGGCTCAGTATGACGATTTTCTTATTACATGAACATTGACAATGTGAATGTATATAATATGGCCTATTACTAATATCTGTTCACACTACTTTTGACTTTTGCAATTGATTTTTTTTGATTTTTTGTTTGCAATTTTTCAGCACTACAAACAGGTTCATGGTTTCATTATAATCATGTACTTGGTAGCCGGTGCAAAATTATTATTCCCTTGTATCGTTAAAGGAAATTTTATAGTTTCTTTTGGTGTGCTGGGAAAACAAATTACAATGTAAATACCCTGGCAGGTTAGGTTTGTTTTTTGGTTGTGTAAGTTAGGCCAAATTAAATGAATGCTGATAGCAACCGATTCATTTGAGTGGGTAGCAATATAATTGCCTGTATAATGTTTTATTGTTTTCATCTAACTTCCAGAGGGTCGTTTTCTTGAAACAGCTTAACTCTGGTCTACTTCTTGTAACAGGTAGGCATGCTAGTTTGAACTCATTGAAGATTTTTTTCCTTGAAATTTTATGTCTATTGTACCAGTGCCTATTCTGATTCATGTATTAGATTATTTTTTTTACCTAAGTAACTGGCTTATGTTTGTTTAAAAATTACTTCAAAATATGTCAATGAGGCACCAGACTTATGTTTTATGAGATTTTATTTCTAACAGCCCTAATGAAAATGGTTTATTATAATAATAAAGCTGCTAAAATTATACTTTTGTCTACTTTTTCCAATAGGGCCATATCATTTGAATGGCTGTCCCTTGAGAAGGATCAACCAACGTTACGTGATTGCCACAAAGACAAGGCTGAACATAAAAGATGTTAAAGTCCCCGACAGAGTTAATGATGAGTACTTCCGCAGGCAAAAACTAAGGAAGCCAAAGCACACAGAAGGGGATATCTTTAATACTAAGAAAGAGGTTTGCTGACATATTTATTTTAAGAAGTTCTGACCTATTCACTTTCTTCCTGATAGCTAGAGGGCTAAAATTAGTATGGATGTCTTTTTTTAACCAGACACTATAAATGGACTGCCACCTCCCACTTTCTCTTTAGACATGCAAGGAGAGATGCTGTGCATGCACAGTTCAAGAAACACTAACACTAGGTACATTGTTTAGACCTCACACAAAATTACCTCATGATCAGAAAGGGATAAAAATTCCAATTGCACTTAAGTAGACCGATTCTTGTTTATGTACAAGTAATTGGGGGAAAATGAGTGCTACATTATAGTCAACTTCAAATTTATTTTCATGGTGTCATTTCTTCCATGAAGATGTCTGTTGTTACATTTCTTTTTATTGAACTATGTCTATTGCTATGTCTTTATCATTCCAATTTTTTTATAAAATTATTTTCTCTTGCAGGTTTATGCTGTCAATGATGAAAGAAAAGAGGATCAGGCATCTGTTGATCGACAGCTGTTGGATGCTATCCGCAAAAACCCAGAAAAGAAACTATTGTTTGGTTATCTTGGAGCATTGTTTTCCCTGACCAACAATCAGTTCCCACACAAAATGGTGTTCTAGACCTAATTATTATGACTCATTTAATAAAGTTAAAAATGGAACTTAAGACTCAGTGTTTTTATACTACTTTAATTTTTAATGCATTGTTTTGTTGCTGTTCTTATGAGTTATTGTAAATTTTTATTTTCTAAATAAGTAAAGTACCGTAATATGAGTCTTAGTGTTATGTTAACACCCCACACACACTAGCTGATATTGAATTAACACTATTCAAATTTAAAATTGTTACCTTTGGAGCTAAACCTGATAAATGGATGTCTTCAGCTACCAGTATCTGTATGGGGTATTATTTCTGGCCTAGTCATTGTTGCTTTTGGAGAGAAGGGTGGGGTGAAGCAGAGAGAATGTAAATATGTAGCCTGACTAATAGTCAAAATATTAACCACTGGAATTTTGATGGAAAAAATAGTTTTATTTGATGCAAAATTTTGTACTGGGTACCTGGAAAAATTGGATGTAATAATGTAATGTTATTAATTTTATTCAATTTTCTGGGATAACATTAAAATATTTCTAAATGGTATGGTACCAAATGTTTTCACACAAAGGGTACCAGTACCAATACATTTCACGTATTATGAGATTTTTTTAAGTCCTTAATTAATAGGCAGCAATTTAGAAATACAATTTTTCTTATACTAATTGTATTATTATAGTTGTAGAGGCCCTTGTAATATGATTTAGTACTTTAGTTCTCTAAAATTTATAAAGTTAGTACTGTATATAAGTTCTACAAGAGGGAATTATAATTTGCTGCTCCGGTGGAGCATAACCACGTTCCTCCCCTATTCGCAAATAGTCGACCTAAATTATGTCTAGAATATCGTCGGAAAAATTAGATTTTTAGAAGCACAGAAACATGTTCGGTGTCACTAGGCTAGCGGTTACTGTTGTGATATATTGAACTGGCGAGTTGTGAAGTGTCCGAGAGGGCAGCAAGATTGCCATCTTGGATACTTAATTTCAGTAAAGTGATATTTGATGTGATCTTGAAATAAAGTAATCAAGTCAACATCTTGTGATCTATACAAATTATTACCTGTACATTAAAATAAATTGAAGGGGTAGCTATATCAACTTTTATCTTTTTTGGGGGGTCAATTTTGATCAACAGCGAAATTAAGATGTAGCGAATAATTTAAATTTTATGATGAGAAACTAAATTCAGGTTTGCGCCCAAGTGCATCCTTGTATATTATTTATTAATCAACAATTTTCTGGGTAGGGGTCTGAAGCATCCTCCGGCGCACACACGCTTACTTTGGCTCAATTTTCAGACTTCGACCCAAGTGCCGCTTTTTCTCAGAATCAACATTATTTTTTTTAAAAATAGTGTTAGTAATAAATAAAAATAATTAAAACTTGAATTTGATTAATTGTAACTGATATGCAGTCTAAGTCTACTGCATTGGCCTGAGGGGGTGGTCAGCCCTGAATGGCATTTAATTTATTATACGGTATTGAGGGGTGACATTTCGGGCAATTGCCAAAACTTTTTCGTTTAGGTTGAAGGGAGTCGAAAAAATATTGGCCCACCATGGAAGCAGCAAATTTAGCTACGCCACAACTCATACATTTTAAATAAAATATTTTAGAAAAGGGGGTGGGGGATTGTTGACTGACGAGGTGCCTACGGTGGTCTTAACCCGGCACTGTATGTATGATAAACCACCAGCAACGTCAACCGGCTACTTTAAAAACGTGACGGCTGGAGATATGTGCCGTTGACAACCCCTCGTACGTGTCAAGATGCGGAAGTTTCATTAGTCTACAGTGTTACTTTTGGTCATACAATCCCGATATTTCCTACTTTTTAAACAAAGCATTTTTAATATAAGTGCCCCGAGACTGAGAGAAAATAAAATTTTGTCTCCGGTTGTGCGTGTGCGCTTTAAGTTTAAGCTCTCCTAATTATAAAACACAAATGGCCGAAGTTATGGATATTTGTGTACTTGTACTCTTGTATTTAGAAAATTAGAAATAGTCCATGTCCGGCAACAAATACATGCAATATCAAGCAGATGTGATTTCAACACCAGACTTAGTTACAACCTAAAATCAACAATACTTGAAATAAAACCTAGTAAAATATGCCAAGCCAAATGGGAAACGACGGTACACTATTTTATTGAATCCAACTTTTATCTAGACAATCAACACCATAGAAAATAAATCGTCTAATTCAAGACTCTAGGACTGCAACTACCCTACTATCACTATCATAGTATCTATAAAAAATGTCTTAGTTTAGTATTAGTACTATTATACTACTGATTACTGACTGAGGCTGTACCGAGTTTGAAGTCTGAAGCTAGTAGTGTACTGAACTGCAACTGGGCTAATGTTGAGTACACACCCCTGACGTCATGTCATTTGCGTGTTTAATTATAGTTGCTTTGAATTTGAATTAGGGTTTAGGTTAGGTTGAGGGATCAATTTAGGGTTTAGGTTAGGTTGAGGGATCAATTTAGGGTTTAGGTTAGGCATAGGGATCGATTTAGGGTTCAGGTTAGGCATAGGGATACATTTAAGGTAGGTTTAGTGACGGAATTAACTGGTTGTGTCAACCAAGATGGTGGAAACCCTGGGGAGATTTCTCAACATTTACCGTGTATAGTATAGTAATAGTAATAGTACCATAGGCCTAAAAATTACGTTACTTTACTACTTTGGCTTTATAAGTAGTAAGTAGGCTTACTAGTATTATTATTATTTAATTTAGGTTGTTATTAAGGCACTACTCGTGGCCTTGGACATTTAACATTTCAGATATTTTTGTATACTTGTATTATTTGTTGTTTGTACTGTTCACTGAAGAAGCCTTCTTGTAGAGCCTTCTTATTTGTTGCGTCTATCTTTCAGGTTTTCCCATACTTTTATTTTACATACTTCCTTCTTCCAAACCCAATTGCAGTCTCTTTCCCACCCCCACCCCCTTATTATCATGCTGAACTGTTATTGAATATAGGTCAAGAGCTATTTTATGTTATGTTGTAATTAAAACGTTGGTGTAGTGAGTGAGTTAAAATTGTTGTTGAAAATAAAACTTTATTTTAATTCAAGAAGAAAATAAGTAAATAATTAAAATAAGTTATGATATTAATTGGTATTAAAATCTGGTGGCAAAGTAATTGTATATGGTAGACTATGACAATTTTATTATTCAATTGGGGAATAAAGAAAATCATAGTAGGTAATTTGATACTTTCTAAGCACAATCAATTAGTCGTTAAATGAGGACAATATGCTTGAAACTTTTTTGCACAAAGTTTTATATTGACTTCTTTTCTTTTCCAATCATCATCACACATGTCATCAAATTTAGACACCCTCACATTACATCTTCATATACCGGGTATTTGTGACCCCCTTCCCACTTAATACCTGACATCATCTATGGATGGCCCCTATAGCAGCTAGGCTACACGGCTAATGTAGGCCTACAAAATTAAATATACCGGTAGTCTCTTATTAACTCCCATAACTAACTTAAGCCCAGCCAGGATTTATTGTTAATCTGTATTTGTAGTTATGTAAGCCTACTAGGACTGATGATCAGTACCGGTATATCAATTTTCAATTCATGAACTTGATTATCAAGTTACATGGCTATAGCCAAATCACCTGAACTTCTATAGTCCAAACCAACAGAAGCAGATTTCCCACATGTGTAAAAGAAAAACCTATTCCAAAATTGTAAAAAGATCTGTACGAGTACGGTACTTAAAGTTTTAAATCCATCATTACCTTTGAATTGTTTAAAAATTTGTCATAATTTTCTTTGCAAGTGAGGAATTCTTAGGTAAGGTGACTTTATTTTTGTTTTGAAACCAAAGGAACAAAAATTACACAGTAAAATAGAATCATAGTACCAAGTAGAGTTTGCAAATTCAGTTTTTTCCCCTTTGATTTCTTTCTGGTCAATGTTTAACACACAGTACAGCCTACTTCACACTGGTTACTGCAAGTCTACACACATTATTATTCATACTTGCTACTGCAAGTCTACTGCTACTTGAATTATTTTCTTTTTTTTATCACTATTAAAATGCCTCTTCCTCATCTAACAATATATATCTCATTGGGACTTTATTTGTGAAGCATGAAACTGTTGGCCTTATAGTTCTTATTCCAGTTTTTTAGACAGAGTTGTGAATATGTAAGATTTCTTACAAAAATGCGCTAGTTTAAAAGATGATCTGGTTAAATTAGTCTGTTACTTGTGGCAGAGAAGACTTCAACTTCAATGAAATTTGGGTTATGGAGATTTCACTAGATTTTCTGGTCTTCCTAATGGCAATTATAGGATTATCACAATTGGTTAACATAAATGTGAATTTTTTTAAATGTTTTAGATGTCCTGGTGTATTTCACAACATTGATGAAAGAAAACTCTGGGATGTCTTCAGCAGTTGCTGCAATAAAAACACTTGTCAGACTCATGGAAAATAATGATGGTGAGCTGGAAAAACCCCCAACCCAAATTGAACTAAAGCTTGCAGCGTATCTGCTTTCTTACATTAGAGAGTACCGTAATTTTTATTTGGATAGTGCCAACTTCTGATTATAAATCTCGACTTATTTTTGTATTACGTAAAATTGTTACCCTGTGGTGGCACGTTTTTCTCAATATGGGGGTGGGCGGCATTTTCTAAGTGCAATCAAAAGGGATTTTAGGGACTATACTTCATTTGCCATAACATTATTTTATCATCTTCTTATTATGCGATACTGGAACTCTGAAAAGATTGGCCTTATTCTAATCATTGTAATAAACTTTTAATCGTGATCAAGTTAAATAGAAATATTGAGAGGGGGGGGGGGGCAGAAGCAAATGAACAAAACGATCCTTACCATAAGGGGAAAGTCAAACAAAAGTCTGGTATTTTAGATATCTTTTCTTTTGATGAGGTGGGGTGAAATGACATAACAATTTGAAGGTAGGTCTATGTGACAGCTATAATAATATTCCGGCTATTCTAAAACAACAAAGAATTAAGCATTAGCCTTCCTCGCGCACAAAAATTCAGTTAAAAATTTATTAAGAGTTAAAAACAAACAAAAATTAGAAATAGCCTACAACTTCGAGACGTTAGGACCCAGGAGAAGCAGTCATTTAATAAAGATTTACCTTAAAAAAGATTACCTTTAAATGCAGCCATTGTTATTTTATGTATATAATTAGAAAGTACAGTTTTTTTATTAGTCAAGGCCAATAAATCTCTTTGATATTCAAATGACTTTTTAAGTCGCTCCTCTGGAATTGTTGCCCAATAGACATGGTTTCTCTTGGTATTATAGCAAATCCACCACTGCAATTATGACTTTGAAAATGATCATGATGCATGTTGAGAGTAAGGCCTTTGAAGTTCTGGGTAAAGTCAACATATGGACACATAGCTGTCCATGCATTGTCAATAAATACCCTTCAATGTTTGCCATTATTTTAATACAGGTATGAAAGAAGTTAGAGACTGCTTCTTTTGCCATTCAGCCCTGATAATATAAAACTCACTTGACACACTTAGACAGCAGTATATATAATATATCAAATGCTGTTTTTGTGACGGTAAGTGCCGTTAGTGATATCGGCACCTTTTTTAAAAAAAAATTCATTTACTGATGAAGACGTGTAAACCATTTAAAAAGTACAATAGTTTTAAAATAGCTTAAAGAAATATTTAAAAACAAAATTACTATTTAGTAACAACTAAAAATGTAGGATTTGTACAAATCCAACTATGTCAAGGGGGACACCTAAATTTAATAGCATTTCTTCTGTTGCTCTTCGATTAAGTGTGGGGTGATACAAAGTTATACACGGATTATACGCCAGAAAGAATTCTTGTATATTGAAATGATAAAAAAAATTTCAAGTGAGCGTCTCAGTGAAGCCTCCCCTCTACCCCCCCCCCCCTACCACACCTTGGGCTTGGGAGCCTTTGGGGCCCCTGATTTTCATCCCACCCCCTTCCCCCCGATCAATGCCAGAAAGAATTCTTGTATATTGAAATGATAAAAAAAATTTCAAGTGAGCGTCTCTGTTAAGCCTCCCCTCTACCCCCCCCCCCCTACCACACCTTGGGCTTGGGAGCCTTTGGTGCCCATGATTTTCATCTCACCCCATTCCCACAGATCAAAGTGACTTTCTGGCACTTTTCTATAAACAATGAAACCTGGAAATAACTCAAACCCTTGGGGCCGAAGCAAAAGTGATGCTATGAACATGTTCAGCCAGTGTTCAGAAATTATTCCGTGATAGGAAAAGTTAGGGCATATGCGAGGGACAGCGCTATTTCAACGTTTTTGGGTATTACCAGGTTTCTCTGTACCAAAAAGGACTATAAATATTTATATATACTTCGGGGCGGGACGGGGGGGACACTAAAGTCCGGCCCCGGGTGACACAGTGTCTTGCTGCTTTACCAGATGTTTGTCACATTTACAGTTTGACTTTGAAGATTTGGTCCTGCATTATAATTTTAGCATTAACATTGAATGTGGTCGGGGCTAACTGTCCAATTAATTAAATAAAATTTAATCAGAAATTGATGAGAAAATGCTAATTTGTTGTGATAATTTATTAATATTTTGTCTTTGGTATTTCTACATTCTTGTCCTTCTCATTCTTTTTCTAAAAAATTTCAACCTTATATAATTCTTTAGCTGGCACTCTATCAGAACTTCGAGATACTATGATTCAAGCTAAAGAGGAAATGTTGAAGACAGACTATAGTTATGCATCTATACATTCAGGATGTGAGCAGTTCCTACGCTATATTACTCTTGCTAATTTGGATGACGTATGTATTGATAAAAAAAATTAAGATTTATATTTAAAAGTAAGAAAATAATGGTATTGTAAGTTATTTCAAACCATTAATCATTTCATTAAACTGAATGACACTCTCTCTATAAAATTTGACAAAATACAAAACATACTTCAACTTCAAAAATTTAAAAAATTCAGAGTGAAACAGCTTAATATAATCTGAAGGATACAAAATTAAAAGAAACGATTAAAGTATGGGGCCATTAAAATATTGTCACCCATCTCTGTTGGGGTGGGTTGGGGGAGTCACAAATATATCATGTATAATAAGGGTGTTAAAATTTTGAAAAATATGCTCACCCTCAAAATCACAGACACAATCATCAAAAAGTCCTGCAAGGCTTGTTTTTGCACATCATGGTATTTCAACAAACAAAAAGAATCATCCTTTTTTTTTTTTTAACAATAAAATTTAAACTTAATAAGTCTCAGGGTCGGATTAATTAAAATTTCATTCTAGTTATTTAAATCCAGATTTTTCGTTTACTATCTTTTAATAACTTTTATGAGTCCTTACATCTATTGCTTTAAAAAATACTCAACTGTAATGGAAATTAAACACCTCACTCTTAGAATATTTAGGCCTTGCACTAGTCATTTAATTACTGATATAATTTCATGTGTCATACAATAATCTAAATTGTAATTAAGAACTTAAAGAAGTTTTAAAAATTACATTTTTAGTTACATTGGATTAAGTTCTCTGCTTTTCTGTGTATATCTCTCTCAGACTTTCAAAAAGATTATGCTTGAAAGAGGCAAAGAATTTGAGTCTAAGATGGTTAATGCAAGAGCTCTTATTGCTAAATTAGCGTCAGCATTCATTGATGATGGTGCCGTAAGTATAAATTATAAATTAAACATTTAAACCATGCCGTCTCAGCAATTTTAGACAGAGAGCCTTGGGCCAAATAATTTTTGCTGGAGCCCTCATACAAATTTGAGCCTATTATAATCAGCCTACAACAAGTAAAAGTCTTTTAGAACTTGCATCTTTATGAAAATTTCTAAGTGAAAATCCATTTTCCTTATATTTATATACTATACCCACTTGTGCAAAGGTTGCTCTTACAAAATTCAAGGATTTTATCAGCATATATATTTAGTTGTGACCTGAAAGCGCATGCATCAATGTAAAATAGCCGGTTAATAAATTTAGCTTTTGAAAACGATACAATGAAGAAATTGCATTATCATTAAGAATGTCACAGGTTTAATTTTTATCAAATGGCTATTGCTTGGAGATGTCTATCTAAAATTTAGCAGTTTCTTCCCCTTGAAATACAATACATCTTTATGAGTGCCGGTACGATATATTAAAATTTGCTCTAGGATCTTCTTTCTATCAAAGTCTACTTTGCAACTGTTTATTTTATTTTCCATTCTTCTGAAAAATTTTCAGAGCTCTAGTTGTTTATGAATGATGCCATCTTGTATTAAGATGATCACAAATATAGTTATAAAAAAATGTCATAATTTATTTTAGGAAACTGAAATAAAAGTAATTGACTTTTCTTGTGTTAAATTAATCTCCAGGCAATTTTAACACACTGTCACTCAAGGGTAGTGCTTGAAGTCATAAAGGCTGCAGCCAATCAGAAGAAAAGGTTCACCGTTTATGTCACAGAGTCAAATCCAGATAAAAGTGGGTCAGTTCCAATTTTCTTCTTAGACTTTGACATGCTATGCATTATTGTGAACTGTAACGGTTGGATTATTCTTCTGGATATTTTGGACCACTTAAATACAACATCAGTTAAAAGCATAAAGATTTAACCATTTTTGTAGTTTTGAAAAAAAAATCATTATGCTTTTAAATATAAATTTTAAACATTTTGTATAAATTGTCACATATTTTTGTAAGTTGCTATATAATTTAGACATGAAATAAATGTTGAAACTAATTGAACTCATTGTATCATGGTGCCCTCCCCACTATTAAATTTATGGTGCCTTCCCCACTGTTATTTTATGGCGCATCCCTGTAATTGTGCCTTCTCTTTATGAAGGAAATTTACCGTTCAAGCTTTCCACCTAATTTTAATTAGTGTTGATAGAATTACTTAAAAATTTTCAATTTAAATTGTGCAATATTTTTTTTGCTATTTCTTTGTCAAGTTATAAAATGGAGAAGGAACTCTCAAAGCTCGGAATTCCAACAGTTGTAATTCTAGATTTTGGTATAGGGTAGGTAACTCAACATGTCAAGTCTGTTTAACTTTATCAGGTTAATTTTTAAATGCCTTGTAACTTTCTGTGTGGGGAAAAATAGGTCAAGGAAATTAAATTTAATTTATTCCTTTTAATAAACAAATATACATTTGTGTACAGATTGTTCTATAGAAAAAAATATTTTGCTTTTGAATCCTACTTCCAGCTACATTATGGAAAAAGTCCAGATGGTGATGGTAGGAGCTGAAGGAGTCATGGAGAGTGGAGGCATTATAAATAAAGTATGTCATTATAAATTAAGTATGTCATTATAAGGCATTACAAATAAATTTTGTCAGTTTAGACACTAAAATCTCAGTCGCAAACTTCCTGGATTGGAAGCAAAGCGTCTCTCAAATATGCTTGTATCTGTTGTCACTCTGAATATAATATTGTTAATAGGTTGTGCGAATTTAGACTTAGTGCCATTTTTCATACAGTTATAATCTACAAGAATTGAGATTTGAAATAGCATTTCATAGTGTAAATTTGTGACTTGTTTGTTAGACTTGCTGGCCAACCTGCTTCAAATTTAATTTGTTTTGTGGGATTGAGCAACAATTAATTATACATATAATAATATATGTTTTACTTTAGATTGGGACCTATCCAATAGCCATTTGTGCAAAGCAAATGAACAAGCCATTTTATGTTGTGGCAGAAAGTTTCAAATTTGTCAGAGAATTACCCCTGAACCAGAAAGATGTCCCCGATAAGTTTAAGGTAAGATTTTAAAAGCTGTCCTTTTAGAAGCACACACTTATATAACATGCTGATGGCCCATTTCTTTGCATATATTATACAGCAAGTTATTATAATCCAAAAACAGATGATAATTTATTTCAAGACAGTACTTAATAGTCTTTATTTTTTTTTTTTACTCTTATCCAAGTTCCAATATCCACTTGCTTATCAGCATCACCACAGGTTTTGATGACCCCCCTTGCTTTGCCCAAGTCTGACAATCTGATAGAGCACCAGCCCAAAAACAGCTGTTTTGAAATATCTTTCTGTTATTTCTTTAAAGCATTATTTCCAAACTTTGTGATACTACTGCGCCCCTCTCTCCTTAAAAATACCCCCCCCCCCCCCCCCCAAAAAAATTATTGGTGACCTCTTTATTCTGTAAACAAAAGAGGTATTTGGAAATATTTAACTTCTGAGCCATCCTCTGTTCGTGACCCTCCTCTGTTCATGACCCCACTCTGCTCATGACCCCACTCTGTTAGTGACCCTCCTCTGTCAGTGACCCTCCTCTGTCAGGGATCCCTCTCTTTTGATGACCCCCTATGTTGGTAAGCCCCACCTGTTGGTGAACCCTCCCCCCCCACACTGTTGATGACTACCCTCTGTTCATGCCCCCCTCTAAGAGGTTTGCAAGCCCCAGTTTGGGAGAACTTTAATTTAAAGTATGACAGATCTTTCTTTTTCTCTCCACCAGTATCGGACGTCAACGTTTAAAACAACAAAAGACTTAAGCAAAGAGCATCCTATAGTGGACTATACACCCCCAGAGTACATTGACCTTTTGTTTACAGACTTGGGTGTGCTGACATCATCAGCTGTTAGCGATGAGCTCATCAACATGTACTGCTAACTCTTTTATAGGAAAAAATCTTTTTGGTGATCGAGGGGGTCATCAAATGTTAATTTCTGTGCTATTATTAACGTAAGACTAATGTGTTAATTCATGCATGCAGAGATCCTCATGGCGCTGACAAGTCTTCTGTTTGGGTGCTGTCCCCTGTGAAGGACTCTGTTGTTTTTACCGCCGTGTAAATAAGGTACCCCACAATGTGTGGGAACATCAATAAATAAGAATAATAAAATTTGTAGAATGTATTTGTAATTTTTTAAGGCTCATTGTCAACACATCTCTTTCTACCTGGCACAATGTCAGCTTCTCATTCTACCTGGCACAAAGTTAACATTTCTCATTCTACCTGGAAAAATGTCAACATGTCTCGTTCCACCTGGCACAATGTTAACACATCTATTTCTACAGAGTGCAATGTTAGCATGTGTCTTTCTACCTAGCACATTGTGAACATGGTGCCTTAACATGGCTCATTCTACCTGGCAAAATGTTAACTCTACAGAACACAATGTTATCATGTTTCTTTCTACACAGAACAGTGCTAACACTAACATGCCTCTTTCTACGTCTAGCTTGTGTTTTCAAATATGTCTGTCGGGTCTAGTCACTTCCTGGCTTCTGGACATTTTCAGAAAGGATAACTTCATGAAAAACTGTGAAATGGACTCTTATGGTCAGCAAAACTCAATGAGCTAGAAATTCTTGAGTTACAAAAATTTTAGCCACAGGCGTAAGTAAAACATCCATACTGTTAACATTAGAGTAACATTATATCAACACTAGAGTAACATTACGTCAACACTAGAGTAACATTACATCAACATCAGAGAAACATTATATTAACATTAGAGTAACATTAAATCAAAATTAGAGTAACAAATCAACAGAGTAACATTATATCAACAAAGTAATATTATATCAAAATTAGAGTAACATTATTTATCAACATTAGAGAAACATTATACCAACATTGGAGCATGTATCAACACTCCCCAGCATATTTCACAGTAATAGAGTTTCAGTTTTGCTGAGCTCTCATGAATGAAATTCAGGAGTTGGCTGCTTGTCTGCAAGTACAGGATGTCTTTAAAGAGAATATATTAACAATACATTACTTTGCTTGTGTAACTGCTTTATGTAGAATTATGTACTCGTTAAACATAAAATAATAATTTTTATTATAGGAAGAGTCTTAAAGTGCATGTTTATTAACAAAGGTAGGTTTTTAAATCAAATACAGTATACACTAATTTAAAAATTCTGCGCAAGACAGCCAAATGATGAAACTGCAATTAAAAGTCCCAATCAAGAGAAAATAACTGAAATATTTCACATCTCGTGTGTTGTCAAATAATAATATTATAGTGTAAACCAGGTTTTCAAGTTTTATCATAGCTTATTGTGTTATTTTGTTATAAATTAATAATAAATATTAAAAATTAATTAATATAAAAAAAATGGGTGCAGGGTGGCCGTGTGGTCTTAACTGAATCAATCCCAAGTTCATGGTCTGGGGTTCAAAGCCCAGTCAAGCAAAAAACATTACCAGCATCCTGGGTGGATGGGACTCCATAACCTTGGATGGCAACTTATCTAAGAGAAGGAAGCTCTGAATTCAAACCAGGAGATAGAGTCTCGTAAGCGGATAACATAGATTGACAAAAATGAAAATTCCTGACAACTCCAGTGACGCTACTGGTGCCACGTTGTATCATCCACATATGATAGGCCCTTGGGTTATCAAGGTTTGTGGAGAGAGGAGACTTGCTGTGCAGGGAACCAGCTTATCCTTCTAAAGAATCATCCCAGGCCTTGGGATTTCTTCCTGCAAAGTCTACTCCATCTTTCACATTGTGACGGACGTATGCCAGAAAAATATTGATACATTACAGCAATATAGGCTATATCAAATATCATACAGTCATACAGCAACTGACACGATCATGTGGGTAGCAATGGGACTAACAAATAGCATACAGCAAGATACACGATCATATGGGTAGCAATGGGACTAACAAATTCCATACAGCCACAGTGCAGCAGTGATGGTACATCTAATTGTATAGAGAACTATATACACAAGAGACTCCGTCCACATGCAATTCGTCAATATTGAGCCACACACAACCACCATCAGCACCATATATTCACTCATTAACTCGCCACACTTTCACTCACTAACTTACCATGTATTCACTCACAAACTAACCATATTTTCACTCCACTCACTAACTAACCATGTATTCACTCACTAAGGCACCACACTCTCACTCACGTACTTACCTTGTATTCACTCACTAACTCACCACACTTTCACTCCACTCACTAAATTACCATGTATTCACTCACTAACTCAACACTCTTTCATCGCTAACTTACCACGTATTCGCTCATTCACTCACTAACTTTCCACTCGTTCATTCCGTAGCCCAACACTTATTTGCTCACTCAAACATCACACTCGGTAGAAGATCAAGGGGTTTGAACCTCTCACTCAAACATCACACTCAGTAGAAGATCAAGGGATTTGAACCTCTCACTCAAACATCACACTCAGTAGAAGATCAAGGGGTTTGAACCTCTCACTCAAACATCACACTCGGTAGAAGATCAAGGGGTTTGAACCTCTCACTCAAACATCACACTCAGTAGAAGATCAAGGGGTTTGAACCTCTCACTCAAACATCACACTCAGTAGAAGATCAAGGGGTTTGAACCTCTCACTCAAACATCACACTCGGTAGAAGATCAAGGGGTTTGAACCTCTCACTCAAACATCACACTCAGTAGAAGATCAAGGGGTTTGAACCTCTCACTCAAATATCACACTCAGTAGAAGATCAAGGGGTTTGAACCTCTCACTCAAATATCACACTCAGTAGAAGATCAAGGGATTTGAACCTCTCACTCAAACATCACACTCGGTAGAAGATCAAGGGATTTGAACCTCTCACTCAAACATCACACTCGGTAGAAGATCAAGGGGTTTGAACCTCTCACTCAAATATCACACTCAGTAGAAGATCAAGGGATTTGAACCTCTCACTCAAACATCACACTCGGTAGAAGATCAAGGGGTTTGAACCTCTCACTCAAACATCACACTCAGTAGAAGATCAAGGGGTTTGAACCTCTCACTCAAATATCACACTCAGTAGAAGATCAAGGGGTTTGAACCTCTCACTCAAATATCACACTCAGTAGAAGATCAAGGGGTTTGAACCTCTCACTCAAACATCACACTCAGAAGAAGATCAAGGGATTTGAACCTCTCACTCAAACATCACACTCGGTAGAAGATCAAGGGGTTTGAACCTCTCACTCAAACATCACACTCGGTAGAAGATCAAGGGGTTTGAACCTCTCACTCAAACATCACACTCAGTAGAAGATCAAGGGGTTTGAACCTCTCACTCAAACATCACACTCAGTAGAAGATCAAGGGGTTTGAACCTCTCACTCAAACATCACACTCGGTAGAAGATCAAGGGGTTTGAACCTCTCACTCAAACATCACACTCAGTAGAAGATCAAGGGGTTTGCACTGCAAATATTCAGTGGATACAATAATAAACATATTAATGAGGCTTCCATTATTAAATTGCACACTTTCGCATTATGGAAGCCACCGAGACCCCATCCTTTTCTGTGACATGTACAAATATAAGAACCATTCTTTATAATCTCAACGATCGTGTTGTACCTTGAACAACTCTTACATATTTCCAGCCATCCACATTAGCAGTTATCGCTCCCAGACGCCCACAAGTTCAGTACGTCTTCTACTCCCCCACAGCTCTACATGTATGTTTTTCAGGGGCTCTTAATCTTTTTTGAAGCGCCCCTCCTCTCGATTTCAAAGAAGTTCACACATCACCTTCACCCCGTGCTTACCCCTGGCTAAGAACCTCCGCATATCACCATCTCTATCATTACAACCATCACTACCACAACCATCTTCATTATGACCAGCACATGAATCGATTTTTGGTCCCGAACCTCGCAAAAAACAAAAAAATCCCAACTCGAAATCAAAGTGAAAACAGGAACAATTTTTATGGCTACCTAGCCGAGGGAAGTTTAGTTTCAGGCGAAAAGACGATGTGATTATGTCTAATCCCGCCATGAGCGCCGGAAGGCGAGAAGACCTCCAAGGGGGACGATTGACATGGCGCAGTAACATTTCTACGGCATTATCGATTTTCACTCAGTCGGTTGATGTCCCGGTATATCGTATGATTACATCCTGTGCAGATGGTTTTCTAGGGGTCGGAGACGCTCCCTCGATAATTCCTCCGGCCGGGTAATTCGTTTTAATGATGTCACAAAGGGCAATGAAAATTGACCATGACCAGCCGAGGAGACCCGACATGTTCGGGGCTCAGTGCGGACAAGCCCGCGGTGCCATGGTTAAACTGATTTGTCAACACAGAGAGAGAGAGAGAGAGAGAGGGGAGAAGAGAGAGAGACAGAGAGATATACAGAGAGAAGAAAAAAATCAGAGACATAGATATTTGTCCATCCCACACGTCTCCAATTGGTTTTGCTAGTTTTCGTTGGAAGTATTTACTGTCCCTTTTTTAACGTTTAGAATTGGGCTTTGAGCCCTACGACGTGTTCTGAAAATGACGTCTGGTCACTAACCTGGGGCGACAACCTTGCGCGTGTGGGCGGGGGGAAAGATTTGTTACCATGACAACAGACCTTTCAGTCGATTAGCAAGAGTGGTCGGGTAAGTTCAAGAATAGCTCCGCGACTTAATGAATCGCTCCGTGAGTTAATGGATAGCTCCTTACGGAACTTTTGTCTTAAACTATTTTTTTCTTTTACATGCATCATGTAGAATTCAAAGGATATGAGTGAAACAAAGTATTGGAAAAACTGAAGGAAGAAAAAAAAAAGACTCAACAAAACAACGAACGTGTCAGCAAAAAGCCTTCTTCATCGAACAAACAACAGTACAAAAAATAATAATAAACACTTCGATACAGTGAAGTATCCAAGAGAATTCAAGGCAGGACTGCGACGACGCTGATACAAAACAAACACATCTATGTTGCAGTTACAGCGTAAATTTAAAGGAGAAAAAGCAACAACACTACGTCCATGTCTCTGTAGCCTAACCCATAATTATACGAATGATTCCAGTGAATTGTTAGCGATATAGATGGACTCGATCTGTCTCAGTTTTAAGCCCTATAGGGCAATTATTATGGTTCTGGTAAAGGTCTGCTATAGCTTTTCCGCCTCTTAATAAAAATAAAATCGGATACAATTCTCGTCGCTATATAAATATTTAAAGTTCATAGCCCACAGCACGAATAAGATCCATCTTGTAAGAGGATCGATGTTTCAGAATTATACTCAGATTTATATCTTTACTCAAATGCACAGTCATTTGCTTGAAAGAGGGGCGACGGAACTAACCCTGGCTACACCACTGGCAAGATGCTCAGTACTTGAAAAGAAAAACAATGACAAATAGAAACTGTTCTCAAACAATTGTGGGATGCATGATGCCAACTTGGTGACTCAAGAGACTCGTCACATCTACATGCGTAGTTATTACGCAAATATCTTACAATATGAAAACATGTAAACAAATAAATTATATTGCTAATGAAGAAGAGGCGAAGAAATGAAAACATTTCTTCTTCTTGTTGTTGTTTTTTTTTTTCGCAAGGCGAATGTTAATATAAGAGTACTGTAACTATAAGACGCATGCCAACATTTAAAAGATAATGTGATTGGCGAAAGTAAGTCACATGATCAAATATGTCGTCACTCAGCGTACCCGAACGGTTCTTTCCATTCATCGTTTTGTGTCTGCGGTGAGTGTGAGTAAATCCAGCCAGTACTCTTCTCCCACGTGTTGGCCAGGGTAAAACCACTTGGTGAGCACTTGTTGGATTACTTTTATTGATCCTCGAACACATTTTAATATAACCGTAAAATTACTGCATAGGTTTTAAAGAAATAATTGGGAATGTTTTATATTTAAGGCATTACTGAGATAATTTTTAAAATAGATGTATAATTTGTACGTAGATCGCGAGTGCGTTGTGTTAAGTGCGCATGACGTAGTGGGAAGAGAGGGTGAGTGAGGTGGTTGGGGGGGGGGGAAAGAAAGTGGGGGGGGGTTGTAATGCTGTTTACCGTTCCAGTCGTGGCAGTGAGTTGAGGCTACGAGAGTTCGGTTCGTTCCTTCTGTGGAGAGTTTCTAAGAGGCTAAACGAAACAATTCCGTTGTATAATTTGTACGTAGATCGCGAGTGCGTTGTGTTAAGTGCGCATGACGTAGTGGGAAGAGAGGGTGAGTGAGGTGGTTGGGGGGGGGGGGAAAGAAAGTGTGGGTGGGTTGTAATGCTGTTTACCGTTCCAGTCGTGGCAGTGAGTTTAGGCTACGAGAGTTCGGTTCGTTCCTTCTGTGGAGAGTTTCTAAGAGGCTAAACGAAACAATTCCGTGTTCTAGGATTCTTCGCATTTCAACTTTGGTCACATGAATTATTGACCCACCAAGACTGGCCCTCTGTGGGTATGTATTAAACTAGATGGCTAACTGTAATGCCGTGGTATAGTTGTGCCAGATGTAACTCTGCAATAGAGCTTTATAATATAAATAATACATAAGTTATAAGTTAGCCTACTTAAAACGACTTTACTTATTTACATTTTAATCAGCAGGTTCAAACTTTTGACAACACGCTCTCATACACATCCTTGAATGTATTATATACTGTAGTAACATATAGCACTCAGTCACAGCTTGTAAACACCTTGAACACATTTCAAATTGTATTTAAAGGGACTTATTAATCGATATTCACCACTATCAGATATCATATGGTAATATCAAGATTAATAAAGATATAAGTGCTGTGTAGGGTGGGATATAGTTCTGATAAAGATGTTACAGGTGAAATAGTTCTTTTAATTTTTTTATATATATTTTTTTTTGGTAGTGAATGACACGAAAATGTTAGCGGCTTAACCCCAGCCAAATATTCTGCCATCTCACTCCACACTCTCTCTCGCCTCACCCCCCCCTGCTCTCTCTCACACCCCTACCATCCACAGCCCAGTGTTGTATCAACTCACGCCCTTTCAAAGCTAGAAAGTCAACAAAATTATAGTCACAATCAAAAAGACTATAGGTCAATGTTCCCTGTAAGGTTTGTTGGTTCGTGTGCAAAATCATACATTTGTGTGCAAAGTTTTACAGCATCAATTTTTTTTTGTGCAAAATTTTACAGCCCTTAACACAAACACACACTTATATGGAAATTTGCTGCGCGGGACCTCAAAACTGCTGCGCGGCGTCTGTGAAATAGCTGCGCGGCCGCGCAGCTTAAAGGGAACATTGCTATAGGCCTATGTTTTATTTACATTTTGTGGGGGAGAATTTGAAGCGTTTGTAAAAGTCGTGAACAGCGTTAAACTTGATATAGATACTCCTAGTAAACCAAGTATTGTTGATCGTCCTTCGCACGCGAAGATGACCAAGGCAATTTTCGAATTGAGTAGCAGTAAATTGTTTAAATTGAGGGAGAGTTGCTCAATTCGTCAGACTCACTCAATCGTCCTTGGCTATTTGTTATAATGGCAAGACTTAGTCAAAATGATTGGAAATAGACCAGAATGCCGTAGATGACCAGCAGCGTGTCTTATGTGTGTATCACCGTGCTCTTTAGCGTATGCTCTCTAGGTCGCAGGAGTTGTCGGATTTTTCATTGTGTCAATTCATACCGCCTACGGGACTCCATCTCCGGTTTTGATGTCAGTGTTTGCCTTCTCTTAGACGATGATTGCCATCCAGTACACCGGATGTTTTTGCTCGTCTAGGCGTTTTCTGGGGATTGAACTGCAGTAGGACAGCTTGGGGTTGACTCAGTTTTACACCGCTCGGTCACCTGGTAACGCCAAATAATATAGTTCTGGCATGCTACACAAGCTCACTCCGAGTTGCGTTATCAGAATACTCCACAAAACAACGCAAGCTGTCTTAAAAAGGACGGAAGAGATTAGAGCAGAGGCGTGGCTATGGACTATGGTTAGTGCCGCTCGAGGCAGGCCAAGATTTGTTCCCGCCTTCTTCTACGAAAAAAAAAATCCCGTGTTTTTTTGTTGACAGCACTACGGAGAGTTCTAACATTATTTATATTTTGTTTTACGTTTTAAATACCCCAGTCAACGTTCCAATATCACAGCGTTAACTTGCCCATTTCACAGCGTTAACTTTCCAATATCACAATGTTAACTTTCATCTGGAATAATTGACAGATTTTCGAAGGTTGCCGGGAATCCATCGACAGCTGTAAGGTCAGAAAAATGTCTTTCATAGTTTGTTGGATGAGTCAGTTATAACGGAGTTATTTTTAGACCCTAACCATTCTATTTTGAGTCGATCTTCTGATGTTTGGAAATTTTTAACTATTTAAACGCTCTTCCAATAAAAAAAAATTAAAAAGTATTGAAACAAAGATATTGTACCGGACGTGACGTATAGCACTCCTCCTTGCACGCCTGCATCCAGGAGCGTCATTTCAGGGTTTTTTTTTTTTATAAAAAAGGTGGGGGGGGGGCAAAAATCAAAACTTGGTCGGCTTGATACGTTGTTTATTACTGGAGGCACCACAGTACATAACAGTTTAAATAAAACCTGAAAATTCAGGGAGGCGGAGGGGAAATGCCTCACCCTGCCCTACCAAAATGACGCCCCTGCCCGCATCACCGATAAATGTCGCCACGTCGTGAAAATGTTAAAAGTAATCTGTTGAAACTCGACTTTCCCATGGATCTAGTTTCCCGTTTCCGTCCTCAAGTATCGTCTTGAAGAAATGAACCATGAAATCGCGCGCCCTTGTTTCGAGGCGGTTAAGAAAGTAGATCATCGAAATTGCCACCCGGATGTAACTCTAACGAGCAAGTATGACAACTCGAGGAAAAGTTGCGACCAATGTGTCGCCCACAGCCCCAACGGAAACCAACGCTCTTCATTCTGCAACAACATTTTCTAATGGTTGCTTATGATTAGCCCCCCCTTTTCCCCAATTGTTTTATATAGAAGGCTCAAGGCCCGGCCCCCCCCCCCCTTTTATCCAAAAAGTGTCAACATTTGCCTTTTTAAAGATTTATCAGATTTCAATGAGCCCATCGTTTATTTGGGAATTCATTTCTTTTGCTGCCATCGGATTTTCCCGTTGAGGTGTGCACCAAATCTGTTTTTTTACCACATAGTCATATAAAATTATAGCACAAAGGAGATAACTTATGTTAAACAGAGAGTTCGGTTAAACGCACATCTTTTACAAAGCTGCCAAGGCCCCACAGACAGCAATACATATTAGTCGCGTTATCACAGTAATGAATTACGCAAACTATGCAAATATATATATTATATACTAGTTATAACTCGCCAACATACATATATATTCATATATATTTATGAAACTAGATATAGCCCGCCAAACATTGGCGACAGCAATGTTTGAACTTCTCATCTACTAAAGCTACTTGACAAAAGATGAACTCAAGTAAAACACTTTTAAGAATCCCAATTTTTGCTACACCCCTTCCCCCCATGATACGTCACTGCACACTTTTTATTTCACGCCTATGAAGAATATTAAATATTCTGATGTCCCAACCAGTTTTAAACCGAATATTTATCACACCATGTTTTAATTGAGACGATTTCATTTGCCGAAAAGAAAAGATTACGCACCAGGCGCACACTTGTGTTATTTAAAAAAAAAATAAAATAATTTTGCAGCAGTATCGGGAATTACATTGTGTGCGCTATCCGGAAATGGAATCAGTCACACCACAAGCAAAATAAAGATAAGATAACTTCAGATAAGATATAATATAATTTAAGAGACATTGTTAAATTGTTGAATATTTATCAAATTCGATCATGCTTGAGTAGTCCTTGACATAGTTTTAGAGAGCTCTTGAAAGTAATCGACCTATAGTTTTAGAGAGCTCTTGAAAGTAATCGACCTTGGCCTGACATTGCCGGTGACATCAGGTGAATACGGCGTTTTTTGTTTGTTTGTTTGCACGAACACAGTAAAAAAACATCTTAGAAATTGACCTGGAGACGCACGACTCATTAATCTGCTGGCATTTGCATGGTCCCAAGAAGATGCACAAAATGTGAACATTGACGAAGTTACTGAAGATTTTTATCGTTGGATACAAAGACGATATCCTTTGTTTGATTTTTTTTTAGCAAACCGTCGTAGTACATTTAGTATGCTATATTTACAAAACTAGAGTTTGAATACAATTTTAACATCGATTGCAAGTTGCACTGTACAAAATCAAAATAAATATACCAGAACCTAATTTCGAATAATTTCAATCCAATTTAGTGACAAATTGTCGCTGACAATACATTACATGCGGACATGTTGCAGAACTGGCTTGGAAATGCAGACGACACAACTCAACAAGGCGGCCAAATTTTGGTTTTGGCCCCATGATTATATTTTTTTGATAATTATGTGACGCTGTTCGAGTTTTTGAGAGCTCAATGGAGTTGTGTCGCAAAAATTGACGTCACTCGACACTTCTTTCATGCCTACAAGCAAAGCATTAGATTATCTTTTTTTACGAGTATTTTAATTTAAAAAAAAATTAATAATTCAATTATGATTTACCAGCGCCTTCTCTGAGGGCCCAACCGCCAACTAAAATCTCCAGAGCATTTCAGCGTCCCTGGGTCATCCTAATATCGCCACCCGCCTCCAAATGAAAACAGGTGCTAATTTCGCTTCATGGTTTTTTCAAGTATTGGGCGTGACGTATCGCCTATAAAACAATCTCACAATCTCACTCCCAGCTACAATTTCTTCAGATAACTGTGAAGTATTTTGAGACCGTGTGCGATGGACACGATGATGGGTGAGCCGGGCTACATGTTCTGGTCAAGTATGGGGGATGTTCTGTTCTTCAATACGCTTGGGGCGGTCCTGTGTCTGTACGCCCTGCACGTGGAGCTCAGGAAGGAGAAGGACCCCAGTTACAAGGCACTGTGTGACATCGGTGATAACATGAGCTGCTCCAGAGTGCTGACATCAGAGTGAGTCAGCACGCTTTGAAACATCTTTTCTTTTACCCAGTTCTTATACAATCTAGTTATCTTTTTAATAAAAAACATCGGAGTGTTTCTTAAACTTTTGGAATGTGGGTCCACTAAAATAATGACAATAATTGATGTAACACAAAATACATATTTTGTATTGTTTTAGAAATATGGGCCTGAATCATACTGAATGTATTAGTTTTTCTGTTGACTACTTGGATAGTTTCAGCCATCTTAAATGCCTAGTGGCATCACATAGGAGACTTGACCAACCCATCTTAAATGCCTAGTGTCAGCACATAGGGGACTTGACCAAACCATCTTAAATGCTTAGTGGCAGCACATAAGGGGACTTGACCAACCCATCTTAAATGCCTAGTGCCAGCACATAGGGGATTTGACCAACCCATCTTAAATGCTTAGTGGCAGCACATAGGGGACTTGACCAACCCATCTTAAATGCCTAGTGGCAGCACATAGGGGACTTGACCAACCCATCTTAAATGCCTAGTGGCAGCACATAGGGGACTTGACTAACCCATCTTAAATGCCTAGTGGCAGCACATAGGGGACTTGACCAACCCATCTTAAATGCCTAGGGGAAGCACATAGAGGACTTGACCAACCCATCTTAAATGTCTAGTGGCAGCACATAGGGGACTTGACCAACCCATCTTAAATGCCTATAGGCAACACATATCATAGGGGACTTGACCAACCCATCTTAAATGCCTAGTGGCAGCACATAGGGGACTTGACCAACCCATCTTAAATGCCTAGTGGCAGCACATAGGGGACTTGACCAACCCATCTTAAATGCCTAGGGGAAGCACATAGAGGACTTGACCAACCCATCTTAAATGTTTAGTGGCAGCACATAGGGGACTTGACCAACCCATCTTAAATGCCTAGTGGCAGCACATAGGGGACTTGACCAACCCATCTTAAATGCCTAGTGGCAGCACATAGGGGACTTGACCAACCCATCTTAAATGCCTAGGGGCAGCACATAGGGGACTTGACCAACCCATCTTAAATGCCTAGTGGCAGCACATAGGGGACTTGACCATCCCATCTTAAATGGCTAGGGGCAGCACATAGGGGACTTGACCAATCCATCTATCCTTTGTTATGTACACATTTTTATTTTTTCTAGGTACAGCCAAGGTTTTGGTGTCATGCATGTTTTTTTTGGAAAAAATCACATTCTCAACTCTAGGAACTGTAACATGGGCCTTGTGGTTTACATAGTCAACATATTGATGTGTAAGTAATGGCACTATTGTATACCAGCAGTAACATCACCATTATATACCTGTATTAACATTAGTATCAGATACATGCAGTCAAATCACTATTAAAAAAGTGCGGGAACCTCATTTTATAACCTGCAGTAACATCAAAATTATATACCTAAACCAACATCACTATTATATAACTATACCAACATCACTATTTAATACCTATACCATCACTATTATATACCTAAACCAACATCACTATTATATAACTATACCAACATCACTATTTAATACCTATACAATCACTATTGTATACCTATACCAACATCACTGTAATATCCCTATACCAACATCACTATTATATACCTATACCAAAATCACTATCATCATTATATACAAAAAAAATATGTATTATCCTCACTATTATATATCTGCAGTAATATTATTATCAAATAACTGCAGAAACATCACTATTATATACCTGCAGTAACAATAATTGCTACGTGCCAGGGGCAACATCAACATTATTATAAAACTGGAATCACTTCACTATTGTTACCTACCTACAGTTATATATTAATATATTACCAGCTGATATGTCCACCTATGCCCGCGATTACACTGATTTAAATTTAACTGCTCTCACAGTTACACACATATATTATTCATTTATTTATATATTGCAACTATCTGTTTTGTCATGTGCCTCAAAATGTTTTACCAGAGTTAAACCCCCCCCAAAATAAGAGTACAGAATCAATAATGATGAATGATTGTTACAAATATTTGATCAGGCTATTCCTTAAATCTTAAAAATAATAGAACTATGGAAGCATTGCAATTTCCCTTGAACAAAAGAAAATTGTACAATAAAAAGTATATAATCTTAGATACCGGTATATAATAAAAGTATTACATAACAATAGGGTGTAACGTTATATTTTTTTTAGTATTATCAGGCGTATGTGCTTTGTTTGCTGCTCTATATGGCAGTAAAGTGTGGAACACATATGTCAATCATGGGCTGAAACTCAACAGCTTCTGTCAAAGATGTCTCTGTTGCATTTTGCGCATATGATGGCAGGACAAGGTGCCATAGAGGTCTTGGAATGTGCCAAAATGTGTGGCATCTTCTACGCTCTTAGCAAGAGGCACCTTTGCTGGTTATGCTATGTAAGGAGAATTGAGGAAAGTCGTATTCCAAAGGATCTGCTGTATAAAGAGTTGGCAGAAGAGGCAAGACTAATTGGATGGTATCGGCTGTGATTTAAAGATGTTTGCGAAAGGAACATGATGGAAGCCAACATAGAAATCAATAAATGGGAGATCATGCTGAGCACTGTTCCTGCTGACAAACAGCAGAGTATGAAAGAGTCAAACAAGCAGAAGATATGCGGGAAAAAGAAGCCTTTGCAACAAAAACAGCATTATGGAACAGCCAACTTTAACAAAAACAGCATTATGGAACAGCCAACTTTAACAAAAACAGCATTATGGAACAGCCAACTTTAACAAAAACAGCATTATGGAACAGCCAACTTTAACAAAAACAGCATTATGGAACAGCCAACTTTAACAAAAACAGCATTATGGAAAAGCCAACTTTAACAAAAACAGCATTATGGAACAGCCAACTTTAACAAAAACAGCATTATGGAAATCCAACTTTAATCAGGAGTCAAGGTTCTCCTGCGAGAAATGCAGCCGAGACTGCCATTCCAGTAAATCCCTCGTAAGCCATTTAATGAAGTGTCAACAGCTAATCCGTTATCTCATGAAGGTGGAATGATGCCATATAAAAACATACGTTTGGCAGCAAACGAGTTTGTAAACTCGCAAAAAGCTTTGTTCAGCTCTGTATAAAACAATTAACAAAGCATCAATTATTTGAATAGACTGTATTTTAAGTTTTTACTAACAGTTCATAAGATGATTTAAGCCCTATGAGGCATAAATTGCTTTGATGGAACATAATATATGTTTTGAAAAAAAGATAGGGCATCTAAAACTCAATGAAACCTCTGGTGAAAGATAGTGCATTGAAACTTCCAATAAATTAGTAGAGGAGATTCAAGTATAGCTACCAAGGATTCATCTGAAGTCCTTTCTTCAAAATGTACCTTTATTTTTGCAGACGTCAGTTGTGAAAGTTAATGAAAGTGAATATTTGTGTCGGTAATAACCTTCATTTTTCTACTGATTTTATGTTGAGGAGAGACACAATAAAACACTTTAGATTTAACCAATAAAAAAAGAGTGATTATTCCAAAAATGGGACACGAGAGCCAGAGAGGTTAATTTGTCCTTTTCCATGACAACAACTCCCATTTGTTTCCCCGTCTGAAGTTTTAAAGCTATTCGAAGGATGAAACGTTTAAGCCCGAGTCTAAAAAAATAAACAATATAAATAACAATCTCTTTCCGTCCCCAGGTCTTGCTCTGCCCACACCCCTCGCAGCCAGCATCATGTACTACAGCTCTATAGTCAATGTGTTGGGCTGTGTGTACTTGGCAGTCATACTCTTCTTTGTGCTGAAGGATGTCTGTTTGGTATGCTTGTCAATGTACGCTATAAATGGAAGTCTTCTGTATCTAACATACAACATGCATACATTCTATCACTGAAAACATTTTTTCGCTACTTGTGTATGGTTATCTGTTTACTAAAGGCATTTGATGGAAAAGTTTTTTGGCCCCCAAGAACATTGTTCCAAAGAGGATTAACGTGTTCCAAAGAGGAATAACTTGTTCCAAAGGGGAATAACTTGTTCCAAACTGTTCTTCCATAATTCCAGGTTTTCATTTTAATATCTTACTGTGTCATGCATTTATGTATGTTAAAGGCCTCCACATGTGTTTGCTAGAACATAAAATTATAAATAACTTTTTTATTTGGACAATTGCCAGCCCAATTATAACTGTGACGGTTTTCTTAAGATAATATTTATATTTTGATGATGGGAGATTCTATCAATTTACTTGATGAAACAAACATTTCTAACAGAGAGACTGAGAGTGAATCCTTAAGATAATATTGATATTTTGATGTTGGCCGATTGTATCGATTTACTTGAAAACAAAAATTCTAACTGTGAGAGATTTCTTAGATAATATTTATATTTTGATGATGGGCAGATTATATCAATTTACTTGATGAAATACAATTACTGGTAACCCTCCAACTTGCTTTAAAAAAAACAAACACTTGTTATTGTGTAGGAAAATAGGTTAAGTCTATACTGCTTAACATAAGCAAGTTTCTTGTATGAAATGTTTTGTAGGATACAAATAAAATATTTGTAAACATAAATCATATTTGATTTAATAATTATTGTTAGCTGTGTTAAAGTTTTATATTAAAACTGCTGAAGAAGCCTGGCATTTATTTTGAAATTTTAAGTAGAAAATTGCTTGTTTAGTCTTAGCGACCATTCATAAGAGAAGAATATTGTGGAACCCTTCTGAGGTTACCCTCAAGTTATTTAAACTTCGAGATATCTTATTACAAATATGCACTGGGGTGGTGGGGGCAGGGGGTGGTGATAATTTGCAGGAGAACGCTGAAAAAAATTGGTGTGCTGACGTGATCTTTGTGTTTTAAAGATTTTGTTCCATTTTTTTTTTCTATTTTAAAAGAAGTATTTTAAATTGAACAGAAGAAACAGCAAATCACTAACCAGTGCAACCATAGTATGTGCCACAGGTTATCTGATGACATTGTAAAATTCTACATAACTCTGTGCAAATTGTAAGATCCAGGTCCTTGAATTCAAGAAAATGCTTCAGTTTATAGACAACTACTGATTTTGAATAGTTTCAACATGACTTTATAGCACTGTTTGCTGTGCTCATTAAACAATTGTGTTTCTGATAATTTTTGTAATTTATTCTGTATGATGCATTATAACTCTAATTTAATGTTTTATGGATTTATATTTTTAAGAAACCTGAAGAAATAAAAATGAAAGTTTGACATAGAATGTTTGTACATTTTAATTAAATTTCAGTATTATTTTACAGCCTTCAGTTGATCATCAGTAATAGAAATAAAACATTAAATATATTTTTTTTTAATTTAAAGATTTCGATTTTACATTAAAGTCTTGCACATAAACTCTCAATTGCTAATTCAAAAGAAAATTCTACAGCCACCCCATAGTGACGTCTCACAAATGTACTTTCCTGCAGCCAAAAGCAGCAGATAACATTTTGTATAGCAACGGTATTCATATAATTTAATACCACTACAAGTTAATAAGCTTTTAACCTGCTAAAAATGTATATTTGTATAAACAAAACAAAAAAAAAGATCATATTCTTGAATATAAATATCAAAACGCATTAATTAAATTAAATTAATTAAACATTCAATGTAAGCCATCAATGATAAATTACAACACTGTGTTAGTTGAAACAGATGTCAGTTACCAACAAGTCCCATCTAAAAATAGGAGGAAGCTGCTCAATAAGAAACAGACCAGAAGGCCTGTTGTAGATAAGCAGGTATTGCTAAAAGATCACAGGCAAAAAATAACTGCTTGGCTTTTTTACCTAAGGTGAGTTATCTACACTTTGTTGATAAAAATATTTTTGTGGACATTTAAAAAAAGTAAAATTACTTTTAGTCATAAACAACAACAGAATGCAAAGAAAAATTATAACCTTGAATAAAAGGTTACAACTATTAAAAAATTACACTTTTAAAATTTGTATAGCAAAACAATGTAATCACAAAAGTGAAGTATGGGAAAGTTGCATACACAGCCTTGTGTATATGGCCTTAGCAAAAGTGCACTTATGATATTTTAACATACTTAGCTCACAGAAAAAAATAATTGAATTCTCTTTCCAAATTAAACAATTAAAAAGTTGGAAAATGATTTCCTGACTAGAACTAATTGTTAACTACTGTTGGCTTTAAAGTTCAAAGTTCATGGCATTAAAAAAATTTCAGAATCAATCGGTGGGCAATTCAGTAGCAGCAAGGCATCTATTGACCGAATGTCCCTCGCTAGATGTTTTGGGGGAGGCCAGGGCGGCGAGAGAGCCCTAAGTGAGGAAAATTTTATATGGCACAGCTCAGCAGATGGAGCTGGTAGACAATGTGCTAGCCAGGGTCATAAGAGAGTAATCTTAGATCCTCACCAGAATATGTGCGTTAGAAGTAGCAAAGAATTTCAGTAGCATCTCAGCAGAACGTTGAGTCTGGAACCAAGCCACCCTTGTTGGAAACTTGGTCCCCCAACACAATTGCTCATTGACAGAGCATTTACAGACTCTCAGCTGCTTTATTAGGCTGAACCCACAATGAGAACCAGCCTGCCGCCACTGCCACCAAGCACACATGACCGTGTCCCACCTGCTGGCTGAATGCCATGCACCAGGGCTGGGGAGAATGGTGGGTTCAAAATCCAACATTACATGGACTCGTTGTATGGTGGTGCCCAGGGTATGAGGCATTCTGCTGTGTTCATAGGTGGGACCACAAGGAGCGATTAGCTCTTCCCTTGAAGATTGTGTGTTAGTATGAGTAAGAAGGCTGTAGAGTCAAATACATTTGTAATAGTTGTGCCTGCATGACTCATGTCAATGAAAGGGCTTGTTTTCTCATGTGGAATTTAAGTTTTGTATCACAAAATCTGTTCTTTAAAAATTCATGTAAAATTATTAAACCTAGTCACGTCATAACAATTTCCCAGAATTCTGTCACAAATATAACACTTTTAATCTATTTCATAGAATTCAGCACACAGCTAAGACTTGAATTTTTATTTATTTATGGAAATTTAGAGGGTCTGTCCTTGATCTATTTTAAAACAATTCATGTTATCTTTTCCAGCTACAGGTGTTAATAAGTCCTAACATCAAAGCTTAAGGAAAGTATGAAGGGGTACGAGTTTTATCTAAATCAACACTGTTAGTTAAGCCGGGGGCGGCGGGGCGCCCCGCTCTACTTCTGTTTGTTAATGTAACCTCCTTTTTTTTTAATATGATGTCAAATGACATGCTTATCCACATCCTTCAACATTCTCTTGTTTAAGGTGAGGTGCAATAACTTTTCACATTTGAAATGTGACACAATTCCAAAAATTAAGAATAAAATAAAAGTATAAACCCCCGGCCCCCCCAACCCCATTTTTTTTTTAAACAAGGCACCCAGTTTATAAAATAATTGTGTTTCCATAAGATAGCGTTACTTCTACTCTACAAATTAGGTCAATTGCTCATGCTTCATCATTTGATCTGAAATAAACCCGTAGGGCTCAAATATAGCCACTGAAATCTGAATAGGAACATTTTAAAAAATAGAGTGTCTTGAAACCTGTGAAGATTTTTTTCCGGGTCAATTATTAATACGTTTTGAAGACCTAGGGGAACAATGGTAACAACTAACTGGATGTTCTTTATTCCCAATAAAAAGACCATCAGTCATGCACATTATATTACAATTGTTCAGAAAACAAGGGGAAGGTTATGTCTATGAACTCAGCTTACGTCCACTGGCTTTGATGTCCTATTTAGCTAGAGTTGATCATGACCAGAATGCCCACAGAAATTCACACCCAGTTTGAGCTTGGGTGCTGCATCTAATTCTCTAGTGCTGCATCCATCTATATATTCATATCACCGTAGCTGACATGCATGGGGCTCTGCTGATTGATTTCTCTCTCTAGAGCTTCAAGATCTGCTTGACTTATGTTGCCACTGATGTCCAACCAGTCGGCAAGAAGTGAAGATGACAGAGGACTCTGTTCAGGTCGCATACTAAAAAAAAGGAAATAAATTAACCATGACTGCATTTAAAAAAAAAAAAAATTAAGCTCTCAGACACAAAAGTATATTAAAAAAAGGGAAATAAATTAACCATGACTGCATTTTTAAAAAAAAATTTAAGCTCTCAGACACAAAAGTAGATAATCACTTTCACAAATTGTGTTTGACTGTAAATAGATTATTTTTGTTTCAAGACTTAACTTGTCTCCAAGAATTAAAAGATATTTTCATATTACCCAGTAAAATAGTTTTTTTTTTTTTTTAGTTTTAACTGTGGCATGGTTTTCTAGATTGTGTTTAAAAAGAAATATTATTTAAAACTGAGTGAGTAGTAAATTTTATGCCATACAAACTTTTGTTTCAAGACTTAACTTGTCTCCAAGAATTAAAAGATATTTTCATATTACCCAGTAAAATAGTTTTTTTTTTTTTTTAGCTTTAACTGTGGCATGGATTTCTAGATTGTGTTTAAAAAGAAATATTAGTTAAAACTGAGGGAGTAGTAAATTTTAAGCCATACAAACGTGAAGATGATATTTTGAAATGAAAAACAATGGGACCTCCGCAAAATACCAAATGGTTGCACAGAGACCTAATAGACTAATTGGATTGTAACACAATGCATGCCAAAATGATATCCTCTCATCGGCGAACATCACTATTTTAATCTTAAGGTAAAACAGCCAGCAGGAACAAAGTAAGGTGAAAGTGTTGATATTTAAACGTAATTAAGTCAACTTTACTCTTTATTTTTCAAATGGCCACTCTCAATTTATAATTCTATTTTCATATTCCATAAGCTAGTGTTGCAAACACTTTCCAAGAAAAGAGAAATAAATTTTAAAAAATGATTTAAAAGTCATATTTTATTTAAAGTTAAAGGAAAATATTATTTTCTGTGTTGAAAATTACACTTTTTTCTTTTTTAAAATGTTAACATGTTAAATCTATTCTTAATAGCGTTACATTCTACAAATGTTCAATCTAGTTTGGCTGTAATAATGTCCTACCTTGCATTGTCCTGTGCGTCAGTCAACATATTGTCCAGATCCATACCCACACCATACCCTGCTCCGGTGCCCTTTGGAGTAAGGGCCAGCGCAGGTGGGAAGATGGCAGACACCTGAGAGCGTGAAAGCTGCTTGCTTATCAGTGCTATGAGATCAGCATGTGCGTCTGTGCCTCGTGGCGGGTGGCTGCAGTTGATTCTCAGTTTGTGACCTGTGTTTGTAGATCCTGTGAAACAATGATGGTGGGATAAAAATCTCTGTGTGTAAAGAGTAAGATTGTTGTGTGCACAGAGTAAAATCCTTGTGTGTGTAGAATAACTTCCTTGAGTTATTAGAGCAACATCCTTGAGTGTATAGAGTAACCTTCTTGTGAGTGCTGAGTAAAATCTTTGTGTTTTTAGAGTAACAGCCTTGTGTAACATTGCTTGGGCTGAGCAATTATTTTTTTCACATAATTGATAATAATTAGTAAAAATAATGAGCAAACATTTGACCCACCTACCCATGATATATTGACCAATGAGTGGTAGTCAGCATACATAAGACCAAATTACCCACGATATAGTGACCACACATCTGACCGACTTACCAGCTACAGAAGAGCCAGATGCCAGACGAACTCCTTCTTGTGCAGCAAATGTGTTGAAAGTTCCAGAATTTAGAGAAGACATGGGGACACTGCTCTGTGACATGGTCATGGGTTGGTTCCTGATTAAATTCTGTTCTTGACCCTGTTGATGAGCCTGGCCTTGAGTGAAACTGTTAGTCTGAAAATGACTGATGTCCTGGGGGTAATCCGTTTGTTGTGAATGTGGTGGATGGAAGCCGGGAAAATTTTGTCCGAATGGCATGGAGGGAGGCGAAGCTGTTGAGGCCAGGTTCTGGAAATTCTGCAAGCTCCCGTACGAGTTTCCACTGCCGTAGATCTGAGAGTGGAGGTGCTGGCCTCGCTGTTGCTGGTGGTGATGATGTTGGTTTTGTTGAAGGTGATCCGAATGGGGTGGAAAATCTGTGGTGTTTTGAAAAATCATGTTTGGGTGATGGATCTGGGAGCCGTAGTTTAATATTGTCGGGGTCTGAGAGAAACTAGAGACACTGTCTTGCTCACAGAAGCTTACAGGAAAATCAGCTGTGTCAATGCTCTGGGAAAACTTTTCAGGGAACTTACTGTCATTGTGCTGAAAATTCAAGGGGAAATTACTCTGATTTGGGAATGAGCTCGAAAATGACTGCTGTGTGTTGTAAGCAGCAAATGGTAAAGACGAGCGCTGGCTGCGCAGCTGAACTGGGTCAGGGTTGCCGGGCGAATGAGTGTGACGGCGCAGCAGGCTGGGTGTGGAGTTGGAACGAGTCAACTGGTCCTCGTGGGTTGGAGGATACGAGCTGAAAGCCTGCTGGGCCAGTGGGGGTGAAGATATACTGTGCTGGGGGCTCTCATGGGGCGCCCCCATGTCAAAATGGGAGTTTTGTTCAGGGACAGTGTTGGTCTGGCTGAACTGTGCGGGGCCGTGGTATTCTGGGTGTTGTAGCGGTGTTGAGCTAATATCGGGTTTGGGTGAGTCCTTGAGGTGCTCGTCCAGAAAATCATAAAGGTCATTTCCTTGACTCCGAGGCGAGAGTTTATCTTCCTTAAATAAACCACCTGAATCTGGATGCAGTAGATGAGGATCAAGCAGAGATGAGTTTGTGAACTGATTGGAACCCAAGATGGTGGACTGAACTACAGGGGTGTCTGTGAGAATGTTCTTGACATCAGCTGAGAAGTCAATGTTTGGTTGGGGTGAAGAGGTAAAGTTATGAGTCTGTGGGGCAGCATTCTGTTGGATGGAAGAGTCTGACTGACTTTTCAAGGTCTGCAAGGTTAACCCCAGGCCACTGTTTTGATTTCTCATCAGGATTGCATTCTGTAGAAGGTTCTTTGTGCTGTCCGATGCCGCTTGGATCGCACCAGCACTGCTTGAAATGACCTGATGTTGGCCGATGTCCAGGTGCGGATAAATCCTCTTGAACTCCATCTTCCCAGGGTTTAGCGTCGAGGGTATGGCCAGGACGGGTATGAAATTCGTCTGAACTATATTCAGCTGTGTTGTGGGCATGAGGACTGTGCCACCAGAGTTGATGTGGTTGGATGCCATGTTGACAGATGTGCCCAACGTCACTGAGGTGGCTGCTGTTGTCTTGGCCAGGATCTGCCTCGGTTTTGTACCGGGCAAGTTCTTCTGACCCCCACCTGTCTCAGATGATATGTCTATGTTGGAAAACAGGCTGGTCACTTGTGGAGGGGTCATGGCTGGACCAGGGTGTGGGGGACTTGTTGCATCGGCTTGTTGTCCCCCCTGTCCAGGATTCTGCATGACTGTCCATCGACGAAGGAGCTCCACGTCCTGACTGGACAAAGTGATAGACTGATCTTGACAGCCTGCTGATGAGAAAAAAAATGAAAGCAATGACAATAGTATCAAAATTAGTATACAAAAAAAATAATTAAAAAAACAAAGGTTGTAAAGCTCTGTTACCTTTAATCAGGGGCATTTATCGGCTCCTGCTCCACAACACCCCCCCCCCCCCCCCCACACACACACACAACCATACACATTGTAAAATCTTTGGGTCAAGCCAGTCATGGTATTGGTGTTTAATTCTTACAAAAAAATGTACAGCAAAAATATTGTTAGAGCGTTGTTGACTATTCAGTAAAAATATTGATAACAAACTATTACAATTTCACGAGCAGTTCAATAATTCTTCACATTTCTCAGCAAACCAAATGATCAAATCCTGGGTCATTCCATACCAGATGATTGGAGTTCAATTCTCAGCCTAAGCCTGACAGGTAAAAAGGACATTTTTTCTTTCTCTAACAACCCCCACCTCCCAACCTTTCATTACTTATAAATATATGAATGACACACCTTTCATTACTTATAAAGATATGAATGACACACCTTTCATTACTTATAATGATATGAATGACACACCCTTCATTACTTATAAAGATATGAATGACACACCCTTCATTACTTATAAAGATATGAATGACACACCTTTCATTACTTATAAAGATATGAATGCCCCACCTTTCATTACTTATAAAGATATGAATGACACACCTTTCATTACTTATAAAGATATGAATGACACACCTTTCATTACTTATAAAGATATGAATGACACACCTTTCATTACTTATAAAGATATGAATGCCCCACCTTTCTTTTCTTTAGATTTTTTCACTTTTTCAAGTGCTCGCTCTTTCTTTTTTCTTCTCTTCTCTTCCCTTTCCTTCTGTCTCTGGGCAGCAGTTACGGGCCTTGTGTCTTTGGTCTCCTCTCCTTGAGACTCTGAAATAAGATCATTCAAGCAACAGTAAGTGTATTACATTCAAGCAACAGTTAGTGTATTACATTCAAGCAACAGTTAGTGTATTGCATTCTCATAACATGATTGAAATCCTCCAATCCAAAGTGTGCACTGCTGCGCCCTGCACATAGGAGCGAGCGTATTCTCTTTGAGAGTAGAATGGGTAGAGGGCGCCTCAAGGAAAGAATGAAGGCATCGGACCCACCAAACTAGGGAGACAAATAATCCTCTTTACAGCCTCTTATGTAATTATTTTTCTAGATCCGCCACTGGTTTTAGTATAATATTAATACAACACAATTTTGTGAAGGCATTTGTGCCAATAAATAATGTTGAAGTCAATAAATAAGGCTGTATTTTTGGCTATGTCTGTTATATACTCATTGGCATTTTCACTAATCTGGGGCAGCGTCCTTGATATAGGAATTGGATGTAGTGTGTTATAAGTGGTGAGATGTCTGTAATTATGAAGAATTTGTGAAATGTTTTTTGACAGATGCGTTTCTGAGATTTTTTTTAGGGTTTGGCGGAAACATGTTTCGGGCCATAGGAATTGCCTGGATTCAGAGATCCATGTTCTACGTGGGTCATGAACGCTTAATGCACGTTTTTATTGGTGCACACAAATGAACGTCTTTCCTCTGCGCTGTGCATGAGATAGCTTTGCACATTACATGAGAACATTGTGGTGAGTATTACTTTCCTTGACATCTGAGGTGTGCATGAGATAGCTTTGCACATTACATGAGAACATTGTGGTGAGTATTACTTTCCTTGACATCTGAGATGTGCATGAGATAGCTTTGCATATTACATGAGAACATTGTGGTGAGTATTACTTTCCTTGACATATGAATGTTGTGAAACGTATCAATATTGAATAATCATTACTAGACCAAAGGTAGGAAACCTTTTCAGAAATAGCCACAGCTGTGGCAAATAAAAAGTAAAATCCCCCACACTAAATATAAAAAAAAAAAAATACTATAAATCAAATGAGAGTAAATATCGCCTGGCTGCCTGGTAGTTTTTTTGCAGTAAATCTTTAGGGCCCTAAGAAAAGAATGGTTAAATATCCCCAAAAGTTTGGCAATCTGGGAGAGATCTCCCCCACCACCCCCTCTTGATTCATCATTGGTTTAAGTTTGGTGCTTAGTTTTTTAGTGACGGAGGTGTGGCTAACTCAAGGATGGCTCCCCAGGGAGAGTGGGATCATTGTAAAAACCATTAAAAAAAATTCCTTACATTAAATATATGCTACATTACAAGATGGCAAGTGGCATCATTCCTAAACAGCTAAAGGTTGGAAAGCAAAAACATACAATTTCAACCATTGCCAGGCAAGACTAACACAATGATATTTGTAACACTCATGACTGCCCACCTGCTCTTTGTAACACTCATGACTGCCTGCCTCCTCTTTGTAACACTCATGACTACACACCTGCTCTTTGTAACACTCATTACTTCACACCTGCTCTTTGTAACTCTCATGACTGCCTACCTGTTCTTTGTAATACTCATAACTACACACCTGCTCTTTGTAACACTCATGACTGCCCACCTGCTCTTTGTAACACTCATGACTAAACACTTGCTCTTTGTAACACTCATCACTAAACACCTGCTCTTTGTAACACTCATGGCTACATACCTGCTCTTCTTCTTCTTTATATTAAGGGCCCATGATCAATTTATTGTAACACTCATGACTGCACAACTGCTCTTTGTAACACTCAAAGACTACGCACCTGCTCTTTGCTTCCTCTGAGTAGCATTCATCAGGGCAAGTTTCATTCTTGCCTTTGTGTCCTCTGAAATTGTGTTTCCCCCTTTTTTATCCCCTTGACCTTTCAAGTCTTTGTCCCCAGCCACCTTCCTGTCCAGTTCGTCTTTCTCTTCATCTTCTGAGATCACTTTATTCATGCTGAGTATATCCGACTGGTGTGTGTCCATGGGTCTCCCATCATTGGACTGGGCGCTCAGCATCTCAATATCTGCACAGGCAGTCACCACATGAAGTTTACCAATGTCAACAGACACCGGGGAGACCTTGTTGCTGGGTTTAAAGTCAACACTGCTGGGGGCTTTAAATACCAGATCATGTTCTGCCTTGTTGGGTTTAATCTCACCTGAATAACAAAATATGCATGTTAAAAATAATAATATATTTTTTAGTACATCTGCTAAGTGGCACATCTGTGTTCAGTGAGTTTGTCACACTTTTGCCCTGTGCTTGCCAATCAAATTATGTGTTGAACAACAGTGCGGACTTACCAGAGTTTGGCGGTGGTTGAGCTGACTCCACCACACTGAGGTCATCTTCCAACTTTCCCTCTTTATGTCCATGATCCTCTGGTTTTGGAGCGGGCCGCAGGCAGGCGCTGAAGCTGAGTGTCGGAGCTTTTGGCTGGTGGAAGCTCATTATCTCATCCATTATGGCAGACCTCAGCTGATTTTTATCCAGATCCTGAAATGTACAAAAGTTGAGCATTCACATTTGCAAATGTTTTTAATTAAATATGACTTCACATCAAAGTTAACCCGGTTAAATAATTTACTCCAGAGCAAAGTTTTCATTATTTAGAAATAATGATTTTTTGTTTGTTTCAATCATGTCTTCATGTTCTCGTAAGTATTGAAAGAAATGGTGGATGTATTCGTGAAGCACTCTGAATAAAATCCGAAAGAACACCATCATTATTAAAATTAATTTACACTATTTGTGATAGAGCGTGGGGGGAGAAAATACCAGATTACCTCTTTTTCAAAGTCAAAATTAAATGTTGGGACACAGATGGGCTCATCATCTGGGTCATGGTAGTTATTGAGCAGCCTGTGGGACAAAGCTCGCTCCACCGTGATGCGATCTGTTGGATTCAACACCAACATTTTGCTGAGCAGGTCCAGAGATTTTTTACTAGTCTTTGGGAATAGCTTGTCCCAGGAAACTGGTTCCTTTTTAGTGAACCCTGTCAGGAAAAAATAGTTGGGAAAAAAAAGGTTTAGAGTCTTAGGAAAAAAAAATGAACATTTTGGAATTACTATGTCGTTACATTTTATATGCTTTTTAAATCCCTTTTTAAAAGCACTGGGCGTAATTTTATTATAGTAAGTAAAAATCATAAAAAAAAGCATGAGGCACTAATCCTTACAGTGTAAATATGCTTAGTAAATAATAAGCAACTTCTTTCTACTACCTTTAATAATTCTTTTGAGAATATCATTTTGGCAATTCTTCAACAGTGCATCGGAAGGAGTGCCCAGCACACCGAGAATCAGCTTCACTTGTGTAATGTAGTCTTTTCCTACAGGTATGGAATTAACACACACACACATAATTTTAACAACACACAAATTAACAACTATTTACAAATCATTCAAATTTTTTAAACTGAAAATTCTTAATAGCCTTTTTGAAAAAAAAAATAATTTATAAAATTGGTTCACACACTGTGTGTCGTGCAGCAATAAAGAGCCGCAGCTCCCCCTCAAGACACCTCAAATTGAAAAAAAAAAAATTCATTGCGAATTCTCTTTTTCACAGTGCACTTGTTAGGATTTCATACTTGATTTAGGAAAACCTGGATGCTTAAAGGGCACAGCGACTCAAAAAAAGTTTGGGAATATCCGATTCATACAAACAGATAAAACAGAATTGTTTTTTTATCATCTCAGACCATGACACAATGTTGCATGATGAACAATGTTAGCTACAGAGTTTTATTTTTCAGCTCGGGTGGAATACATTTAAAATATCATGATACCTGGAAACAAATGCTTCCTGCCAATCATCTCAGCAAAAATGCAGCCCACAGACCACATGTCCACAGCGGTCCCATATTCTAGCATTGAAAGGAGAATCTCAGGGGCACGATACCACCGTGTTGCCACATACTGAGTCATGTAGTAACTAGGTTCATTGGGGGTATAGAATACACCTCTGGCCATACCTGGATTAGATAAAGTTAAGAGCATCAAAATATGGTATCAAAATTCAATTCTTAACAATTAAGGCTTTTTTTAATGAATACTAGGTTGGGATATTGTGAGTTAAGGTGTTAAAATGAATGTGTTGAGACCATGGATGCTATGTGTCATGAATATGTCATAAATGGGTTGCGAGTGGTCATTTCAAAAGTGAAAAATGTTAATTCTCATATTTTAAATTAAAATATTTTTTCTATTCCATCTTAAAAATGCTGCACACATATTAATAATTAAGTTATAGGCTATAAATATGCAATAAGGTCCTCCTGTTTATTTTTTTAATTTGATGAGGTGAGAAGAACCTTCAACAACTTCTGATCGTACACTAATTTAAGTCAAGTGCATAATTAAAGTGTTCTGTTACCAAAATCTCCAATCCTCAAATGGCAGTCTTCATTAACAAGAAGATTGCTAGGCTTGAGATCACGGTGAATAACATTAGCAGAGTGGATATATTTTAATCCTCGCAGAATTTGATACAGAAAATAGCGAATGTGTTCCTCACTAAGTTCCTGTTCTGAGTAGATGATGCGATGAAGGTCACTTTCCATAAGATCAAACACAACATAGATATCCTGTAATTTAAAGAAACAATGACAGACTAATTTTTAATACAAAAATTAACGATTCAATATTAAGTGTTTAGTAAAAAGGAAAAGGTACAAAATAAATAACTTTAAAATTTACTAGTGTGTATCGAAGCTGTTGAACTGGGTTGAACATTTGTTAAAACTCAAAATTATATAAAACTTAAAATTGATCCTACTCATTAAGGTAACTCTTGTAAGGAGTCGATGGTTACCAAAATAAAATTATACTTTCTAACCTTAAAGTCTTTAGCATTTTCTTTGGGAAGCAGGATTTCTCGAATGCAAATGATGTTGTCGTGCTTGAAGTGCTTCAAAATCTTTATTTCTCTGTATGTTCGCTTAGCAATGGTCAATGCTTCAAAAACACTGGGAATCTTTTTGATTGCAACACGATCCCCAGACTTCTTTTGAATTGCTGAGCATACAACCCCATAAGCTCCTATGCCAATATTTTCTATAGGTTTGTAGTCAGTATCCTGCAAGTCAAATTTTACATCTAAAGATCGTTTTGCTAGACTCTTGCGAAGACGCTCCAAGTCAACAGCTTTGGTTTTTGATTTGTCATCGCCTCTAGTTGATGCTGGCTTTCCAGTTAATGTTCCGTTATCAAATTTTGAAGTCATCTCTACAAGACATGTACTGGTTTAATGGGGAGAATTAAAACAGTAACTGAAAATGTGTAAGGTAAACAATTAAATGCAGAATTTCACAAAGAAATTGACATTAATTAGCATTTAGTAAATTATACTGTAAGCATGAATGGTTATTGCTGATGGAAAAAGTCTTGAATACACTTAAGAACAATTTAAAGTGTGAGATCATAAAGAATTATTCTTAGACTAAGTCAATATATAATGGTATTACAACAGTGTAACCAATTTTATGCAACACTAAATTAAGGCTGTCAAAAGTTCTGTAGCTGTGAGCCAGATTCAAGAGGTAACAGAGGCATGGAGCCATAAATGGTGAAACCGAGGGTTGGGGGCATTTTAGGGAATTTATTATGTCTCCAGAAAAGCAAAACAACCCCATATAGTAGTGACATCTGCAACCGAAAATTTAAATTACACATTAATTTTTTTTTTCTATTTACATTTTAATGATTATTTTAATTACTTATAAAGGGAGCGCGAGTCATTCAAAACAGAGGCATGGGCCACAATTGGCTCACGAGCCATGGTTTGCTCCCCCCCCCCCCTTTGCAATAATTGAATAATAACTGAACTTATAGTTTACTATATGAAAAGCATTAGACTTGTTTAGTTATAAATATGATTTTTCCTAATTTTTCAACACTGTTTGTGATAAAAAGAAGGGAAAATAAATGCATTTAAATTTCAACAGTAACACACAAATAAACAAGGTTAGGTCATGTTAAGAATAAGAATGACATTTGATAGGCTAGGTCTATAAATGATTTGTGTCATGAAAGGTAAGTTTCGAGAGAAGTATAACTTTGAGTAAAAACAATTAACTTTGAGTAAAAACAATTAAAGTTTTAGAAATCTGATTTCAAACTGAGTATTGTTTTTTTTTACCATCATAGCACTACTAAGCCAATACAATACTCCAATTCTTGCTTAGCCACTTGCCATTAGCAAGCCATTTAAAACTGCACAATGCCCTGGGGGGAATTTCTATATAATATAAACCAAATCATACGATTATGAATAGGCCTCGTAGGTAAAGTTAACAGCGGGCAACAATGACTATAGACACGCCCAATGCACCAATATTCAGATTTAAAAGAAGTAAATTTCATATTTTGTTAGCATTTCTGCATCTTTGTCTATGTTAATATTTCCCAAACAAAGTTGTGCGCTTCTAACTTCTAAGGCATATGAGACAGATAACATCAAATGATAGGCAGGACTGGGCTCAATGAGGTGCAAACTAGGTTTTTTTGGGGTATTTTTACTAAAGTGTCATTGGTATAATTATAACTAATACAAATCACATAACCACACTGATGACACTGTCCACTCACTGGACCACTGTAAGTCTTCTAGTGTCTAGTACTAGTACCACTACTAAATTTGGCTACTGTCGAGAGATCCTCCTGTGACGTCATTTGCGTGTTTATTATAGTTGCAGTGAATTAGGGTTTAGGTTAGGTTGAGGGATCGATTATTGTTCAGGTTAGGCATAGGGGTCGATTTAGGGTTCAGGTTAGGCATAGTGGCATAGGGATCGATTTAGGGATACATTAGTGACAGAATTAACTGGTTGTGTCAAACAACATGGCGGCCATAGAGGGACGATCTCTCGAAATTTACCCTAAATTTAAATGTGTTAATTGACTATTAGTATTAATAATCTGGTGACTGCCACACTAATCAGTTACTAACTAATACTAGTAATCAGTAATTCTGTGACTATGTTACATAGTCACAGAATTACTGATTATTATGTATTAATGTATATTTCTGATTTAACAAATTAGTATCAGTGTAGTTACTGATTGATAACCTCAGAGTGACTCAGTGCGGCTGCATAATTTACTACTTTGTTGACTAGTCTAATATTACTAAAAAATAATAATTTAATAATGACTAATGACACTAATTGTGACTAATTGAAGTAATTGTAGTAATGAGTAGTAGTGTTAGAGTTAGTGTAAGTTATTATAGAGTATAGATGAAATATTTAAATTTTATTATAGATAGGCCCATTCTGTTTTGGATTGAACTGTACATTAAAAAATGTTAATTTGATATTCTTTATACCTATTTTCTGAACAAATTTTTTCTACTACATGAGTAAGATGAGAAGCAAGTTTTCCTCTATAATATAGTGCTCTCCCTTTCATATTTCCGGAGACGACAAAAACATTTGCCTTTTAAGAATATCGCAATACAATTTTTAATTTAATAATATACCTTTGTTTATTCTTTATATTATTTATTATTTGTTAAGTAAAACATTTCTCAACATTCACACATCATTAGCCTATCTTTTCTTTGTTTTTCAAACGTATGATTAAAAAAAATGTTACGTTTACGCCTACGGCCTATGGGGCTATCCATAAATGACATTACGCGTCTTTTATTTTTATTAAAAAAAATAAATAAAGTGGGGTGATCAGGTGATTATATGATGTGACGAGGGGGAGGTTGGGGGTGGAGCACGACCCAGTTCTAGTAGGTCGTGGGTTCAGCAATGTTACGTCACATTAAAATGCGGAACATTCTTGGGAAAAAAAGCACTTAATAGCTCTAAATTAAAAACATTTTAACATTGTTCTTTTATATAATAATTATTTTATGTTTAAACTACGATCACTGAGAGAATTTGTACAGGTATGCGATGTGACATCAGATGTCCTAGAAATTTCATCTGATCAAGTTACAGGCCGTCACGGAGGAGGAGACTCGGGGTGTAGTAACTTTGCCAGTCTTAAGAATTCTTGTCGAAATGTGAAGACGGGAGTCATATAATTAGGGCTACCACGTGCAGTGAGAGGGAACAGAGAATAGTTGACGGGGTGGGGGTGGTGATCCCAATACATTTTCTAGGACCGGGATTCTCAAACCTTTTTGCAGCACTGCATCTCCTTTCAATTTCAACCCCCCCCCCCCCCCCCCAAAAAAAAAAAAAAAAACCATAAAAATAAAATTATAATAAAATTAAAAAAAAAAAAAAAAAA
>CAXITT010000044.1:399970-433642 GCA_964033795.1 Lymnaea stagnalis | reverse complement strand
AATTTTTTTTTCCAACCCCCCCCCCCCCCCCCCACACAATTACCACCATACCCCCCCCACACAATTACCACTACTTATTAGTATATAGCTTTTACATTTATTCCTAAGTAAATTATAATGAAGGGGGAAGGGTGCCCCCTTTCTTTGGTATCAATCAACTTTTAGAACAACATACCTTAGGTCTGAGACTGAGATTTATTGTTTCAGGCATAGACTATTAGGAAAATAAAATTCTAAACGATTTTAGTTTCTCTGTCCCCAAGCAAAAATGTCAACATTATATGTTCGAATTAGTAAATTGCACCAATTTTTAATGATTTACGGACTGGGAAATATATCTTTGTCGGATTTGTTGACATATCCCATCCGTTTAATATTTTTATTAGTAAAAAACGGAGAAAACTGACATTTCAACAACTCACGATTAATTATTGCCAACTGGCAGATTAACAAATTGTTTATCGCCCTTACCTACTCAATATTCTGACGTTCCTTGTCATCAAATGGCTGATTAGTTAGAATAAATACCAGTTTTGCTTTGTTATTATTTCAAATATGCTAGGTGTATGCAATATACTATTATTAATTTAAAAATGCAATTAGAAATTTTATAACAAACGATAGCAACTATATACATAAAAATTTTCGCAGAACTGCATTCAGGTAGTTGTTTGATTGATGCTTTCAATACTAATTTAATTTTATTAGTCTAGTCAGCAATATTTATTCAAATAATTTATTGTTATTGAGTTTGAGTAAAGAGTAATGAGTCATAATGAGAAATCATAGAAGCCAGTTCAGGGTATAGGCCCTATTTATATATAATATAATTTATTGTAAATAATTTAATAACAGTTTTTTTTAAATTAGGCCTAAATATGATTATAATTATAATGATGATAATTGCTTTGAATTTGAATGAATTGAATGCCATCATATTATCATAAAGACAATGATTCATTATCAGACAGTCACAATGACAGTCATTATGGCGATGGCTATGGCCATGGCCTAATCAATAATTCATCAAGTAGGCAGTAGGCATATATTATTATTATAATTATTACAAATAAATAGTATTATGCGAGGTCAAGGCCGCCATGGAGGAGGAGAATCCAGCTGTGTGACTGTAGTCATGCATGGGGTGGGGGTAACATTTTTGTGACTAGAGGGGAGGGGTTTTAGCAATTTGTCATAGATAAAAACACGTAATATTAATGAAAAATAAGTTTACACTGGATAAAGACATTTTTAACAATATTCTTTGATACTACAATTACAATTGTCTAAAATTTTTAAATCACGATCTCTGAGAAAATCAGATATGTGAGGTCTGAAAAATTGCTATGAGCAAGTTACATGATGCTGTAGAGGAAGAAAATTTGGGTGTAGTGACATTGACAGTCATGAGAATTTATATCGGAAAGTAGAGACGGGAGTCATAAAATTAGGGCTACCACATGTAGTGGGAAGGAAAATAAAATAGTTGACGTGGGGGGGGGGGGGGAAGAAATGATCCTAGTAAATTTTCTAGGGCAGGGATTCATAACCTTTTTGTAGTGCTACATCCCCTATTTATTTTAAAACATTTCCCTTAAACCCTACCCGCCGTATTCACTGATTAACTATATTGTAATAAAATTTTAATAAATGAAAATAATTAAATAATTTAGTTATTGTAGTTTTATTTCTTTAATTAACTTTCTCGGAATGAGAGCAAAATGCACCAATAAAATTAATGAGCAAACAAATTTCACCTCAAAAACTTTTACTGCTGCTAATAAAAATGCATAAAACATAATTTTTTTTAAAGGCCGCAATAATTAGCCATGGCAGCTAATACAATTTTCTGTGTCTTCAACACCCCATGCGATTTGTCAAGGACAATAGTGGACATAGTGATCTTTTAAGGTGGGGAGGGGGCTGCAGAGGTTTGTGATGTTATATTTTATGGGATGTCTAACATATTGTGGTGATTTGTGACAATGGGGGGAAGCAGTGTCAATAATCGTCAAAATTTGCGTGACATCATTTATGGACGATTATACTTCTGATTTAAAAATAGCAGTAGGCCTAGGTACCATGGAATGGCTATAAGTAATATTTAGGCCTATTGGCATATACATAGGCCCAGTTATGAATTATTTCATTTTTATATTTATAATTATATTATTATTTAGTTCTTGGTATTGCTATAGTCCCATTAAAGTTGAAGGGCAATATTGGACGGCAGTGGTAGGATGCAAAAGTAAGTGTTATTAACTTAAAATAGGCTGACTGTCATCTTATTTTATCATGCCATTTTAGTCTTAAAGTTAGTCTGATAGTTAGTCTGGTCATTAGACTAAGAATAGTATTTTTAACACTAAATATATTAGTATTAATTATAAATATCAATAATACCATCAATATTTTGGGTCATCCATAAATGACATCCAGGATTGGGGGGGTCCTCACAAACTTGTGATGATGTATTATGAAGGTGTCTAAATTTTGTTATTAATTTGTGATGATGAGGGGAAAAAAAGGGGGGTGGGGAAATCTTCAAAATAGCCATTGAATTGACTTTCCAGTAATGATATTAATTGTTTATTATATATTCCTTAATTTTTTTTTCTTTAACATTTAAATTTATTTCATTGTAACTCAAGAAAAAAAAAGTTTAGAAGTAATTTTAAAAAAATAATTTTTTAAATGCATTTGTTTGGGGATGTGAGAATCAGTCAAATAATTAGAAGGGACAGGGAGAACAATCAATAAATTTGTAAGTGGTTCAGTGTATAGAAAAGTTTGGGAAACTCTTCTCCTATAATTTTTACTTTGTTTCTATTTTCTCTACAACAATTTTTTCCCCAGATAGTTATGCATTTGATTGAAGTTAACTTATGACATAAGATGTTACTGCTGAAGCTGGTAAAAACATTTTGTTAGTAAAAAATGGAATCATTGTCTAAAATTACACACATACTACCATCTCTGAACTTTCCAAGGTAAGCAATTTTAATACAAGAACTATTAAGTTTATTTGAAGTATCCTATAGTAAAAATCAAAATTTAGAATATGTGTTTTCGTTGATTGCCTTTTAATTTCAATTGCTGGAATGTTGGGCATGGCTTTATATACAGAGGTTTTGTGGGAGCAGTTGATCAGCTGAAGGCATTACTTACACATACAAGATAGAGTACACTTATAAGCAGCTAACATGCCTCAAAAGCATCAATATGTTTGAAAATTAGGACACATATGCTTTAGGAGGATAGGCAGGGCAGTGGTTAAGAAATTAATTGCTGGAATGGTGGAAGGTATTCAGGAAGTGCTAACAGTGCTGTATATTGTTATTACTTTTTGATATTTCTGTGTGCAGCTCACTTTATATTATCCACATCTGACTCAAATAAAAATTAATGAAGCTGTCGCTTTAATGAATAATGTAAAGGAAACAAAGTGCACACCACAACTTTGAAGCACACTTCCTCAAGACCAGCTTAGAATTTATGAGTGTGGAAGCTTCCGTAACAGCATTGAAACATATCTTATAAAAACAACATATCCATTCATTAAACATTTGACCATTTGCTAGTGAAAATAAAAATTCATTCGTGTGGTTTGGTATTTGGTATCCTTATTTCAGATTATCTAATGATTCAGATAATATACCATACTCAACTTCAGCTGACACTGGTGAAAGAAGATATAGTATTATCTGTCCTAGACCAAAAAGAATACAATATTTTAGGTTGGTTTTTTTCAAGAATGGTGGAAAATAATATTATATTGAAATTTGTTTTCAAGTTCATTGTTCCATTTTAATGAAATTTCAAAGAAGACCTTTTAATCTTCATGCAGTTTTTCAATAAGATTAATAAATTTCATTACCTTATGTTTTTAAATAAATTAATTTTAATGTTTCTTGGATGTTTTTACTGAGAAATTTTGCATATACAGACTTAAGCTGTTTGAGCAGTATGTGATAAATCACTTGTTAAATCCTAGCAGTGACACAAGGAACTGAACTTTCTTTAACCTTTCTTTGACCAGTTTAGACCTCAATGTACTTTTTCCAAACTGCTTCATGATGCAAAGATAAACTGTCATCTTTGCCGAAAACATCAGAACCTGTAGTCTTATTTTTCAATACAGGGTACTTAAATAGACCTACTTATATTTCCTCATTGTTTTGATACCTAACAGAAACTAAGAATATAGATGATCCACTCACTAGCTGAAAAGTTTAAAAAGTAGATAATTTGAAGCTTGGGGAAAAGAATAATGGGGGAAGGGGGAAACATCAAATAAGGTAAAATGAAAAAAGTAGCACAAGGTAGGGGAAAACCTGAAAAGGGACAATACGAAGCTACTGATGTGTTAGCAGATAGCCTTTTTTAGTGAAAAAAAAACAAGTGAGCAACAAAATAAAATAAAAAAACTTGCCTTATGCTTTTGAGAGTTAGCGAAAAATGCATGAAATGGTTGGGAACTAAAGAATGTACAGAAATAAATAGAAAAAAGAAAAGGGTATATTTTGGATAAGGGACAGTTTCTTCTTCACAAGCCTCAATGCATACACCATCATTTTGCACTCGCTACCATATGTGCTATGTTGGTGAAACCAGTCGGCAGCTTTCAGATATATTTAGCAAACACCTTAACAACACATCATTAGCTTAAAGAATGTAAAATTTAAAAAAAAAAATATCTGAAATCATGTCTTTATGTATTAAAAAAATTATTTTAAAAACCTGCCAATCAATCTTTTAAAGAATATGTTTAGTTTCAATTTTGTATTCAAGTTATTTTTGTTTGTTCTTTTGTTAACAAACATATAGTTCACATACTAGAGGGCCAAAATATTTATGATATAAGTTTGAACTTGTTGAAATCTAAGACTAATGAAGTTTAAATTTTAAAAAAAATATATAAATGAATGTTTGCACCCAAAAGGGGTTAGAGGATAAAATAAATGGTAAAAAATATTTTATGTACAGTATTTCAACTCAAAACATTTGAACAAAAAATTATTCTCAGAAAATAGTTTAAATCTCTTAGCTTTAATTTCCCTAAAGTTTAATGCAGGTCTTTTAAGTCATAATTATCAGGCTTTGTGTTTGAAGCCTAACATTGTCATTAAACTGCTTAACACACTTGTTATAAAAATACCCTTGTATGGATTGTCTTGTGAGATTAGACTATATTTAAAAAACTCAACTAAGTTCCTAAGCACTAAGCATTTCAGCTATCCATTGCAATATTTTTTTCAGTACTTGAATGTACTCCAGAAAATCAAAGCTGTTTTTGATTTTTTTAAAATTGTTATTAAATGAACTATGTTATGAATAAGTTGTTGATTGCTAGTAAAATGAAATGGAATCATTTGGGTTATATAAGTCAATAACCATGATCATGTGTTTTATCAAAAGTTCTGCTTTTATGACACTAATTTTCTTTTTATTCTCCCATATGCTAAGTATATACCTTGTGACATGGAATGTCCATGGGAAACCACCCCCTGCAAGTTTCAGCAATCTCCTTCAGCTAGATGCCTTGCCCTTACCAGACATTTATGCAATTGGGTAAGTTTTGAAAACACTTGAGTGATGGAGGCGGAAATTTCAAACATTGGAAGGGAAGAAAGAATAAAAAAAGTCTTGTGAAGTCTAGGAGGTCTGTTTCATATAAAATGTCTTCATTTAGGCCCTAAAATAAATCGTGTATCAGCTTTTAACGATTTAAATCTACTTTTCAAAAATTTTAATTTCTTTTCTTTTGTGTTTATTAAATACATTTTAAAACTTTCCCAATATATTTATCTTGGAAAATTTGGAGGAAAATATATCTGTAAAAGTCAGTGAATTTATTTTACTTTTATTGTGATGGCAATTTTTTTTAAAATTTAAGGATTCAAGAAGCTGCTTCAAACATCTGGGAGGCTGCCTTGATAAGTGCCTTAAAACCATTTCAGTATGTCAAAGTAAGTCATAATTTTTTTTTACAGGCGGTAGTATTATCTAGGTAAATTATTATTTCCATTTAATAGTTTGAGCAGATTAGTAAATTAAGGAATTGTTTGAAAAGAGATGTAGTTGAATTATAATTTAACAGATTTCTACATTCCATAAAAAAATGTATATGCGTGGTGATTAACCTTCGAATTGTGGCATGCATCATTCTGTGGTGTGGAGCTTTTCAGAGCTTTTTGAGTGCCTTTTGAAATTGCATTAAATGACATAGAAATATTGATGCAAGACCCCAATAATTATATATTTTTAGAAAGGTAAATGGATGGGGATAAAGTTGGCCATATTTCCCAACCGGACCCGTAAATAATTTTTTGCTCAGTGTCCTTGACCATGAATTTCTCAAGAAAATAAAAATCGACAAAATTTCTTGCTTTCAAGTGCCCATAGCATCATTAATATTTATAGATATAATTAAAACACGAAGCTAAATGTTGTAGCCAATTCATTTATCTATCAGAAAATGTACAGTTTGCTAAGGTTTTGATTGCAATAAAACATCTGAAAGCAATTTTAGTAATTTTAGGTCATTTTTATAAGAAACTCGGACAACTGTTTAAACCAATTATAAAATACAAAATCTCAGGCAAAATAGTTATTATTGACTAGTAAACATTTAAAAAGGAACCATGGAACTGATTTAGATTGTTAAACTATAAAATTTATTAGTTCTGATCTATAATCTGTAGCTTCTTTGACTAAAATTCAGTCTGTCCTTGCCCAACCTCCGGGCCTGGCTCAAAGTCAAACAGTAGCCTCCGTAGGCCTTCTTCAGTATCACTAAGACTAGTATCAGATTCACGGAAAGAATAATCTGAAGTGAGATGTTGTGGGGAATGTTAAAATCATCATCAGTATCACTTAAATCCTCTCCTAAAAAGCTTTAAAAAATATTTCTATTAGTTCTCGCACTGAAGGCCCGGCCATAGCTTCCGCCATTTTTGCTTTAAAAAAAACAGCGATAAAAAATTCCGATTAAAAAGCACTTATTGCTAAGTTATCAAGAAACAGCTTACCCGGAAGTTGATTTAATTATTAATAAAAGGAAATGGCTATGATTTCGGTTAGATATTGGATTGGAAGTTGCTATCGGACAGTGTTTTTTATCGGCCGCCACACCACAGAATGAGAATATTGGTCGATATTGTCGGCCGACCACAGTTATAGGGTTAAGAAGCAACACTTGAATATTGTTAAATAAAATGAGATCTCAAGGAACTACACATTTTATATTTACCATTGAGGCTCAAAATCTTTTTTTAAAAACGTTTACTTATTTTTACCCAAATCCCTTGTGTTACTTATAATGTCATGTATTTATATGTAATAGAATTTTGTGGATATATTTATGTACTTGAGCCTCATTTTGTTTAATTCACTTAGATCAAAAGCAGGCAGCTAGTTGGCATCATCACTATAATGTTTGTAAAGAGATCCATTCTACCGTATGTCACTAGTGTAGAGTCTGAACTCACAAAGACTGGTCTGGGTGGATTTTATGTAAGTAAATATGTTTTTATTTTACTGTACTCTTAAGAGTAAAATATTATGTCAAATGTTACAACTGAAAAACTAATTTGCCTTTATAATTTTAACATATTTGAACAAAATATTTCTTTATATTTAAGGACCTTAACTTTTCTTAGCTTCTCAAAGTTAATTAATAAAAATCACAATCTAAAACTGTAAAGATGTTTGAATAAATTTAAATAAAAGTACATGTTTGCTTTCCATATATAATTCTCTAGGATCTAATATGGATCACATCCTCTGCTGTACAACAAAGAATTGGTCTAAACATTTCACAGGCATGATTTTCACTTTGCCTGTCTATTCAATTTTCCTATCTTTTCAATTAGCCTATCTCTTCAATTTTCCTATCTCTTCAATTTTCCTATCTCTTCAATTTTTCAATCTCCAGGGAAATAAAGGTGCATGCAGTATTAGGGCTGACATCATGGGGATGAACTTGATTGTTGTCAACTGTCACCTGGCAGCACACATGGAAAATGTTGTGGAGAGGATGAATGTGAGTCAAATCAGAATTCTGTTAAAACCCAGGGTGAGGTAATCACTAGGCGAGAATGAAAAAACTTAACATAAGAGGACACAACATGATAGGATCTTGCCAGAAAGCTACTAATAATGGAGAATTTTTTTTTTTTAAATTTGTACTCTGACATTATCCATTAACTTCCCCTAGCCTTGACATTAAAACATCCATATTATCCCAACGTAAGGGGAACAACTCTAAACAACTATTTAAGTTCTTTTACAAAAATCAATGCACCTCACTAGTTTAAAATCTAAATGGTGTGAAAAAAATATCAGTGTGAAGAGAAATGAATTACCTATCAGATGATACCAAATATGTATGGGTTTGTTTAGAAGTAAGATAATAAAAAAAATCATTAATTTGAAAAATATATAAAAAATACAATTTTAAAGGATAATTTCTTAACATTTATTGATAAATTTTAACCTCAGTTTAATTGTGCATGAAACTGAGCAAAACACAGCTCATCACAAAGGTGTGTGTTACACAACACACACCCAAACACAGTTTCAGGTCTTTTATTAGACTCAGTGCGGATATTTTTCTGGCGACACTGAAAACATTGTTTTTTGCGCCCTGGGAGCCGAATCCTGCGATGCTCCACAGAAGTTCCAGGAACAGCCAAACCCCCGGCAGCAGGGACCTCCACCTGCCTTCTTTTCCTTGAAGAGCCTTTCATTAGGCTACGGGCAATGTCCATATGAAAATGGAAATGGGAAACTGGCTTTGATGTCGGGGGGCGTGGCATGTTTTTGTACAAGATGTATGCATTCAGCGCCGCCACCTCAATTAGAAACCATAAGCAGCATCTCCACCACTTGTGACTTTTTCTGCCAATAGGGTAGTATGATCTCAGCTGATCATGTCTGTCCACACCACCCATATTGGCATTGTAGATCAAAACAGACTGGGGGATCTGTTTATCAACAGGGCCTTCTTTTGTCCGGCGTGATGCAGTGTCCATTGTAGGTGAGGCGTTGGTTGAGAGCATGGAGATGGCACGTTTGTCCCTCCACCAACATGCAACCAAACTCCCTATCTGCCTCATTTGGCACTGATTTTTATTTAATTTTCCTTTGAGGTCTTTGGGCCAGTGTCTCCTGTTCTGTCGTGTCGTTGCACATGAATATGTGCTGCTGGATAGCAGGTCCTGTGCTAATTTCACGGACGAAAAATAATTATCAAAATAAAAATGGTGGTTTTTATGAAGATATGGCTGTCCTAATTTTTGAATGACACTGTAACCCAGTCCATTAGGCATCACAGTGTCCGACTTTCCAGTGTAAAACTCAAAGTCTAAAAGGAATGATGTTGCCGAGTCGCAGCAGCACCACACTTTGACACCCCATGGGTGGGGCTTTCCTTTTATATACTGTTTGAACGAGAGACGACCCCTGAAAGGTATCATAGCTTCATCAAAAGCTATAGCAGCTCCAGGTCTGTAAAGTGAATTACAGGCAGCTTTGAGAACTGTGATCACAGGTCTAATTTTATATAGAGCATCATATCCATCTCGTCCCTTCGGTATGAAATACCTGCTGTCAGCCAGATGGAAGTATCTTGAAATTTCCTGAAACCTGTTTCTGGACATCACATCAGCTACACAGGGAACTTTTAATAGAGGATCTGTTGACCAGTACATCGTATAGGCAGGCAATTTGTGGACACCAAACATCATATTTATATATATGAAGGTTTGAATGTCACTGACTGTGACAGGGGTGAAATTTTTTGCATTTCTCTGGGCAGCATACAAATTCGTCTGGTCAGCAATAATTTCAATTTAAATTATCAGGAAAAAATTATTTTAAAAATTCAAATGGCTGTGACTGATATTCAACGTTTACATTGTCAAGATTAGGCCCAACTCCTGATGTAAACATGTCAATTTCTACTGGATTGAGATTAGCACTCCAGGGAAAAGTCTCGGTAGGAGTAGCTTCATTATCGCTATCATCACCTATCGAGTCGTCGTCAGAGCTCTGGTTTTCAAATTCACTGTTATTTACACTTTCAAAAGGTGTTTCTCCTATTCCATTTTCAATGTCACTTTCATTTGAATCGCTATCACTGTCAGAATTGTTTGAAATATTGGACACTGAAGGCTGAACCAAACTTTCCAGGTATCTGAATGCCATGCTTTCAATGTTGAGATTCAAAAATGTGTAGCTCGCGTGTTTCTCAATGTATTTCGTTCCGGTAAAAAGGAAGAGGAAGTAGAGCTTTTCTACTTTCCAACTATAGCTTGTTTACCATTTTAAACCAAACTTTTATGGTCCAATACATCGTTTATTTGCTATGTGTATAGAGCCGGCGATGGCGGGCTACAGCGGGCGATACGGTATAAAACGCTATCGGGCGATGGCGGGGGATACGGGAAGTTACTGGTTATTGTAGTTCCCCACCTTTAGTTTTATGTAAAACCAAAACTGCTAACTCCGTAATACACTGTTAGAGGTCACACTCAAGTTACGATACAGGCATTACTTAGCAAAGCTTATCTAAACTTGTATAACCAGAACCTATCTAAACCAGCTTAAACATATCTTAGCTTATCTAAACTTTTATAAACAGAACTTGTGCTGGATGTGATTGTTGCCATTAGGATGATATTTAATTTTGTCAACTGCAATGAATGATTAAAGATAACACTGCGCTTAGTAGGCTAGAGAAGCTGTATTGAGTATATAAATTTATGTAGATTATGGGTGGCCAAAATATGGTTCATGAACTCCCAGTGTGCTGGCCAAAGTTTGGTTCATGAATTCTCAGCGTGTGGCCAACAAGACATAAACATTATAAAAATATGCTATGTTTTAGAAAATACAGAAGGGTGATATAAAGGATATTGGTTCTTCTAACCAGCAATTTTTGCTGACGTCATGCAAACTTTGTTTTTTAGCATAAATGTCGGGAACCATAATACGGGAGAACATTATAAAAGCTGATAATTACCAAGCTGGCCACACATAGACTAACATCATGTTTGACATTTTTATCTCCCTTAGGAAAATAAATTCAACTAGGAAATAATTAATGGGTCTTATCTTCATTATGAACATAGGCAAAGTCATTTCTCTGCAGATCCTCCATTTCCTTGAACCATTGATATTTTCACAGAACATTGACCAGATTCTTGCAACTCAGAAGTTTAAAGACCAAGATACTGACAACATATTGGATCATGAGTAATTCTGAGATAATTTATTACATTTTAATTGTCAAATGCATTTGTTAATAAATAGAATAGGACCCTCTGGAATGCACAAAACATAGCTCCTTGTTCCTTTGGGGAGTTGATTTCCAACAAGGTTTTTAAGGACACATATTGTGTGAATTTTATAATTTGATTTCTTGACATATTTTAACAATTTAATTACCCCATGATGTTACATATGCTGCACAATCTCACTTTTTGAATTCCCTCATGGCACTATATCGGAATTATTATTTATTTTTTTTAACATAAAGTACATGTGACCATTGTCAGATAAGCTGGAGGGGAGGTGACAGCATTTCTTCTTTCAAACCCATGACGTAAACCAACCCCATTCAATTTTATCACTCTGTATATCATGTCAGACAGCGACTCACATTTCTCGTGGCTGCCTCTAATAATTTGCACATTTTATTTTTTATTCCTTCAGCTACATTTTCTGGATGGGAGACATGAACTTCCGCATTGAAAGATCCTACAATCGTGTCCTAGAATTAATCAATGAGAAACAGTACGAGCGGCTTTATGAGAGTGATCAGGTAACTTGAAACTTATGTTATAAATACCGGTTAACCCTCTAGAGCAGTGATTCTCAACCTTCCTAATGACCCGTTAATACAGTCCCTCTCATTGTGGTGACCCCCAACCATTTAATTATTTTCGTTGTTACTTCATAAATATATGTTTTCCGATGGTCTTAGGCAACCCCTGCGTAAAGGTCCTTCAACCCCCAAATGGGTCGCGACCCACAGGTTGAGAACTGCTGATCTAGAGTCATTGGATAGGTGGTACAATATCTTATGTTATGTATGGTACAATATCTTATTTCATGTATGGTACAATATTTTATTTGAACAAACAAAACCAAAGTGAAAGGGACTCACTTGCATTCATTGTTTTACATGACAGCTCATACATTCCTTTCACAATCCCCAGCTTCACATAGCCATTGAGGAAGGTCTAATTTTTGAGAACTTTTTAGAAGGACGATTAACTTTCCCACCTACGTACAAATTTGACCCAGGTACAGATACTTATGACACAAGGTGAGGCTTTTTTTAATACATTCTTTATTGTGTAGTGTATGAGATGTAGCTGTCCCACACAAGTCAGGCTTTATCAATCATGTCACCAATCTCTTTAATGGTTTGATTTAATCTGGACAGAGATGGTAGCATAGTTCTGCTAGGTTTCTCTTCAAACGGGGTGAAATTTTAAAAACTTTCTATTCATTTATCAATAATGGTGGAAAATTTCATAATCCTATTTATTTGTGTACATTTCATAATCAGATCTATAAGTGTACATTTCATTTTGAGATTAATTTGTATACATTTCATTGTGAGATTAATTTGTGTACATTTCATAATATAACTATTTGTGTACATCTCATCATTGGACCTATTTGTGTACATTTCATATCTATATGTACATTTCACAATTGGATCTATTTGTGTATATCTCATCATTGGATCTTTTTGTCTACATTTCATGAGATCTATTTTTGTATATTTCTTCATCAGATCTAATTGTGTACTTTTCATAATTGTATCTATTTTTATGCAACTCATGAGATCTATTTATGTACATTTCATATCAATTTGTCTACATTTCATTTTTATTTTTGTAATCGAAAGTGAAACATGATAAAAACTGAGGGTTTTTAAATTGAAATTATGCAGAATCCAGCCATCACCGGAAGTCTCAGGAGACATGAGATTTCATAGCGATTTTAAAAAAATAAACACGAGAGGTGTGACGCTAAACACCAGGACCCTTTGGTCACATGTATTGGAACGCTTGAATAACACATTTAGTCACAATAGTCGGAAATGATTGAAGGGACCAAAATCGAGTTTTTTTGGTTGCAGGCGTTCGCAAATTACGTCATGCTCGGGGGAGGGGGACGAAAATTTGTGACGTTACAAAATATTATTTTTTAAAAATCTAAAATTTTCTAATTTTGAAAAATCTTTATTCAATTTAAATTAAAAACTTTTAATTGAGGTCAAAATTGCCTATGGTATTATAGGTAGCGTGAAACTCAGTTGTGCACACCTTCTGTGCATATAAAAAAATGACGCAATTCTGTTGTAGCCATTTTACATTCGGCTCGGTGAGGACTTCATTGTTTTGCGTCACAGTTTTCTAATAATACTACATCTTAATCCATTATGGGAAAATTTTAAAGAATAAAATAATATCTAAGTTAATATTTGTGACACTTTGTGACGGGGAGGGGTGGGTCTGAAAGGGTCATTTTTTTGTGTGACGTAATTTGCAAACGACCCCTTAAAAATTTAAAAAATGTTTAATATAACATCATAAAAATAAAATCTGCAGGAAATAAAATGCAAAATAAGAATTTATTTAGAATCATTTCGTTACTTGTGACATTCACAAGAAAATAAATAAATTTGTTATTACTTTACAATTTACAACGACCGGTTATTAACCCAAAAAAACAAAAAAAAAACGCAATAAAATCATCAAATTTCTCTCAACAGCCCTAAATGTAGAGTGCCTGCCTACACAGACAGAATCCTCTACTACTATCATAATGCTACCTATGGGAAAACCCAACTAGAGGCAAAACTTGTGCAGTACCGGAGCCACCCCTTGTATAAAACTAGTGACCACAAACCTGTGTCTGCACTGTTAGAGTTTAAAGTATGTTGCAATATTTATTCATATATCAAAAAATACATTTTCTTTACACCTGACTTTGGTTTAAGGGCATTGTGATTTTGTTTTCTCATCCAACTTAAATTTTAACAGTGGAGAAAGCAAACATCTTATTGTTGCTATTCCTCTATACAGACTTTACCTAGAGGAGTACAGAGTCTGATTAGTTTTCGTTTCAACACTCTTGCATGGTACAGAGAAAAAGACCAGGTAGTGACTTACTTTGTGAGGAAGGACTTCAAGGTTGCATATGGAGATTGGATTGGACTTTACAAGGTAAGCATGCTGTCAAAAGAAGGGCTGATTTATTGAAAAGGGGATTAAATCAAGTATTCATTTGAGGTGATTGAAATTTTGAAAACAAGTTAAATCCAGAGATCATAGAACTAGGGAAGTAATCAATATAAGTAAACTTAAAAGGGACGTGATCAATGTTGGTGATCTTCAAAACCAGTTGTATTAAAATTTTTACACTGGAAGCAAAATATACACACAAGTGAATCTTTAACACATGAGTTTGGTGGGCTGGTGGATGGAAATTTGGTTGAGACTATTGCTTACATTTACAAATATAATATGCCAGTAAGAGAACTGTAACATTGCTTTCATAACTAATTGATAAATGAGACAGAAGCTAATTTTCTAGAGGTGTTTGTTAATTTGCCCTGAAATATGTTTGGTTTGTTATCAAACTGTGTCAACTGTAACGCATGCTAGTGTTGTTTCATGTTGATCTTGCAACATACTATTTGGTATGTTATCAAACTGTCAACTGTAACACACCCTGGTATTGTTTCATGTTGATCTTGCAACATACTGTTTATTTTTTTTTATCAAACTGTGTCTACTGTAACACATGCTGGTGTTGTTTCATGTTGATCTGGGCCATAGTAAAAATGATAATAACTGCCATTTCGATGATAATTTCTTGTTTTAAATCCTTGATTAAAAAAACCTCCAAAAAACTCCCTTTGTTCATATATCTCTCATTTAAATACAATGACATTACAACAATACTAAAAACACTTGTAATTTTTGTTTAATACAAAGGAGGACTTCACAGATTTTGATTCTTTTGTCACCTACGTATGGGCCAAAACAGCAGACACATCGAATTCCCTAGTTCCGGTATCTGTTCACTTTCCAAGTTCTCAGCTGGTCCCCTTAACTCCTGGCAAATATTTGATATGCTACCTGACAAGGAAAAACTCACTGTGCGGAATCAGTAGCCCATTTAATGTAAGTGTTTATAATGGTTAATGTCCTGTGTGTGTGTCAGTGCTGTTTAAATCCAGTAATATATTTTTAAAGGTTCATATTCCATTGACTGACCTTATCTCATCTTATTATCCAGTGTTTTTATTTTCTAATGTGGTAATGTTTATTAATGCTTAAAAAAAAAGGAAGACAACTTCAAAATTTTCACTCCAGAAATTTGTAAGATACACACCATTGCAATCATGTAATTATTATTAAGCAAATCAGAAATTTGCAAGATACACACCATTGCAATCATATAATTATTATAAAGCAAGTCAGAAATTTGTAAGATAAACACCATTGCAATCATATAATTATTATAAACCAAGTCAGAAATGTGCAAGATACATACCATTGCAATCATATAATATAATTATTATAAACCAAGTCAGAAATTTGTAAGATACACACCATTGCAATCATATAATTATTATAAACCAAGTCAGAAAGATTAAAACAAAAACAATTAATGTTCCCAAAGTCAACTCCGTAGCTGAAATTTACCTTGTGAAATATTTTCATTTGCGACAGATTTTAAAATTTATTTTTTTCAAGGTTTTGATTTTCGCTCTTTTTTAAGAATTCTTAGTTTTTTTTCAAATTTAAAAATGTTTTCCTTATTTATGATTTGAATTTTTTTTCTTCTCCAGATTATTCAATGAGGAGCTGGATTAATAATTCTTGCCACCTGGACCAACTACCATACTTCAGAATTTTTTTATGTACAAATATTTACATTCAATCGTTTGTTAATAAATTGTTAATGTAAAGCCATCAGTTGCTTGACAGGGTTCTTTTTACTTCTACATTTCAGTCTGCTGTTTGTTGATGCACAATTATGGAATCTCAGTCTCATAGGACATGACTTACTTATACTGTATTTTCATACAACACAAATTTCTATCCTTGCCCTGCTTTGTATTGCACCATACTAAACTGTATAATTAACATGCTGAATTTAAAAAAATTTTTTTTTTTTTTACAAAATAATAATTATCTGCCTCAGTTGGAACACATTCTGATTGGTATTTGTGGGATTGCAGTCTGTTCCATCTCTGCCAAGCTTTAACATTGTATCTTTTCAGTAGCCATTTTCCCTTAAAATGACATCAGTCTTACTTTACTTAAGAGTTGGAAAGCTATCTGTTGAAGAAGTTCTTGAGTTAACCCTTTACAGTCCAAACCTATTCAGCCTTGTCTACTCCCAGCTCCCAAGCAAAGGGACATAACTCCATTTTAAATGAAGGTTCTTTATCTAATTAATTTACAGAAAATAAACTAGAAGCAACAAAATAAAATAAAAACTACCTAAATACAAAGAAATGATTAAAGCAAAAGTTAAACCTAAAAATAGTTTCAGAGACCCTCCCACTCATGAAATAGTGAAGCTTCATTAGGCATAAGTTCTTTCAAAAGTGTATCCAAGGCTTAGATAGCCATTCTTTACAGCGAAAAAATCACGACTTTTAAAAAAATCATAGAAAATCAGACCCTAAACACACCGCGGTCAAACTAGTATCAAAATAAATGCAGACAACGAGGCTTTCTTCCGGTAGAACTATAAATAGTAATGCGCAATGGATTTCCGCTGTGCTAAGAACGAAAGTAAACAACCTCGAAACGGGCGGGTTCGGCCGCATCGGACTGTAGGCTTAAGGAAAAAATCGGCGCATTTCGGGCGCATCGGACTGTAAAGGGTTAAGCAAGTGCAAACAATTTGACTGATTGAATGTGGGTGTACCTGGTTTTCATATCTACCACTAGTATGTTATATTTTGATGCTTTCAATGACAATTCAATGAGGCAATTTTTTTAGTTTGTTAGCTTTTTGATACATAAACTTGCACAGCCAAAAGAATTTTTTAAAATTTATAAATATATATATACTTGTTTGTGACTTTGCCACTAGTTATATATATGTATAGCATGATGCTCAACTCGATCAATCTGTGGTGCATAATATATCAGCAGGATTTAGTGAGGTTTCCACATAACCAAACCTCTTGTGCATATTAAAAATGTAAGAACATTGACACAATTGCTTTTCTATTATCAAAAAAAACTGTCAATAAATAAATAAGAATTCATGCCATTAACTCTTTCTTTACCCTTAAAAAGAAAATGAAAAAAACAACAAACCACAACATATAGTTTTAAACTTCAAAAGTGAGCCAAATGAAATAAAATTACATTTATTGTGTGCACTGTATTTATAAAACTGTACTTTATATTTAAGTGGGAAATGAAATGAGAAGGATCTGTCTCAATGTTACAAAGTCTCAATTAAATGCATGTCAGTTACTAGTAAAAGCCCGCAGGATGACTATGTATCTTCCGATTTCTTTTTTTAAAATTGTTAAAAGAAAAAAATGCGGGTGAATTTGTGAGACCTGCTGAATGACTGAAACTTCAAAGCAGTTGAACTTAATTTTAAAAATGGTGGAGACTGGGATCAAAATGTGTGATGTATGTGTAAAAAAATCCCAAGCAATGTTGAAGTATTGAAACAAATAGAAACAAATAATGTGCTGTATAAAAGAATACTTTTGGAAAAAACAACAAAATAGCAAGAAAAAAAAGTGGAAATAAAGAAATGAGCATATCGGATTTCTATTAGAAACGATTTCAGCTGTTTTTTTCCTTTCCTGCTTTGAAATGAATTCTTTGAGTCCACAGAAAAATACAGTTTTTGATAGGCTTATGTTTCAAAGTGCCATCAAATATTTTGTATAGAGGTTAAGGCAAATGTTTTTTTTGGTCTCTTATACCCGGATGTGTTTTTTAATGTTGATTTTTAGCAAGCACTGGCTCAGTGTATAAGCAAAAAAGTATTCCAGGCTTGATCTCATACTTGTTACCTATACAATTTTAAAAGAAGCTCTGTGTTGAAGAGGGCTAGCATATATTTTTTAATCAACTATTTTGTACAAGTATCAACTAACAGGGTTGATAAAACCCCATTGACTTCTTGTTATAAAGTGAATAATAAGGTAATCTTACAACTGCTATTGCACCCTTTAATACTGCTCTATATCTTTTTGTGAAACGTTTTAGAATGTGCCAGGGGTGAAATTAACTGAATGTTTAAAATAATCTTAAAAATAAATGTTAATAAATGATACTCTGATTACACTAACAGCATAACTGATGATGAGGAGGGAATGAAAGACCCTCTGGTTGGCATGCGGCCAGATTTTGTCTTTCCTGTCTGGTAATAAGCTTCACTGCAAATCCTTTAGCTTCCTCTGCTCTGATTTCCTGCTATCCTCTTATTAAAATTGTTTATCCAAATATCACAGAGACATTTTGTACAGATATTTTCATATTTGTGGCTGTGTTTCCTGCTCAATCAATTGCTCAGATTTCAATGCTTATATTTCTCTCCAAAATAACTATGTGTACAGTATGGAAAATTACTTGTTTGATTGTGGATGCACTTCAGTTTTTTTTACTTGTTTAGAGGAAGTGAATTAAAAAAAAAAATCTGTACTCTAACAACTTCACTATAGGCATTTTATCTAACATGGTGCTCCCATCCCTTTATCTGATGTACCACTTTTACCCCTACTTATATTAGGTTATATCATAGTTTATTAGTAATGAATTCACAATTTAGTCTGTTGCCCCTAAGCAGTGGGATGCATCCCAGGCCCTTTTCATGCCTGTCTCAGCTTAGCATATCTTTCAGCTGCCCTGATCCCCTACCGATTCACAGAGGAAGCAGAGACTTGAACTAGTGACTGAAGACCTCTTTTACAGTTTGTAGGGTGTTCAGTTGGCATCGACAAGCTGATAGATGTACGTCAGAGCATACACCCTTGTTGGGTGGTGCCATTTTAGTGCTTTTTTGTTTGTGCATATGATATGATTTTCTCTCTATCTTTACTGACCACATATCATTTTATAGCTTTGCTTATGAACTGACTATCGTTATTCAGGATATGTTATTTTTTTAAATTATTATAATTGTAAATGCTGTTGAAACTTGCCACAGAAATTTATATTGGTAATAGAAAGATGTGCATTTTCTATTACTCAAGCCTTGTTCACAACTGCTAAAGATATTGTTAATTATATGATAATTATACAAGATGACATTTAACAGAAATGTCAATTTAGACTTGTGCCATAACAAAATATGTCTTATTTTATTAAATTTTTTAAGTATCAATGGTATCATCAATTAAAACATATTAAATAGTTAATTATTTTATGTAGTACCTTCCCTATTTACAATTTTGTTTCCACTGATTTATAGTACTGCACTGGACTGTAGAAAATTGTTGGTGGCCAGATCAGGTTTCTTTGGATCAATTTCAAAACTAGATAAAAGAATATTAGTGTTAAGTTTATTTATACAAGACTCCAAAGTTTATTGTGATTCTATTCTGGCATCTTAAATTGATCTGCCTCTTTCAATTTGCAAATATTTTGTTACTGATATATGCTTAAATAGAAAGGCCTTCTACATTTACAAGGTGTGACTGTAAATATATAAATATTAACAATAAAATATATCAGCTCAAGCAGTTTTATTTCTTCCAAAATCTCCATGAATAATCTGGTGACTCTGTGAATGTGATAATTAACTGTTAAAAATTATTTTGGAAAATTCTCATTGTGGCTCATATTATCTGAAGATAGAAAAAAATTAAAATAAAATTGCCCTTAAAAAAAGTCATGTTGAGGCACACTGGTATGATGCAATGCTTTGCTGTGCTGCAAATGGTTCATTGGTGCATTGAAAGATTTTGATGAATATGAATCATGAATAAAATATAAGGTAAAAAACGTTACGGGTACCGGTATTACAGTTACAAAGTAAGATGGGAAGTAAAATAGTGAATCCATTCCATGTTATCTAACGTGGCAGAAAAACAATAAATCCAGTGCCAAATAGGACTCATATATAACAAAGGATTTGTATTTTATTGTGATTATTATTATCTTTCTTGTGTGAATGTCATATTGAAAGACAAAAATATTTTCTAAATTATAAAAATGAAATTTTAAATAGTTGCAATAAAATGTGAAAGTATTTTAGCCTCTTAATTTTTTTGGACCTGTTATTTTATTATCATATTTAGCTTTTCTTTTTAAACTTTGGCTTTTTGTTACTTGTATTTTTAAAAAAAAAAAATCATTTTCAAATTCAATGAAAATGAAATCCTCTTTTTAAATTTATGCTTGTGTTTGTTTTTAGCATCCATTTAAATTTGTTTTAAAAAATCTCACATGTATTCTTGAAATATGAATTCATTGTCGTCCAAATTTAAAAGCATTACAAAACTTTACATCTGCTATATAATAATCATGCCACTAGCATCACATTTAAAATAAGCAGCATTTCATGCATTGGTCACTGTGATGCACTGCTATTCAAATGTTATGGTAAAAATGGAGTCCTCTTATGGCCTTGTATTAGCCAAATTCCTTTAAAAAATCATATACAAACTTTACTTACTCATTTCTTTCACAGATCAAATAAATATTTATTATTCTCTGATTGTATGTGTTTCTATATTTTGAATTACTTATTATTTCCACTCAAGATTTGATTGGACCAATCATTGTGAATTAGCAGTGAAAATAAATTTACAAGAACAAGTAAAAAAATAACGATTATCTCAGCAAGGCATTTCAAACCCAGTTGTTGGGTTCAGCTGTCTATGTTCTATACCGGTATTCACTTTTCTGCGTGTTAACTTGTCCGTTGGTTCACTAGTTCTGTGTTTGTGGGTTTACATGTCCTGCGTTCATTTGTACGGTCACCGCAACGGACACAAACCATAAAGTTTATGCAGCATTAACGATCAGAAATCTGCTTAAAGTAAACCTATACATGGGGAAGCCGCGGCGACTGCGTTGCTGCCCACAGCCTTACTAACCAGAAACATGACAAGGCTGTGGAGGCCACGTCGCTCTAGCTATGCCGACGAATTACTTTAGTGTATCAGTGAATGACTTTGGTAATTAGCTGGCCAGGCCAGGGAAACAGCACATGGGCCAAAAAAGGTGCGAAGCGAGAGACTCGGCCACGTTATAGAATTCCCCCAACAATAGAGAGCGACCAATGTCCAAGCGTTGGTTGATGTGTCACGTGTCCTCATAATGAGCAGATCTGGGAAACGTTACGAGCGGACCAGGGGTTATGTTGCGATATGTTAACTAGAAAATTGTGCCACCCACTAGCACTAAGTTTTAAAAACAAATTTTAAAAAATCAAACAACAAACTCTTCAGCTCGCCGAAAATGCCGCCCCTCATTATAAATTAAAAAAAAAAAAAGTGGTAGCTGTGTGGACCACCCCTTCCACAGCCCCCGTCCTATGCAAATGGATTGACATTTTCTCGACAATTGTGAGTCATAGTAGGCAAATAAGCATTTAAATGGTCTGTGGTTGGTCAGCTCTAATTTGATAGATGGAACTTAATTATTTAGATGCCTCCTAAGTTGACTTTGGTTTGTGATGAGTAAAATGAGAGGCAGTGTTAGTGATTTTATGTTTCTTGATGGAACCAAGTTGCTTTGTTAATAATCTGTTTGCAATGGAGTTGAATGGTGTTTATTTCGCTATTGACATATATTTCATTACTTTCCAGCTTTTGCCTCTTAGTCTGAGTAAATCACCAGCTATTTGTTGCGAAAGAAATCGAAACTGGCACAAATTTTTAAGAAAGGAAATTGACAATTTCATTTAAAGTTTTAACAAACATTTCCCACTTAACTCCCACCCTCAAAATTCTAGCCGCGTTACGTCCGTAATGGATGGACAACCGTGCAAAGGAAAAGCAGCGCCCTGGGCGAATGCGCCCCCTGATTTTGAGGTCCCTTGCGAGTACCACCTTTATATGGCTATGCATGGATCCAGTGGGCTAGAAAGAAATATCAGACAAAGTAGATAGATTTATAAAATAAACATAAAAATATTTAAATCTACACATATCCTATTGGGCAAATTTAATGACGTATCTTTGAAGACAGAAGAGTTCTCCTCTCCTTGTTTTTCCCACAATGGCGTCGTAAAATGACAAAAGATTAAAAAAAATGTACATTTAAAAAAAAAAAAATCTTGTACAATTTTGTTAACTGGTTATTGTATTCGAACGAAAAGACGCTATTTTAAGCCTTTAGCCTTTAGTAAAGAGGAAGTTTTAATTGTATATCACTAGAAATAATTATTCGCGCCTAAATTTCATTGTCAACTGCCAACATGTAGTAAGGCTAATAATAAAAAGGGTAATAATAACTTAAATAATAAGGCAGGGATTCCTACCACATGTCACATGTTTTTATATTGTTGCTGTACTTTTACTTTTAACTTTTACTTTACTCTTTAAAGTACTTTACTTTTCCTAATTTAGGCGTGCTAGAAGGCTGGCACATAATTCACTAAAGCAGCAATTGTGAAAACGAAGAAAACTAGAGAAGGTTTTTAAAATAAAATAAATCATCCAACTGTTCTGCACTGGGAAGTTGGATTTGGACATATTTTTTAATATCTAGTTAGTCGCATTTGAAATATTGAAATATATTTTTAGAACCCACAAAACTGCTCTATCCCTCAAACAATATATCCCCTCAACGACTTGCTGTAGTTATTGAGTGTCAAAACGATTGCAAAAAAACATTTTGAAATCAAAGTCCGTAAGTCATTAAACGAAGCACTGAGTAAAAGTACATCCTTGACATCTTTTTGTCAAATATTAAATTCAAAATCACTTTTCCAAAATCAAGTAGTTTGCGTAGAAGCTAGGTTTTAATAAAATAAAAAGAGCAAATTTCTGAGTGCAGCTTTAAAGATGATTTGTGCCATAGGAATAACTATTTTATTGTCATACCAGATATTTTCATTAATATCTTTATTATTTTCTTTTATTCATATCAGATATAAAATTTGGCAGATATATAGCAACAGCTATGATTTTTAGAAATGTCTGCAATGACTATGAAGAATTTAGCCATTAGGATGCCGAGATTGACATTCACTATTGCTACTGATGATAGTAAAGACTCAGACAAAAAGCAGTACTCTCCAGTGGTCGCCATTGAAGGATAGGGTGGTCTTGTAAATTTTCATCTCCTAGCTTTACAAAGCATCCTCGGCCACAGGACAGAATATATTTAAGATCATGGCAGATGAATTGAATTCACAGGGCATTTTATGGGTAAATTGCATTGCATTTGGCTGTGACAATGCCAATGTGATTACTGGCCAATACAATATTACAATGGAGTATACAGTTTTACTAAAGTAAAGGAGAGTAAGACATTTATCTGGCATGACGCTGCCTCCATCTGGTGCATCTTGCAGCTAAAAAGGGGGCTTTCTGTCTCCCCCAAGTTGAGGAGGTCCTGGTTGATGTTTGTTACTTCTTCAAGAAAAGTGAAGCGACAGAGTGAATTTAAGAACCTGCAAGTCCTGTATGGTGCAGAACAGATGAAAAGTATCAAGCATGTCTGCACCAGATGGCTTAGTATTGCAAGATGCCTAAAAAGATTGTTTGAAAACTGAGACCACTTTATGCACTTTTTTTATGAAGAAAAATGTACAAATTCCAAACCAAATAAGAAACCACATGATGGGCAGACAACTGCTGTGTTGGAAGGACATTGCACAACTTACTCTGTGAAGCAGGTTGATGCCATTTATGACTTTTTGCGGTCACTAACAAATCAACTTAACTGCTATTTCTTGTCTTACACACTGAAAGTTTATGATCAGGTGAGATGAATTTTTATATTTAATGAGTCTTGAAGGCTGCATAACTTTACTCAAATTTTAGAAAGATGATGCAGGTGAGATGAATTCTTATATTTCATGAGTCTTGAATGCTGCATAATTTTACTCACATTTCATTGTACCAGCAATATTTTCGTACGATTCATTTTATTTTGTGCAAAGTTGTTTGTAGTGGACATTAGTAATTTTGTATTATTTACCTTACCATACTGTTGTACTTAATAGCATTTTAATGACACATGGTTATTTTTACAGGTACTTGTCCAACAGCAGGCAGAAGAAGGCATGATCATCATGCAGAAGGAGATCCCTACAGCCTAATTGGTGACTTATACAGCAGGCTTCTCTTGCCAACAGCAGTTAATGGTATTGACCAGGTGAGCTTGTGTAGATTGATTATGTTAATGTATGCATTTATGTTGTAGTTAGTTGGACAAATTTAATACATTTCTTTTGTTTTAAATTAGCATCTAAATGGTTTATCATAATACCTACAGTACTAGTTTATAATTTTTTTTGTCTTTCAGTTCCAATGGAAGCTAAGAAGCAGTCAGAAAGATGATGCTGACCTGATTGTTGGATCTCAGGCAAAGACCATGCTGCAAACAAAGAAAAGTACAGCCCCAGAGACAAGGGGTTGTTGAGTTCTAGTTCTATGCTTCTGTTAGAAAATATTTTGAGATGGTCCTTGACTACCTTATAAAAAAAAACTTCCCTAATGGATTATGTACTTCAGAATGCTTCTGTAGTTGATCCAAAAAGGAGAATAGAGATTAAACAACACCAGCTAGAATACTTCCTTACCAGATTCCCCATTCTAATCCCCAGAGGGACTGATGTTGACACCATACATGAAGAGTTTGATAGACATCAGCAGAGGACCATTGAGGAGTGTGTTGAGGATGGGGTAAGAGTTGACAGGATTTGGCAAACAATTTGCCAAAAGCACCCAGCCTTTAAGAATCTTGCACATCCATTGAAAGGGATCCTCACCATACCTCACTCCAGTGCTGCGTGCGAGAGAATATTCTATATGGTCCTGAAAACATGCACAGACCAGGGAACAACAATGGCCCAAAAGCAAAAGAGGCCTTGTTAGTTCTCAAGAGAAAATCAGGAAGCTGCTTGGACTTGGATGAAACTTTCAGTGCAAAAGAACTCCAGCAGCTTAAAAGTTCAGCAAGCGTCATCAATACACAAGGTATTTAAATATTTATAAAATGTGTACTCAGTTAAAGAATGTGCCCCTTTTATTGCTACCAAGTGTACTAATTTGTTAAGTGTTGTACTATTCTGAGACAGTATAGTACTATTTTGAGATGGAATTTTTTTGAGTTCTTGGGGAATCAAAGTCTGGTGCATGAGTATAATATAAGCTGTGAATTAAATGATAATATAATTCTTTACTTTCTTTTCTGGGGGGGGGGATTGGAAGTATAATTAGAATATTAAATTTAGACAAGAAATATGGTTAAAATATTAAGTTTAGATTAGAAGCGTAAATTATGTTTAAAATTGTATTCCTCCAGATGAGTCTCCTCAAATTTGGTTAGTTAAATGTATTAATGAAAGCCATGGAGATGACCAAACTGGACTTTAAAAATTTCACATGAAGATGTCAGAACTAGACATTGAAAACTTCAAATGCAGATAACCAAGATGGACATTGAAAACTTCACATGGAGATGTGAGAACTGGACTTTGAAAACTTCACATGCAGATGACTAAGCTGGCAATTGAAAACATCATATGTAGATGTCAAAACTGGACTTAAAACTTTACCATGACAAGGATGGCCTATTGAAGTAGGTTTTTTAAAAATTTTGCCTTTAATCGAACAAAAAAAAGCAACAACAAAACTATAATAAAAAGTTTTATTACAGTAAGGAGGTTTTACGACCTTTAAATTGCCATTAAAACGAGGGCGTTAATTGGAGGGGTCTTAAAAAAGAGGTAGGACATTTTCGAAAATCGACATTTAGAAAATTAAGTAAACAAGTACAAAAATTCACATACCATTTTAACAACTTTACATTATTTTTTAATGAAAATGGTAAAAACCAAAATGTTCCTTAGATGTTTATCTAGTAAAATTCACCATAATCTCATTTTTGATAAAAATTATATAAATATCGATATTTTCCCCCGTGGACCACCTTAAATTGCCATTAAAACGAGGGCGTTAATTGGAGGGGTCTTAAAAAAGAGGTAGGACATTTTCGAAAATCGACATTTAGAAAATTAAGTAAACAAGTACAAAAATTCACATACCATTAAGTAAAGGTCCCATCTTAAGTTCATAAATGTAGATTAAACTCTGTCTCACAACCAATATAAACTCATATTGTCTCTAAACTCTGTCTCACAACCAATATAAACTCATATTGTCTCTAAACTCTGTCTCCCAACCAATATAAACTCATATTGTCTCTAAACTCTGTCTCACAACCAATATAAACTCATATTTTCTCACAACCAATATAAACTCATATTGTCTCACAACCAATATAAACTCATATTGTCTCACAACCAATACAGTCATTATCTTCCTGTTCCTCATTAATTCCTAAATAAAAATCAATGCTGGTTTGGTAGTTGTTTAAAAAGTGTAGTAAGTGCTGAGTGCATGCTTAGAGTTATAACTATTTATGTATAAGATAAGCGCATTAATATTGTTGTAATTATTTTTATTCAATCATTGAATAGTTTTTTTATTGAAAGAAAGCTGTTATATCTGTTTGTTTGTATGATCCCCCCACCCGTGCATGTTCTTTTAGTATGTCTCTTTGAACACCAGACATGGTGTCGGCAAGGTCTGAAAGGCCCCTGCTCAGGCCATAACTGGCCATCTCCTTGAAGTATTTCAAAAGACAAATTTACGGTAGAAGTTTTATTTCCCCTTCACTACTTCCTAGCTGCTTTAGTGCATCGTCTGCTGTTAAAAGTCGTAAACGAAACTGTTTTCTTCAAGCGTACAAATATAGCTTTGCTTTGGAATCTGACCTTTTCAGGTCCTAGGTCGTAAAATTGAATTATTTGAAGGTCGCAAGTCGCGTTTTAGAGGGAGTCGTTTAAGAGAGGTCGTTTATATATTACAAAGCATCGGTGAATTTTTTTTCGGACGTATGTTGGAAGAAGTCGTTAAGAGGGGGTTGCAAAAAGGAGGTTTCACTGTATTGGAAAGACTTTACCATCACCTAGACAGCCCTAAAAAATATGCTAGGGTGCTTTTCTTTGACTTCTCATCAGCATTTAACACTATCCAACCACACCTTATGATTTAAAAGCTTTATTCGTTAGGTTTAAATTCAAATTTTCAAGCGAGGATACTGAACTTTTTAACAAATTGCCCACAATATTTCAAGTTGAATGACCAAATTAACTAGAGAAATATGTACCAGGGTTCCACAAGGTTGCGTTTTCTCCCCTGTCCTGTATACAATATATACCAATAATACCCAGAGACCAAGCAACAACATTCCAATAATTAAATTTGATGATGATACTATCATTGCTTAATATCTGAAGGGGAAAGCATATACCCACAACTTACTAGCTTTATCAGTTGGTGCAATGAAAATTTGCTTCAGTTAAGTGTCTCAAAACTGAAAGAAATGGTTGTCGATTTCCAAAGGGGGAATCACCCAATTAAAGATCTCAAAATAAATAATCACAGTATTGAGGAAGTAGAGACATAAAAGTATCTAGGTATCAACATTAATAATAAGCTGACAGGGCATGACTTGGACCCTAACAAAAACAGCATAAAACCTATTAAACACATGGGAGAGAAAATTTCTCCAGGAAATATATGACAAAGGATGAATATGGACGGAGAATACGTACCAACCAGAAATTGTACAGTCTATATCAGGATCCCACGCTAGTAGCAGAAATAAGAAAGGGCAGGCTACGCTGGGCAGGATACTGAAAGAGAATGCAAAAAGACAGAAGGGTGAAGCGGGTACATCACAAAACACCAGAGGAAAACGGCTCAAAGGCAGACCTAGGCTTAGATGGGTGGATTATGTGGAAAACGATCTACAGCAGCTGGGAATCCAAGCATGGAAAAGAAAAGCATTAGATAGGTCTGTGTGGAAAGAAGTAGTGAGGCAGGCCAAAGCCCTACATGGACCATAGCGCCACAAGGAAGGATGGATGACATGGCATGAACACAGCCAAATTTTTTATTAAAAAATCAACCAAAGACTTTTCTATCTTTAAAAAAAATGTACTATTTCGGTGTAAAGAAACAAGTTATTAACTTATACAATGCAACAATTGGAAGCCTTCTAAACTTTCGTCCCATTACACTGCATGTCTATTAGCTCCATCTACAAATTTGCAGGTGCAGTTTCCACATCTATGACAAATGGGTTAGAAACAGCTTGAAATGACTTTTCTATGCTTCAAAGTCACTAAAGTGCAGTGCGAACTCCACGCAAAGTAAGTTTTTCAGCAAAGTGTGCATTGGGAAACACTATAGCTTGACTTGGTTCAACATTGCTTGGCAACAAGAAAAGTGAGACAAGTTGCATGTGTGTCTCCCATAATCACAGCTTAACTTGAAATGCCTTCACTGCATCATGCATATCAGTGATCAAGTGGTCCCGTCCCTGGAGCTGCAGGTTCAAGTCACTGAGATGAGTGGTTTTGTCAGACAGAAACGCCAACTCACATTTCCATTTTTTATTTTTAACCCGAAAAACTGTGGAGTCTTTCCCAATGCTGCCCATGAATTGAGAGATTTCATCAATCAGCTGGAAAAATCTACTAAGAACTTTTATCAGACTTAGCTACCGTACCTCTGTATGATAAGGCATGTCGCCAAACTCTTGAGTCTATTTCCAGCAAAAAATATTGAAATTACCTGTGATTTAAACTTTAGGCTCTGATAAAGTTGACGGTTTGTGTAACAGTGCTCATTACACCTTCCATGTTGAGGACTTAACCACACAGCGAGCCTTGGTGTATGATGCAGTGATATGCTATCAATCTACCAGTAAATTTATCCTGCATTTTTAACCACATCCTTCCAACTAACTAGTCCACTTTTTTCGCTTCACACGGCCAGTGCTCCCTCCATCTGTTGTAAGTCCAACAAGTTTGTTTCAAGGCAAGTTCATGTCGGTTAAACTTTGACATTTGTTGTCAAACATTTCTTTTCCTGTCATTTCTCATGCATTCCATGTCCAATATTTCTTCTGTTGAAAGTCCAACAAGTTTGTCCCAAGGCAGGTTCATGTCGGTTAAACTTTGACATTTGTTGTCAAACATTTCTTTTCCTGTCATTTCTCATGCATTCCATGTCCAATATTTCTTTTGTTGAAAGTCCAACAAGTTTGTCCCAAGGCAGGTTCATGTCGGTTAAACTTTGACATTTGTTGTCAAACATTTCTTTTCCTGTCATTTCTCATGCATTCCATGTCCAATATTTCTTCTGTAACATTGAAACTGGATTCCACTCCATGGATGAAGATGGCGAGCTGTGCAGATTCAGTTATGTCATTACTTCCATTGCCAGTAAGTGAGAATGCAACAAAGTCTTTGTCTTTTTCGATCAGCTGTGTGTTCACATCAGTGGCCATCTCACAAGCCAGATCAGCAACGGTATTTCTGCTAAGTCTTACATTTGCAAAATATGCTTTTTGTCTGAACGCAAGACGTCACATACTTTCATCATGCAGTTCTTCATAAGCTCTCCTTCTGTAAATGGTTGGCATTATTTTGCAAGCTCCTTCGCCACAATAAAACTTGCTTTCACAGCAGCTTCAGTATGTGAAAAACATTCCTCTTCAATTCTTCTACCTTCTGTTGCTTCTACTCTGCATTCAGGCTTTTAACTCTTTCGATGCGGAACAACACACACTGCGTTCATCCGCTTATCAAAAGCACGGACCAACGTGCTGTGCGTTATTTCAATTACATGTTTGTTTCTTTGCTATTTCTCGGTTAAACTTTTTAAGAGCTATTTTTAAATAAGACTTTTACAAAGAAGAGTGGTACTTCATTGTTAATAAGTGAAAGAAAGGTTTATTTGTTGTCATTTGGAGCACTATTTTAATGATTTTCTTCGCTTTTTTTTGTACTGTTGCTATGGCTACTCTAGGCCCTAGTAGGTGAGTAAGTTTCCTAGACAACCAAAGGCTCAAAAAGCTTTGGAATTGATTTATACTATTTCTTTTGATAGTGAAGATGATTTACATTTAGATCAATCACAAGATTCGGATAGTAGTAGTTGTAGAGGATTTTAGTTATAGAAATGAAGATGAGGTATGCGTACATCATAGGGTTTGGGGAAAAAATGGTTATTTTCTGTAATTTATTTTATTTAAATGGAAAAAATAGCTTACAAACATAAAGTCCTTTCATTTATATTTCATTTGATACCAAGTTTAGTCTTATAAACCAAAGAATAATATTTAAAATATTTTTTAACCCAACCTCTCACTCTCTTCCGCAGTGAAAGAGTTAACTTGTCTTGATGTTTAGTCTCTTGGGGCCGTATCAGATTATATTCCTTGATCATAGCCACATTATCTCCACGAAGTTGGTTCAGATTGATACCACGTTAGCCATAGCAGGAAAGGGTGATGTAATATCCGTGCTCTACCTTACTTTCATTTCTGATGCGCCTATCCAAGATGAGCAACTGAATGTTGCTAGGCTACTGTAACAACGAACATCCGCTCACTACACAACTTTTATTGTCGCTTATTTTGATAGAAAAAGCAAGAATGCTCTCAGGTAGCCTATCGTTGGACAAGGCAGATTATTAGGGAATATGATTTGCACTTTATATCCCAGGGCCATTAAAAAATATTTGAGCCTAAAATTCTCTCTCATGCCTGGTATAATTGTATGCTGGTCAAAACCTCTCAGGCCTGATATAATTGTACACTGGGCCTTAAGTTTGACACGTATGATATAGGATAACTTTGATGTAGACATTGCAGTCTTTGTTACATGTAACAATAACCAACACATATTTTCATATTTAATGATTCTTGCAGCCAAAGTGAAGTAGATGAAGTACATGAAACAGTTGAAATAAATGACAGTAAATAATAGGGACAGTAAATAATATTATTTTAATATTTTATTTTTTCACTTCCAGGTTAATGCATTCCACACAAGTGACTTGATGGTGAAATCCAAGATTTTTCAGTAAATCTATATGATAGATTCTTGGTTGACAGCTGATTGTGCACCATATCTTGGCTGGCAGCTGAATATACACCATATCTTGCCTGGCAGCTGAATATACAGCATATCTTGGCTGACACCTAAATGTACACTATACCTTGTCTCACACCTCAATGTACACCACACCATCTTGGCTCATGTCTGAATGTACACCACACCATCTTGGCTGACTCCCGAATGTTCACCACACCATCTTGGCTGACACCGGAATGTACACACACCATCTTGGCCGAATGCTGAATGTACACCACACCATTGTGACTGACACCTGAATGTACACCACACCATCTTGGCTGACATCTGAATGTACACCATATCATCTTGGCTGACAGCTGAATGTACACCACACCATCTTGGCTGACACAGGAATGTACACCACACCATCTTGGCTGACATTTGAATGTACACATCATCTTGGCTGACAGCTGAATGTACACCACACCATCTTGGCTGACACTGGAATGTACACCACACAATCTTGGCTGACATCTGAATGTAAACTACACCATATTGGCTGACACCTGAATGTACACTACACCATCTAGCCTCTCATCTGAGTGTACAACACACCATCTTGGCTGACACCTGAATGTCTCAACCCAAGTAAACAAATTTACCAAATTATTAATAAAATAAATTTCTACTAACACACAACTAAATTTTTTAGACTTTTCAATCAACCTGTTCATTGTTTCAATCACTCAAACTTTAACCTTAATGCTTTCAAACCTATAATATTTTTCTTTTGTAATTCATACAAATATCACCTTGTTGCTGTATGAATGTGCTGCTCCACAAAAACTAATAATATAGACTTTTTAACTACCCTAACCTGTCTTGGCATGAAGACTGAATGATAAAATGTATTACCTTTGACAAGTTGGTTCAAATAGACTGATAAGCTGAATGATTTACCCTAATGCTCAGTTCAGACCATCAAATTCTCATCAAATTTTTGTTCATACATTTGATGCAAATTTTGTATGAAGCCTTGTCATAACTTTAAAATAAGTATTTAATCATATTTTGGTGGCGTGCACATTTTTTAATATCTGTATGATTATGCACCCTCCGTATCACATGAACAAACACTAAGAAGAATTTCATCAATCTAGGTCACTAGGTCGTGTTTACATTGACTAAGCTAAGTTATCAAAACAACAGCAGCCTCCAAAAAATAATAATGCACTTAATTTAGAAAAAGATGTAATAGAAACATTAGGCAATAAATGGGTGAAGGGCATGATGTAATTGAAAGGTATGTATAAATTAAATAGGCTTATTATTTGTACAGCATATATACCGGTACTATAACCCTGTAACTGTAACACTAATGACTACTTTGTACTTCCAAATGGATCAATGAGAAATTTTATCAGCTCGAGCTCCAGGCAAAGAAAATATTGCTCCTGAGCTCCTTAACCCTGATTACAAATAACAATTAGAAATTTAATTCTCCTACCCCCACCCCCTTTTTTGTTTTTAGTGCTATAATAGCAAATGGATGCCCACTTAATTAAATTAAAGATTTCAACTTTTTAAATTATTAAACTTACTATAGGCGCAGTATAGGTTAGTTATTATATTGTTGTTCTGTGGCCACCCCTTAGGTCCACTTTTTAATAATTTCCACTGCAAACGTAAAATCTTATTATATTATTGTTTGAGTCATGTTATAGACATTTTTTTTTGGTAGAATGTAGAAAAATGAAAAACTTGACTTTAGATGTAATAAATATTTAAATAAGGACCCTTCAAATGAGATAGAATCATAATAAAAAGCTTACATTTCTCAAAAATACTGTTATATTGTAGAAGTATAGTAAAGCTCTCCTGAACATTCATAAATAAAAGTTCATTAATAAAAAAATAATCAATATAATTTTTCAATTGATTTAATAGGAATTTTAGGTGCTATTTGACAAGTTATGAGATACCGGTAGTTAAAAAGAGAATTAGCAGTACTCTTCTTCTTGGTCTGATCAACTGCCAGTGGAAAATAGACCATTAACTATTTCTTTCCATTTCTTCCATTCTCTAGATATCTTCTCCAGCTCCTGACAATTTTTATAACCCGGTATATTTTTGTTGACATACCTTTACCAAGTTTAAGGAAATCATTCCTGATTTATGTATTAAAATTAAAATGAACAGAACACTAAGTTGTAGTACACTGCATTAGATTTTAAAAAAATTATAAAAAGTGTTGGACTGCAATAAAGCTTTAAAATATATTAATAAGACACGAACAAATTGTGTCAATAGAACAATATGAGTTAGCTTTAATAATAATTGTACATTATACAGAATTAAACGTTTCGGCACATGCCTTCATCAGTACAAACAAACACAACACATTTAAATAAGTATAAATTAAATTTACATAATGTCAATATATATATCCTACCTAAAACAGAAAAAATATAGGAGAGGGCGCTTAAACCTGACAAAAACAAAGTAAAGAGATGTAGAAAGGAAGTGATTCAAACA
>CAXITT010000044.1:383272-395613 GCA_964033795.1 Lymnaea stagnalis | reverse complement strand
TGATTTCCTCCAAGATGTGATCTGATAGGAAACAATTTCTCTTGATTTCATGGTTCATTGACCCAGGTACTGAATATCTATTAAGTAAATGTATTTCCAGTTTTTAGTTAGTTTTATTTTACATGAGATTTAGCAAGTTTTTTTTATTGCCCCCAAATGATACTCAGTTTGAAAGAGTGAGAAATAAAGACAAAAATATGCCATAATATATTGGAAACTTAAAAAATATAGATAGGGTAGTAAAATATTTTTGATATTATTCTCAATTTTAATTTTGGTCTTCAGAAATGAGATGCATCCACAATTGGGTACAACTGAGATACTACATCCATAATTGGTAACGCCTAAGATTCATCTATGATTGTGTAACACTGAGATACTTCATCCATGATTGGTTACAACTGAGGTACTACAACCATGATTTGGTACCATACAACTGAGACTGAGATGCATTCATGATGGTGTACCACTAAGTGTGAGTAAGATGATACATCCATAATTGCCTACCACTGAGATACTTCATCCATGATTGGGGTACAATTGGTATACATCCATGACTGGCTACAAATGAGATACTAAATCCATCATTGGGGTAAAAATGATATACATCCATGATTGGGGTAAAATTGATATACATCCATGATTAGGGTACAATTGATAAATCCATGATTGGGGTACAATTGATATACATCCATGACTGGGTACCACTGAGATACTACGTCCATGATTTGGTACAGCTGAGATTCATCTGATTGTGTAATACTGAGATAATACATCCATGTTGGATACAACAGAGATACATCCATGATTGGGTATAACAGAGATACATCCATGATTGGATACAATTGAGATACATCCATGATTGGGTACAACTGAGATACATCCATGATTGGATACAACTGAGATACTAAATCCATGATTGGGGTAAAAATGATATACATCCATGATTAGTGTAAAATTGATACATCCATGATTGGGGTACAATTGATATACATCCATGATTAGGGTACAAGTGATAAATCCATGATTGGGGTACAATTGATATACATCCATGACTGGGTACCACTGAGATACTACATCCATGATTTGGTACAGCTGAGATTCATCTGATTGTGTAATACTGAGATAATACATCCATGTTGGGTACAACAGAGATACATCCTTGATTGGATACAACAGAGATACATCCATGATTGGGTACAACTGAGATATATCCATGATTGGGTACCACAAAGATTTCTTTTCTCTGTAACACTAACAGAGACACTCCTGAGTAGGTCAGTCTTTATCTTTTATTAAGTTAAGACTCCTTGACTTCCAAAATTTCAACATTGGACAACAGATAGTGTTTCCTTCCTGAACATTTGACCACCAGTGGTGCCAACAACATAAACATCTGACCACCAGCAGTGCCAACAACTTGAACCATTATTTTTATTGTTGATAGTTATTGGATGGATGGTTTTACTTAACTGAATAAAGTGCCAACCCCTTCAAGATGTTAAATAAATGTGTGTATGAACTTGTGAACCAATATCTAAATTTTTTCATGATTTTTTAAAGATTTTATTGAAAATTATAATTGTTTCCTTAAATTTTATAATTTGAAATTTGATTTTGTAGCAGACCTGTTACTCTTACTATTTTGGCATACTATGTACGATTTTGAGGTGTAAACATTATACAGACCGTATGTTTTTTTTTTTTTTTACTATAAATGTAAGGTATTTAACAATTTTGTGATAAGTGTGCGATTTTAAGAGTTTGAGGGTAAACAGGTCTGTTGTAGGCATAAGACTTTGTAGATCTATGTTGTCCAGTATTAGTAAAGGATGTATACAGTGTTGATAATCAAATGTACCCGGTGTTAGATGGTGTAGTTTTAAAGGTACATTTACACTGCAGATTTGTTACATGGATTCTCAACTTTCTGTGACTACAAGCTGCTCTTTTTATACTATATCAGATGCTGACTGGCATATTTCATTTCACTGGTCCAGTACAGTTTCTGCATAACCAGTCCCATTATATTTTGTTCAGTGCTCAACAAATCTTGTTTAAAAGGTAAGAATCCTAGTAACTATTCAGTAGTGTGAACGTACTTTAAGACTTTGAACATATACCATTGTAAATATGTTGTCTAGAATCAGTTAAGTATGTGTGATATTGTATATATTGCTGGTCATCAAATGATAAGACTCGAATTGTGCACAAAAAGAGTTTAATTATTTGGAAATCAGCAATGAAATAATACCAGGGGCAGTGCAGAATTAGGATGTCAAAGTCCCCTGTGTGATAAACAGACAAATGTATTTCTGAACACCATCCATGTGAATTCATTGTACATTTTTTTTGGTGAGATCGTGAGATGATGGTGGTTTTTAGCAAAAGTTAATCAAATAATAGATTGATTTTGTATGTTACAGGAAAAATATAAAATCCAGGCATTCTATAGAATGTCCATCTGGCTTAAGGCTTTAGTGCCCGGACTTTTTATAAACAAACATTTAAATTTGATTACCAAACAAAGATCTTAAAGAATGCCTGGATTTCATACTTTGCCTGTAACATGTGTAATTGGAGGGCTTGGTGGAATAAGGTGCCTACATTTTTTAGGTAGCTTGGATTTCACCAAGTCCTTAAGTTACCAAAGTTTGTAAAGATAACACACTGTATATCACCAGGAGTATTCATGTTTTCATCTCCTTGGAGATAGTCTCGCGGGGGATATTTTTGTTTTGCTCCCCCTAAAATAAAGAGCATTCATGTTTTCATTTTCTTTTTTTCATTTAAATAAATTTAAAAAACTTCAAATGTTTTTTATATTATTTCTTTTATTTATATATAAATATATTCTTTTTCTCTCACATACAATTATTTAAGCACCATCTATTTATTAATGCAATGTATGTGAGATATTGACTTTCTTCATACTCTGCTTTGAATTGTTCGGCGCCAACTGAAGAAGATTTCAGTCTTCCCTCATATTGTCTGTCTTTCTTGAACGCCATCTGAAAATAGAAGAAACATTTATCAAATAAGTTAACTATTTATAAAATGTGTTGGACTGCGATAAAGCTTTAAAATAGATTAATAAGACACGAACAAATTGTGTCAATAGAACAATATAAGTTACGCTTTAATAATAATTATACACAATTAAATGTTTCGGCACTTGCCTTCATCAGTACAAACAAACAAAACACATTTAAGTAAGTATAAATTAAATTTACATAATATCAATATACATATCCTGCAGACAAAAACAAAATAAAGAGTAGTAGAAAGGAAACAAACAAGTAAAATTGTGGATTTGGTTCAATCCATATGAGGAATCGTACCAAATCTAGTTTTTAATTTGTTCTCCATATAGATTCTTTCTGCAGTGTTACTGGTATAGAGTATACTAGTAACTGCAATGTCTGAGATACCATAATGGTTAGGGCTATTGAAATGTTTGGTGCTCTCAGACAGCTCGTCGCCTTGGGGACCGTTTCAGAGAGCACCTCTACAACATAAATAAACACGCTCTCTGTCCGGTCTCCAGACATTGCAGTTACTGGTATACTCTATACCAGTAACACTGCAGATAGAATCTATATGGAGAACAAATTAATAACTAGATTTGGTACGTTGTCTCCATATGAATTGAACCAAATCCACAATTTTACTCAGCTGCCATGTCTTTTTCCTGTTTGGTTTTTACAATTATGTTAAAATCACTTCCTTTCTACTACTCTTTATTTTGTTTTTGTCTGGTTTTAGGTAGGATATGTATATTGATATTATGTAAATTTAATTTATACTTACTTAAATGTGTTTTATTTGTTTGTACTGATGAAGGCATGTGCCGAAACGTTTAATTGTGTATAATTATTATTAAAGCGTAACTTATATTGTTCTATTAACACAATTTGTTTGTCTCTTATTAATCTATTCTCCTTATCTATGGATCCAAATGGATAAATCATTAATTACTACCATACTTAAAGCTAAAAAAGGAACCATTTTAAATCTATGAAAAGCATTTTCAATTATTTTACATAAATCAAGTCAATTATAATATGATAAAAATAAATTCAAGCATATGTTTAACCACATTTATCAGTACATCTCTTGTTTTTGTTACGTTGTTAAATACAGCGAAATTAAAATAAATATTTCGATTGCGTTACGTAATTTAGAATTTCCTTCAGTGACTTTACTGATAATATCCCTCACCAATGACAGTTTATGGGTTCAACTGAACTTCACTTCCTTGGTCACCAGCTTGTAATATGCTAAACTCATTTCTAATACTACTTTCAAAGTCTGATACATATCTACAATCACAGGATCACCAATGATCCCTTTGCATTCAATCAGATAATTTTATCAGCCATGCAGAACATTTTAACTCTCGTAAAATAACCAATGATAGAATATAAATACATTTGGATTACTTCATTAACATGAGCAGTGGTTTACTGTCGGTTTTGTAAGGGTCCAAGTTTCACTTGCTTATGTTACAACTGGTCTCTTTATGTTTTTACTTTTAAAAATTTTCCGACTACTGAATTATGCCCTATTTCCTGCCGATATTCTTTTATTTATATTAGTAATTCATTTCTTTCATTTAATAAAGATCCTAGGTATTTGAATTCATTTACTTTTTCAAAAGTGTGTTTTTTAAATTTTAATGACTTCATCTGTCTATTCTTCTCTTATTATAGTCATGTATTTTGTTTTTTTGGTTAACTTCCAACCCTGCTTATAGTGATTTTATGCTCGAAGCCTTATCATCGCGAGAGTGAACGGGGATGCTTTAATTTTATTGGAGTTAATTCTTCTAATTCAATAAAGGCTTTTGATATATCTTTACTACTTTTCCCTTACAGTGCTGACAAAGTCATCAGCATATGCAAGATACTGAAAGGTTTGATTGTAGAGAGTGGGTCTTGGGTTTTCCTCAAATGTCAATATCTATTCTTCTTATAACTCAGCGCTAAAGACCCAGCGATTACCTAAGACTATCAGAAAACACACATACTCTACAGTTATGAAGTAGCAACGACAATAATTTTGTGGTTGGGGGGGTCACCACAACATGAGAACCACTGTTATAACTCTATCCAGTTTTAGGTTAAACAGCATGTATGACAGTAAGTCTCCTTGCTTAGGTCTCGTCTAATTTGAAATTCCTTTGAATATTCTCCCTGAACCTTGATTTTGCTTTTTGAGTTATTTAATGTGGTTTTTCATAGAATTGATTACCTCTGAAGTTTCTTCTAGAGTTGACTAGTTTATTAAAGGGTCTGGTCCTCCATTTGGTGGTTGATAATCTTCATCTTGTCTATTGTCTGCACTTATGTCCTCAAAATGTTCAGCCCACCTCTCCAGTACTTTACTATTTTCCTTAATTAATTCTCCCTCCTGACTCTCACACATTTGCAGTCTAGCTTGGTATCCATTCTTTTCATCTTTATGTACATTGCTCTGATGTTTCCCTCCCTTGATAAGTCTTTTTCATTTAGCTTTTTCCCATGTCCTCTTTTTCTTCCTACACATTTTTAGGGCTTTGTTCCTTTCTTCAACAGTCTGTCTGCATTCATTATCAAATCAGCCTACTAACTAACGCACATATTCTGGTGAGGGTCTGAGATTACTCTCTTATGACCCCGGCTAGTAAATTGGCTATCAACTCCATCTGTTGAGCTGAGCTATACAACATTTCCCTCACAAAGGATCCTCCAACCGCCCTGGCTTCCCCCGGGAGATCTAGTGAGGGACATTCAGTCAACACGTCACCGATCTGCAAGGGAGGAGGGGATTCGAGCGCCCCTCAGTTTGAGTCATGTGTGTTTTACTAGCCATGTAAAAAGAATAATAACTAGGCTTTATTTTCTTACCTTCTCCCGGGTGAAAGTTACAAGTAACTTCCCCCCTTCACCTTGGGAGACAGCCTACTCAATTGTTAGATTGTTGGAATCCTCCTACTTTTTCTGATGTTTTCACAACATTTTTTAAAATTCCTATCCCACTGTTCATTTATGTTGTTTTCCCTGTTTCCTACTGTGATGCTTCTACTTGTACTTCTACATCATTTTTGCAATCACTTTTCTCTTTGATTTTGGCCATTGTGAATAATGCTTAGTCTTTGCTTATATTTAAGCCTTACAAGTAGATGGTCAGAGTCTGCATCTGCGCCTTGATAGCTTCTTACATCTAGTATGTCTGATCATTAAAACTATTGATTAAAAAGTGGGTAATTCAATCTGGTGAGTTCCAAGTAACTTTATGTTTGTATATTTTTTAGTGGAAACTTAGTGCTGCTAACTGACATCTCTTTTATGGAAGCAGAGTCTATGAGTCGGATCCCATTGCCACTGGCTTCTTTATGCAGACTTTACCTTGCCAAATATATTGGCATTGAAGTCGTCAATCACTATTTTAATATAATGTCGTGGTGCCTCTTTGTAGGTCTTTTTCCCAACCTTCCATATCTTTGATGGGAGCATGAACGTTAATAAATGTTAGATTAAGCATTTTTCCTCACAAAGAGCACAATATTTCATTCTCAGATCTACTGCAGTTGGGAATCCAAGCATGGAAATATAAAAGCATCAGTTCTGAGTGGAATGAAGTTTAGGGATGGATAGGACAAGACCATAAAAATACGACTGTTGCTACGGTGACCATGGTGACTGTCATGAAATTTTTCATATATAATTAAAAGGTTATCCTCTAAATCAGCGGTTCTCACCCTGTGGGTCGGCTCAGACCATTGGAAAACACACATTTTCGATGCCGATGGTCTTAGAAACCGATTGATTTGGTCCGGCTAAAAAAAAACGAAATTTCTGCAATTTCCGTATCTAACGACACTGTCCATAGAAAGACAGATGACATGTCTGTTGGTATTCTTGATCAGGTAATCCAAGAAATTAAATCTGCTCCACTTCCAATATTTAGTATCAGGCTTGATGAATCTACAGACGTTGCAAACTGTTCGCAGTTACTAGTCCACGTGAGATATATTAATGATGGTGACTTTAAGATGAGTTTCTTTTTTGCAAAACTCTTGAAACGGCAACTAGTGCACGTGATGTATTTGACACAATTTCTGAAAGATCATAAGATCTCTTGGGAAAGGTATTGTGGTGTTTGCACAGATGGTGCTCGAGCTATACTAGGATGTCGATATGGGTTCAACGTTTAATACTGAATGAGTCACAAAAAGTCATTGGGACTTACTGATTGATTAATCGGAAAATATTAGCAATGAAAATGCTGTCACAAGAATTAAAAGAAGTAACGAAAACTGTCATAACTTCTGTCAACTTCGTAAAGGTAAGCACTTTAAACATTCCACTGTGCAACGAGTTGATGCGTCGAACAATGCTCTGCTATTTCACACCGAAATAAGAAGGTTGTCGAAAGGAACAGTTTTAAAATGTGTTTTTGAGCTTCGTGATGAACTCAAAACTTTTTTAAATCAGAAAGCAAGACCGCAGTTCGAAGCTCTTTTTAGTGATCAAAGTGAATTGTAGAAAATAGCTTACTTGGTTGACATCTTTGCCATCTTAAATGAGTTAAATTTAACACTCCAAGGACCAAATGCAACATCCCTCAATTTCCAGAAAAAGATGTGATCATTTAAATTTTAATTTCAGCTTTGGCCAAAAAAATTGGATGAAAATAGAATGTATGCGTTGCCCATATTATCTTGTTTCATGACATTGAACCAGACAAAGGGATTACAATGATAAACTCTGTGAAGGAACACTTGTACATGCTTACAGACGAAATTTCATCGTACTTTCCAAATCTGCCTCACACCCCCTTTGCACTTGCCAGAAGTCCATTCACAGTCAAAGTTAAAGATTTTCCTGAGTCAAGAGGAGTTCATTGAAATTATTGACAGCGATACAACGAGAAATGATTTCTCTACAATGGCAGTTGCAAAATTCTGGATCAAGTGTTTGCAGTCATACCCTTTTCTGTCTGTGTTGCGCTTTCCTCTTTCTTTCTAACAACATATCTTCGTGAATCAAGGTTTTCCAGCTTGTTGGTAATCAAGCCAAAAGATAGAAGTAGACTTGTTGTGGAAGATCATCTTCATTGTGCTCTTGCAAAGACTGCCCCGAGCATTTCTGATCTGGTAAGAAAGAAGCAATCTCAACCTTCACACTGACGTTGGCTTTTACGCATACTGTCGCAAAATGTAGCAAAGTAGTTTACTGTTACCCATGCTCCATGTAACAATGAAAATGAATCCTGCATATCAGTTATTTACATTACGATTCATAACAGAAGCAAAATTACAGTTATGAAGTAGCAACGAAAGTAATTTTATGGTTGGGGGTCGCCACAACATGAGCAACTATATAAAGGGGTCGCGGCATTAGCAAGGTTGAAACCACTGCTCTAAATAACCATATTTTTTTTATCATGACTATGAAATTTGATTCATTTTTTAATTTCATAATACATGTAACAATGACTATTGCTCATTTTATATTTACTATTTTTTGTTTAAGTGCAAGTTTCACTAAAGTAGTATAGTCCGATTGTTATGCTGCTAAAGGTATTTTTTTCAAAATATTTTGCTGTATTAACTATACATTTCCTATTTGCTATGCCAAGGTGGCGCAACTTATCACGCTCATTCATTTCATAGTAAAAGTTCACATACCTTATTGTTGAAAGTTGTAATTTAATGGATTGATTTCTATGAGATGGAAGATCATTGGAACATGTCTTGTTGAGATGTGGTTTCTCTTGACTATTCATCTTGTGATTGCTTTTGACCATTCACTCCTGTTGAAGAATGATTACAGCTCATGAAGAAGGAATGCTTAATAAAATTTAGCATGTGTATTAGTATCATTTCGAACTCCTTTTATCCATCAAAATTTACTTCACATTTAACCCACTAGCTCAGTGGTTCTCAAACTTATTCAAATAAAGTTAAACTTTTCTTTTAACTAGGAGGGGTGTTAGTTTTGACCAATGATTATAATTATTAAAATATTGTACACCCCCCACCACTTACAGCAGTTCTTCACAACAATTTTTGCCCCCCCTGAAAACAAAAAGGTTTCATATCACCCCCTCCCATATTCCCTTATAGAAAAAGCATCGGGTATTTCAAATTTGAGGCATGCTAAGGTCTCAGTAAAGTGTAGTGACCTTGAAAAAGTGCCCCCCCCCCCCAACACATTTCCAAACCCTTATCATAATAATAGTAAATAAGCTTTGTTTACATTTTTCATTTATACTCAACTCATACTGTGATATCTACTTCTTAGCCCTTTTATGAGCTTTCTTCACATTCCAGTAGTATAAAATTCGTAAATGGTTATAAAAAATAGAATGCATTATTTATTTATTTTAACTTAACCCACGAACTGTGTTTGGACGAAAAAATCAGGCGATAAACACGGTCTGATAGCAACTTCCAATCCAATTTTTAACCGGATTTATAGCCACTTCCCTTTAATAATAATTAAATCATCTTCCGGTTCAAGCTGTTTCGTGGAAACGTGAAAATAAATACTTTTTAATCGGAGTTTTATATCATTGGTTTTTATAAAGCTAAAATGGATGACGCTATGGCTGGGCCTCCAGTGCAAGAACTAATAGAAATATGTTTGAAAGCTTTTTATGAGAGGTTTTAAGTGATATCGATGTTGATTTTAACATTCCTCATGACGATATCAGTTGACATTATTCTTTTTGTGAATTTTTTTACTAGTCTTAGTGATACTGAAGTAGGCCGGCCTACTGAGGCTACTGTTAGACTTCGAGCCAGGCCTGAAGGTTGGGCACAGAATCTACAGATTATAGCTCAGAACTAATAAATTTTATAGTTAAACAAACCAAATCAGTTCCACGGTTCCTTTTTAAATGTTTACTAGTCAATAATAACTATTTTGCCTGAGATTTTGTATTTTATACTTGGTTTTAGCAGTGGTCCCCAGTTTCTTATATAAATGACCTAAAATTACTAAAATTGCTTTTAGATGTTTAATTGCAATCAAAACCTTAGCAAACTATACATTTTCTGAAAGATAAATGTATTGGCTACAACATTTAAATTTGTGTTTTAAGTGTCTCTATAAAAATTAATGATGTTATGAGAACTTGAAAGCAAGACATTTTGATGATTTTTTTTCTTCTTGAGAACTCCAAGGTCAAGGACACTGAGAAATTTTTTTTTAACGGGGTGGGCAATGCGGCCAACTTTATCCCCATCCATTTACCTTTCTAAAAATATAAACTTTATTTATTGGCGTATAACACGCACTTTTATCCCTGAAAATAGGGGGCAAATGATGTGTGCGTGTTATACGCCGAAATAATGTTTAGTTTTTCCCCTGAAATTTCCTTCTTAAATTGAGGTGTGTGTTATATGCGGGGGCTTGTTATATGCCAATAAATACGGTACTTATTGGGGATATTGTAATCAATATTTCTACGTCATTTAATGCAATTTCAAATGGCACCCAAAACGCTATGAAAAGCTCCACAACACAGTTCGTGGGTTAAACTAATTTATATTTATACAATTATTGTTATATTATTATTTTTCAGTTAGCCCAATGTCAAATGTAAACAATGCTGTATCCATGGATATTATTTTGTAGACAATTAGCTGAGTTCCCTGAGTTGAAGTAAAAGTAATTGAGGCAGATTGTTTTCTATTTTGATGTCTTTTTATTTAGATTGTAAATTTTGTGTTTGAGCTAAATTAATTAAATTTAAATATATTTTGACAGCATATATGATGGGCAGATGTCAATGAGTATGATTATGATGACAATGACTGTGGGCTCAAAGTACATTTGTGCATTTAGAACAGACATAAAAAGCATACTGCTTACTGATGAATGTTTAAACAAGAGAGATATAAGGAGATTTCAAAAGCAAATAAACTTTTTCAAACTCTAATTTACTGCAACTTTGGTTGCATATATTTGTTAGTTCGCAATGTGCAGGACAATGAACCAAAGAAACTTTCTGTTTTATAAAATTGTTATAACATCATTGAAGAGTTTTATCAACTAAGAGGATTTATTATGAATACAGTACTTATTCAAGTACTTTTTTTTACAAGACTGTGGTCCAGGAAATCCTCATATGATGAAATATGACTTAAGGAGAGATTCAAGGCCATGCTGAGTTTCCAAAAAGTTTCTGATACTGAAAATAAAGGAGACAAGCTGTGCAACATTGGGAGACTCTTGTGTATCTCAATGCAAAATAAAAAGAACTGTATCAGCATCATGAAAATGTAGCAATTAATGAACACTATGAGACATAGGACATTATGACATTTAGGCTGCGTTCCCTCCCCTGTACTGTATACAATATATACCAATGATATTCAAAGCTCAAGCGACACCATTCCAATCTTAATATTTGCTGATGATGCCACCATCATTGGCTGCCACCATCATTGGCTGCCACCATCATTGGCTTAATATCTAAGGAGAAGGCTTATACCGCAACTTAGTTACAAGCTTTAATCACTTGGTGCGATGAAAATTTTCTCCAGCTGAATGTCTCAAAAAACAAAGGAAAGGTTGTTGATTTCAGGAGGGGGCAACACCAGATTAAAGATCTTAACTTAAAAAATCAAAGTGTGGAGAAAGTAGATGCATATAAGTACTTTTCTTAGCTTTTATTCTAATTTAATACTTACTAATAATTTTCTAAGTGATAATTTGAAACTTTAAAAAAAATATTATAATTTTGACTTTTTTATGGCATTATTTCCTTGATTGATACGTTGTCCACAAAGTGAGTCTATTCTTTTGAAAAATGAATATTTGTTATATTATTGAATATATGTTAATAAAATATAAAATATCAATTTTACTAATATGATTGGAAACAATATTTTTTTCCCTTCTTTGTAAAGCTCTGATGTTATGTCGACTCAAAAATGTTTTGTTGTGCCTAAAAATAATAATAAATCTATTTTGGAAAGTATATTTTGAAAAAACACCTAATATCAATTAAAGAGCATGCAATTACCTTTAGCTACAAAATTACACCTATGAGACACTTTGATAGTTAGTTGTAATATCAACAAATTTAAAAATCTGTCGTTTTTTGAGAGTTAATAACTGCAGTAATTACAGTAAATTAAGTTTTAGAACATGCTCACAATGAATGATTATTCATGAGGAGCTGTGTTGAATGCCATAATTTATAATTTTTTGCTTTTTATTCACTTGCATTGGAACAAATGATTTACACTAATTTTACAAGTTAGAAGAGAAAGGTGATTTTATGATGAATTATAATATTGTAGGCTTACATAATTAATCTATTCTACAACATCTCTTTGGTTA
>CAXITT010000044.1:355254-371580 GCA_964033795.1 Lymnaea stagnalis | reverse complement strand
AAAAAAAAAAAAAAAAAAAAAAAAAAAAAAAATGGGGGGGGGGGGGGGGGGAAGAGAGAATAATTTCAAATTAGCTACCCTTTTTATGCCTATTAAGGTTCACAATCATATGATAAAACTTAAAATTAATACAAATATTTGTATTTCAATATAAGGGTGGGGGAGAGAAATAAAAGTGGTTGACTTTAAAAATAAATCATGGCATGGCTCGTGGTTTAACATTACACCCCCAGCCCCCTCCCTTACAAAAAATAATAAATGCTCTACAAGTACTTTGCCACATAGACACAAGCGTGGAACTTAATCAATATCTTCCTCCCATGGTACTAAACGATTTTTAAATAAATAGTTTTCAGTTTTAACACAAGTCACAAGTATAACATTAAATCTACAAGTACCGATTAGGCCAAAAAGTTAAAGAATCGCAAAGACCATAATTTTGCTTATTAAAATCGCTGCGGTGTACGCAGGCCACAGACCATGATTTAGCTAGGTACACCGCCGAGGTGAAGGTAGTGCCGGCCTATTTTTAATGATAATGACATTGGTTGTACCTATTCATTCCCCTAATAGACATTTTTTATAAAACAGAAAAACTATAACAATTTTTTGAAATAGAAGATAATGTGTGAAAATGGAATCATGCATAGTTCTCCCCCAAGTTGACAATGAAGTTTTAATAAATATAATTTCCACGAAAACGGTTGTGGTACATGAATCCACTTAAAGGGGAAAGATCACCAGCGCTTCTTGTTTTGTGCCAAACTGTCTTCTCAGTTTACGCTTTCTGAGCATTCACGTTCTGAGCATTCCACATTCTGTGTGTGGACATCCACGTCATCTGGATCAAAAAAATAATTGTAGTTGTAGTCTCTTTTTCTTCTTGGCATATCGGTAGCTTGGCAATAATAATTTAAATGTTTTAGTATTGTGCTATATAACTTTGTATAGCCTCTATACTATACGGAAGCAAAAACAGACTCCAATGTAAGAATAGTTGTTTAAATAGCCCTTCCAACAGGAACAACTGGATTTTTTCTTAGCCGACGCTCAAGTGGTAGATTACCGCTTTTTAGACTAAAATGTTTAGAATAATAATAACTAATGACTAATAAGACTAATTAATAGTCTAATAAGTATGCAGACAACTTTCTCAGTAACACCCAGCTCAAATAAACCATAATTGGATGCACAATGGTGAAAAGGACCGCGCTGTCAGTAAAATGGATGAAAAAAAAATGTCTTAAATCGATCCCTGTGCCTAACCCGAACCCTAAAACTACGACTACGCCTACTGCCACAAGTAAAAACACGTGGAAGTCGTGGAGTTTATGAACTGTGGCAAGAAAACGATAAAAATTGACAAAAAATGTAAAAAAAACTCCCAAAATAAAGAAATAATGAAAATCCAACTTACAGTTTCATGAAATACACTTAGACACACTTTATTTCAGGTTCCAACGAAAATATAGCAACAAAATGAATAAATCTCCACATCCCACAAGCACCCAAAAGATATCAAATATGGCGGAACAAAAGAAATATGATAATGAACCAACCAATCAAAAATTTAAAATTATAATCAATCAACCAATAAAATTTTAATTCTGAAAATGTAACTCTTTTAACAAAAAAATAAGGGTAGTGAATCCAACAAAAAAAAAGTCGTCGTGGGCCGCTAAATCTGAAACAGCCTTTAATTTATTTATTTCCTTTCATTTTTGAAAAATTAAAATATTTTTCCACCCTCGCCTTCCTATTTAAAAAACACGTGTTTTGCACTACTTTTCAGTCGGCATCTTGGTTAACTTCACGTGAGGTGTCAACCAAGATGGCAGCGACTAATAAAATAGTGGCATTTTCCTTCACTATTTACCTCAAATTACAATTACAGATAAGACAGTAGCCGATATTCCGCCAAAAAAAAAAAAAAAAAAGCAACTTTGATCTTTATTGATGTCATGTTAATCATTATAGAACTATATTTAAAATAGAATTAAAAATACCATAAAATTTTAAACATAAGCGTATTCTTACTTTCTTTGAGCTGTACGTCACATTATTCTTCGTGTTTCTTCAGTGCTACATGAATGTCTTGAAAATGTTGCACATTTCTCAAATGATAATAATGGCTGAAGGATGGCAAACCAACAGGAGGAAATCCGTCATAACCGTCACGTGACCAACCGTAATCATTAAATATCCCCATCAGCACCAGGCACAGAAACATTGCAAATCCCCTCTACATGCACAGGAGCCAAAATGATACATAAAATGATAGTGGGCCCTTAATATATAGAAGAAGAAGAAGAACCAAATATATATAGACCTCACGTGACCAGCCTGGTGCGAATAGCTATTTGTTGCTATAGGTACCCGTACCTATAGCCACTCCGTATTAATAATGTAGGCTTCATTCACTTCAGAAATTTATAAAACTGTGATCAATTAATAATTAATGATCATTTCATTGTGATTGTGTAAGGGGCCATCCATAAATGACGTCACGCGTCGAGAGGGGGGGGGCAGGTTTTTGTGACGATGTGTAACGAGGGGGAGGGAGGGGGGGGGTCTCAAGCCATGTGACGTCACATGAAAAGCGGAATGTTGTAGTAAAGAATCTCACCTAATAACACTAAATTACAGACATTTTTAACATTATTCAAAAAACAAAACAATTATAGCTATTTTATTTTAAAACTACTATCACTGAGGCTGAGAGAAATAGTACAGTAGGAATGCGAGGTCCGAAGATTGGCCTCAGATCAAGTTACGGGATGCCCAGTCGTCGAAAATCGAAATGTAGTTACAATGACAGTCATGCGAATTTATGGCTAAATCTGGACAGGGGAAGTGGGGTGGAGCGGGAAAAAAAAGTTAATCGCTGGGTGGGTGTTATCTTAGTAAATGCTCTAGTCTAGGGCAGGGATTCTTAACCTTTTTTGCAGCGCCCCAGGGCCTTTCCGTTTTATACACCCCCCCCCCACAAGCCGTAAAAAATATACTGTAATAAAATTTAAAATAATTAAATTATTTTGTTATCGTAGTTTTATTTCTTTAATTAAATTTTTTATAAATAGGGCAAAAAATTACTAATACACGCAATGCGCCAATGAAATTCAGCACTGTCAGCTGCTAATCAAAATTCATAAAAACTTGAATTAAAAAAAAAAAAATTAAAGGAGCAACAACTAGCAATGGCCACAAATACAATCAGTGGCATACTAAGGTTGGTATCATCCAGTAAGCTCGTGGTGTCAACCCCACCCCCCCCCCTTTTTTTTCACGATGTATTTCTTCTTGTTAAACTTAGTCCACAGTATAAAAAATAAAAGAACAAACAAAAATTAAATGAAGATCAGGAGGTGAATGTATTTCAGAACTTTAACATGTACTTAGAATCGCCCATTGTTGTTAAAGGATAGCTCTATTTCTCAGAATTTAGATAACTATAGCTTCTTGTTGCTTACAAAAGTAAGTTACGAACACTTCATTCGGCGTTGAAACATGATCAAAACGGAGTGTTTCTGACCTATAATGGTGGAAAATGATCGTATTATCTGTTTTCCTTTTATGAATTTCAGTTAGACCGATCAGTGTGTGCTCTGTATTACGTTATTTTTCAATTTGGTGTCACCCCCTGAGATGGTGTCGACCGGTGCGGTCCACACCCTTCTAACTACGCCACTGAATACAAATTTTTGGTCTTCCGCACCTCAAGGTTGGGGAGGTACTTGTAGCCCAGGTTAAGCACCACTGATCTAGTGAAATGTTTCTGTCACGGGTGCAGTAATTTGAGGCGAATTTCTTAAGGGTTTGTAAAGGACAATAATGGACGAAGGGAATTTTTATAGGGGGGGGGGTGCAGAGATTTGTGACGTTATATTTGAGGGGGGGGGTCTAACTTTTTGTGACGATGGGGGGAGGGGGGTGTCAAAAATCGGCAAAATTTGCGTGACGTCATTTATGGATGGGCCCCTAATTATTGTAATTTTAATCGCAAGACAATAAATTATATTGTAAATATGTTAGGTAATTTTTTTTTTAAAGAAGGATGCAGGTTTCAATATTTATGCATAAAAAATATTTTAATTAATCCGATTTAGATTTATCAATCCACTCCAGCTACAACATCTCGGATGAAACGTAATTTAAACTTAATTAAACTCAGTGAACTCAAGAAAGGGAGATCACGCTGTTATACCATATTTTGTTGTTATGTTATGCAACTAGAATTAACTTACGAAAGCCTTAAACTTAATAATAAAGGCCATGGGCCTTGAAGTTTTAACGTACGTTCCTAATATAATTGGCAAGTAATTTCAGAGATATAATTAAATTGATGCTTTAAAATAAAAGTTTTCAATCTGCATTCTTCTCACAACATTAAATTAAATATTGTGACCGGTGGATGCCCGACCTTTTTAATCAGTCAAATTTTAATCTTATTAATTCTTTAAAATTCTTAGATTCTTAGGGCTTATGGACTTATGGCTATGGCTTTTAAGTTTTATACTATGACTATGGCTTTGGACTTTTATATTTATTATTATTGATATTAATTTGTAACATTACAAACAAAATGTCAAAATTAAACTAGCTTTTAAAAAAAAAACAACTAATGTCACTTAAAGATTTAAGTTTAAGTCAAGTGACATTTTAGTTTAAACTTAAACTTGAAAGTTCGTTTATTACGTTATTTCAAACTTCATGAAATGCAGTCAGTAAAAAGAATTCAATTTAAATTCGATGAAGTCGAAGTTATACACTGAATAATACAGCATTTCATTATGAAATTATGGTGATATGGTGTGTTTATGAATGGAGAGTTGAGATAATATAACTAAAGTTATCAGTCATTGAGACTCATTGGTGATTGGAATTTAGTTAATAGTAATAGTTAATGTTTACATTTAGTTTTAGCCTCTTTGGCTTATTATTAAATTATCACTATTATTTAATTAATTTTTAGGTTAAACATCTAACTTTTATACATCTAAACATCTAACTTTTATACATTACATTACATCCCATTTCAATCATCCATTCCCAGGTTATTTACGAATTATTTTGGCGGCTTCTTCTTTTATTGTCTTTCAACATCCAGTAACCTTCACAGTTTTATATTCTTCATCAATAGCTCTTGATGGTAAATAGTCTGTACACTTGTATAAGTATAACATCTAGATGTTTGAGTAATTTAAATTTTATTTAATATTAATTCTTATTAAAGAGTTTCAACAATGTCACATTGAAAATGTTTAATTGTTCTTTCATATTATTCAGTAATTTCTAAAATATATGACATGTCAGACATTTCCCAGTCAAATAGCAAAAAAAATTTTATTTCAAGGGGGGTGAATTTCACCACCCCATCAATGCTATTATCCTAAAAGGCGCACATCTCTGAAGTTAGTTTGGGAAAGTCATAGGCTGAGTAAATATAGATAAGAAAACAGAATTATGAAGGCTAACAGAACTAAAATAATGGCATGAAATTGGCTATCTTAAAGCAATTCATACAATTAATATGCCTTGTAATATCAGCCAACAGAATGCTTTAAAAAAAGCAGTCTCTATTGACTGAAACTAAATTTAAAATTAAACAAAATAGAAAAAAAAGAAAGAGACCATGTTATAAAAAAAGATTTAAAAACACTGAAAAGTCATGTAATTTTATTTACAATTTACACTTTTAATTTCAGATACTCTAGATCTTAATGTTTTTAATATCATGAGTGGTATGTTAAACATGAGAGGCACAGCACAAACCTCCATTTAAGTAATCTTTCAAAAATATTCCCAAAATAAAATTACAAGCAATGTTATCTAATTTGTCTATCCAGGAATTGATGGATACTGTGCTCGTAAGCTGAAACAGTGTTCCAGATTTGGGTCATGGGTAAGCTACTCCAAAATATTTAAATATAACAAAAAATCATAATGTATTAAATTTTTGAATGGGATGATTTAGCTTTTGCTATTGGGAAATCAACTTAAAAGTTTATTTTTAAAAATTATGTTATGCCAAAAGAAATTTCCAAGGCTAATGCAAAGAAGACATGCCATGACATCATTTTAAAAAGATATGTAAAATAATAACATGCTAGATATTTTTTTTTTCAGTTTGACATTGTGATAGATTTATTTACTCGTGGATATTTGTGGTGTGCTCTCTATAAGGTTAGTTTCGTATTAAGACTTTATTTATATTATCCACTTATAACACAACTCAATAGTTTTCAATGTGTTACTGTGATCATTTTGTAAGGAACATTGAAGGTAGATTTTTACACTATGGCCACCTGACTGAAACTTTCACATTTTAAAAAGGTTTAAGACAGGTGTGCATTTTCACACATATTCTATTTTTGCAAGCTATTGATTTACTAATGATGCAAATAACAAAAGGAAACCGAAAGCATTATTTGAAAAGTCCCAATTTTCAAATTTTTATAAAATCAAGGGAATTTTTTTTTTTAATCTCTCTGAAAGTTTATATCTAATTGTACATAGACAAATCACTTTCTTCTCATTTTGATTTATAATACTTATAAATAAGTTAATCAAAACCATACATTAATTTTGAATAAATGCTCTTATAGGTACTGAACTCAGTGCTTGACCGTAAGACTTGGTGGGTGTATATTTTTCCTATAAATAGTCAAAGAAGTGATATCAGCTCAAATCCCAAAACCAGTGATATTAGCATAACAAGCCTAACTGAACAAAGTAGAGAGATGAAGGTGTAAGCGGCTATGTATCCCATGCCATTTTCTTTTAATTGTGTCAACAGTTATAAAAAACCCATATTTCTCCAAGAAGCCAATACTTTGACTAATTCACTTATTTTCTCCATTTCTAAACATTAGGCTGGCTATTTGGTTATGTTTGTGGAATGGTTGACTTTTCTGGCTACACACTCACGCGGGGAAAACTGGAAGCTACCAGATGAGCAATTCCCATGGATTGTTAAACGGGTCATGGACAGTGGTAATTCTTAGTGTTCTTTTCTCTGAGGTGTCACTTTTTTTTTTTTTTAAAAGGATATAACAATTTTAAAAGAAGGGTGCCTTCTCTTATTTTTATCTTGCTCTGGTCAGGAGGCAAAAAAAATTAGGGTTTGGGCATGCTAAACCCCCCCCCCCCCAAATCAACCCCATACAAAAAACAACTAAAATCTATTTACATTTATTATTTCAGATATTGGCTCAGGAAATAAAGGCCCAACTTTCCAGTTCCATTGCACAAAAATATAATTTGTAATCAATTGGTGTTACAATTAAACATATAACTTTCTTTACATTCAGGTTTTAAATCACCTATGGGATATTTTGCTGTTGGCAGCCTTCATCTACTGCCTCTGTGGCTGTATGGAGTTGAGACGTCATTGCTGACAAAAACACTCAGTGTGCCCAAGGGAGTACAGTCAACGGCATTGTATGTGCTGATAATTGGAAGAGTACTTTGTGGCATAGTGGAGGTTGGTACACATTGAAATGTTCACTAGACAGTTGAATATTTATTAGAAAAACCCAGTGTCATTGCATTACGCTCTGTTCAATAGATCGAAAAGTAAAATTCCCCTTAAGTGCACCAGGCGGTGTGCAAATTTGTGTTCAATATGCGTGTTAGATAAACTTCTCATTTCTAAAAATAAAAGGGTTTTTGAAAAACAGTGATATCGAATTTTGTTTAAGTTAAATCTGATAAAAGAAATCTGCTTATAGTTATAAGTTATAGGTAAGAAATGTAATCCTTAATATTCAAGTATGATTATTATAAATTAGAAAAAAATTTAATATCGTAATTATTTTAAGTATTTATTTGATTATGAGAGTTAAGCTATTGTATAAAAGGAGGTGACATTCTTTACTATAAAATCTTTACTGTTTTTTTATTCATTTGAAAGCCAATTAAATTTTTGAACTTATGTCTTATAGTATGTATATAATCATATCCTTTTTTTACATTCATGGGTAAACAAAAATTGGAGTGGGGGGAGGCATCACATATGAACATTAATCTCCACAAACAGGATTATGTTACCGTTTTGAATTTTGGTATGGATTTTAATTTAAAAAGAAATTATCATATTCTTTAATGTACGGAAATATACTTTTAACTTTAAAAAAAACCCGAATATGTAGTACATAGCATTGTAAAAGGGGTTGGGGCATTTGAAATAAGGGGCCATCCATTATATATTGTGCACACAAAAAAGTGATGTTTTCATACCCCATTCCTCCTTTTGGACCCCTATATTTTTGGGCCCTCCTTACGCATGCATACAAAAGCTTCTGAACTCCACACCTCCATCCACTTCCAGTTGTTTTCATTTATTTATAGACAATTATGACATACAAGGAAATTTAACGAAGACATAAGGTGTGTTAAAATTATATCACAGGTTTTTGTCTCCTTTTTGTGACCGCCGCTAACTGTTTGACATAGTGAGTATTGAGATACCATAAAAAATCAATTGTGAAGTAAAGTGGTCACTTGAAGGTCAACTCTTACAGCTGTGATATCCAGTTCACTTGATAGTTCATTTGTAATATCCATTTCAGTTGTTAGTTCATTTGTGATATTCAGTTCATTTTTGAGTTCAGTTGTAATATCAAGTTTAGTTGTAATATCAAGTTCAGTTGCGAGTGATATTCTTTTCTATTGTGAGTTCATTTGTAATATCCAGTTCTGTTGCCAGTTCAGTTGTAACACCCAGCTCTGTGGTGAGTTACGTTGTGAAAAACACAAAGCAACAATATGACAATAATTACAAAACTTTGCAGTGATAATTTGTATATATTGTATATATAGCCTTTGAGTTTGAAAATAATTAAAGCTCATGGATTTTCAAAGATTTTCAGGTGATTTTTGGTTATATTAAACGAGTAAATGCCCATATTAAATATATACATAGGTTTTATTAAATATATAAATAGGCTATATTAAAGATTTAAATAGGCTATTTTTGGACTGTCAGAATTTAAGAATGATTATTACAGAATTTGTGCATACATTTTTTTTAACGTAAGTAAACAAATATTCTGAGACCATTCCCCCCATTTTCTCTTATGCACCCTGCATGTAAAATCTCCTAAATCAAGCAACCCAACTCCTTCCTTTATGGATAGGTAAATATGTAGATGCCCCCTAGGGCAGGGTGGGTTCAAAGAGCAGAAAATTGGTTGGAGCATATTTTTACCGTTGAAGCCATCTGAGTTGTAGTTCATGTTGATGGAGACGTCCTTTTATTAAAGCAGAATAAAAAATATTTCATCATAATGTCATCAAAGATTTTTTTGTCTCTTACCTGGTAAATGAACTCAAACCAAAATGCTCAGTCATGCATAAATGCATCTTTTCTGTAGAGTTGAAGGGTTTGAACATGTTGGCATCTGCCATCAGTTTTGTTTTATGCATTGCTTTCAATTGTTGAGATGACCCATCAAAAAACATATTTAACAATATTTATTTTTCATTCAGCTGTTTTACATCAAGGAATATGCTCTACATCTCCTCCAAAATGAAAGATGATTTTAAGAAAGAAACAAGAGTTCTGTGATGAAAAGGATGAGCAAAAAGTCAAGAGTTCTGTACGAGCCACCATCAAATGTTGCTTTCAGTATTCTAAGACAAAAATTACCTCACTGCAAGTTTTAAATTTCACTTTATAACCATTTGTATGTCTTTTTTAATAGACTTAACACATTGATCGTACAAAAGGATACTAATAAGATTTTTTTTTTTAAACGAGTGCCTGTTTTTTTCCAGCTGCTCATTTGATCAAACATCCATATTGTAATTTTAAGTCCACGTTACAGTGTACCACATCTCATTTCAGCCTGTCTAATTGTCAGCTTGTAAATCAGAATTTTAATACCCGTCATTCAAAAAAGAGAAATTTGGCCATAAGGTAGATTTAAACAAAGCTGTAGAAACAAACAGCATCACTAAGAATCCTGTGAGCATTAATCAAACAAATGAATGGGTGGCTGCCATCCAGCATGGAGGAATCTTTTTAAAAAAAGGTGTTTCATGTTGGGTCCACAATTGGGTGTCTAGAGCAATAATGTTAACAAATTTGTTGTGGTAGTGGAAAACTGATTATCCATTGTAGAAATCTGATTTTAAACCCATTACCCTGAATTTGTTGAATATATTTTCTTCTATGCTTACTTTTACCGTTAGCAATGTTTATAATCCCGTACAATGCAGTCAAAGGAGAATATTAAAATGAAAAGGGTGAAGTTATTTTTTTTGGAGATGACTCAATTTTTGCACTATAAAATAGGGTATTGGAGCAGAGCTCCACAATCGGACTGCAGCGCCTCATTGATGTGTCAAAATGATGCCAGGTTTGCCACCCAAAATGCCTTCAAAAGGAGGAAAAGCACAGAGTAATTGTGGGTACATAAAAAAAGTATGTTGCTACAAAGGGGACTTTGTGGACAATCTGTCAAACTCTGCTGTGTCAGAAATGTGTCCAATACAGTTAATGTATAGCAACGACAATATTACACCTTTCATCATTCCACGCCATTACGAATGTTAGCTACATTATGTTATTGGCATATTTTTGCAATTTTTTTACCTGAGGTGTGCCAGGGATTTCTAGGAAAGGCTTAGGGTGTGCCACCATTGAAAAAAGATTGCTGACCTCTGTATTGCTGGAGTACCAAATTTAACAGAAATGATGAAAATATTGTAAAATTTCATTATCATTATTTAAAATAACAATTTAAAAAAAAACAAAAAAAAACAAAAAAAAAACAACAACTTATTTTCATTTTAAAACCTATTATTTGAAATCGGATTTTAAAACAATTTTTTTTTTTTTGTACATTCCAGTTTTAAACCAGATACACTCTCCAAAACAAATTTCCAAAACTTTATTTTGACAAATACTCAAACATTTTTTTTCTTTAAAATGGGATAACATGAGTCATTGGTGCTAGATTTTTCAATGCACAATTCTTTGTTTGATCATGTACCCAAGAAAAGTATTAATTATTTCTGAATATAAATGTGTGGGCTATCAAGGAATTTTATAAAGCAAATGTACAATGGCTTCCTTTTATGATAACTGATCTCCCTTTTTTTTTTACAAATAATAACACATTACCATGTAGTTTCCTTTCTTATAATTTAGTATGTTCTTATTTTGAAAATCTCTTTAAAAACTTTATGCAGACAGAGTAAGCTTATGAAACTGATGTTAGAAATTCTTTCTCTGATGCACCATCCTTTTGGTTGGTTAAATATGTCCAAGGAAGACAATTAGTTATGATTAATCTTTTTTGTAGACAATATAAATACATTTTTGAAAAGATACTTTTTCAATGTGACATTATGCATTACTTTTCTTTTTTAGATTTAAATAGCTCAATATGACTATAAAATGACTTTTTGTGGACATAAATATGATAATATAAACTTAATTTTAGATATAACATAGATCAAGATGACATTGACAAATTACTTCTCTTTTCTGTGACCTATTACTGTTAGTGAGCATAACTTTGTTTACTCAATTACTGTCTCTAAGAATATAAATATTTATGACAATGGATATTTTTTTTTTATTTGTATATAATATATTAATATTTTTTCAAAATGACAAACACTTTAAATACCGGTATCAATCAGCATAATAAAATGAAATGTGATATAATTTATTAATAAGTAATATAATTTAGGGTGTGTTCTATGGAAATTCAGTGAATATCCCCCCCCCCCTTTTCCCCATCATTGAAATTGTTTGAATAGTGCACTCAAGTTTAATAAAATGAAATGTGATATAATTTATTAATAACTAATATAATTTAGGGTGTGTTCTATGGAAATTCAGTGAATATCCCCCCCCCCCTTTTCCCCATCATTGAAATTGTTTGAATAGTGCACTCAAGTTAGACTTTCTTGAGCTTGATCCTTTGAAATTAAAATACACTTTATTTAAGGTAAATTTGATCTTTTTAAAAGGAGATGAAAGAACACCCCTCCTTCCCACTTTTCAGAGCAAAAACTGAATACCACAAGCTACTTAACTAATCTGGATAAAAAATGTATAAGAAATGTTCCTGAAATCCTATGTTATCTCTTTCTTTAACTTATCAGATCACAATATGTAATTTCATTGTATTTAAAGCACAAAATAGTCCCATGTAGTCTACTTGAAGTTGTTTTCCCAATCAATTGTAACATGGCCCTACTCAGCGATAATCTGAATTATAGGCGCTAGGAAACAACAATTGGTTTGTGTTTTGAAGGTGTTTAATGATTGCGTAATCTTATGTGTGACTTTATAAACATTTTTAACAGATCAGGGCTTCATGTCAACATATAGTTCCGTTGCATAGCATGCCACTCGGACTGATGACACCCCCCCACCCCCAAGAAAAAAAGTACAAACAAAAACATTCACCACTGTATGAATACATTTATACATTTCAAAATGATTAGGGTGCTTGAGTTTTCAGCAGCTTAAAATTCTTTTGTTTACAATGAGAAATCTTTTCATTTTCTATGCATCAATGAAACCTATCACTGCCACTGAACCTGAATCTTTCTTGTAAAACTAGGGGCTTTAAATTTAAAACATTTCATCGTCAATTGAATATTGAATAAATTGGTCTTATCACATCTAATAACTCTCTTGGTATGAATGTCTAGTTCAGTACTAGTATTGCTAATTAATTGAAAGATGTAATTGTTATTTGACCAAACATTTTGGTCGTCTGCAGCTGTCCTGCCAACATTCTAATCATTCTGTTGTTACCCTGACTACAGGTGTGTTTCCATAGTAACACATGAAGATTCAGTCAAATAACTTACTTTTTACATTTTTTTTTTATTTGCACCGGTGAATGCCTTTATAATTTACATATTGAGAGGAGTTATTGTTTATTTTTTCCTTTATGGCGTTACTCTGCACTCTCACCAACTGCCTGCCATGCTCAGTTATCTGTATTTAGTTAAATTTTTTTTTCCATCAAATTTTTGCAGCTGTTTTATCAACGACTCTACTCATGACAGGCAGTCTGTCAAGTTTTTTTTCCCCTCGAGTTCTGTATCTAAACTATCATAAACTATCATAAACTATCATAAACTATCATAAACTAAACTGTCATAAACTATCATAAACTATCATAAACTATCATAAACATTGTAGGGAAAGTGTATGATTGTTTGTTTGTTTGTTTGTTTCTGTAAGCAGTCCGCAAGAAGGAAAGTAATTAAAAAACAACAACTTAAGAGCTGTATGGGGGAAAATTATTGTAAAGAAAAAAAAGAAAAGAGACGTTTTTCAAACCTGGACATGGAAAGAAACTTATTATGTCTCTGTGTTTCGTATGTGTTACTCTCCATGGACATGTTATAATAAATCTATGCATTATTAAATGATGAGGTGCCGTGCAAATAAAACATCTTGTATTTGTTTTTTCATCTATTCTCATCTCACATGTCACGTTAAATGCACACTCTAACTTATTTGATTAAACCCAAGTCTTTTCTTGTAGGATTAAAAGGAATTGCTGTTGGCAAAACGCACCAGCACAAATAATTCCTTTGTGCATGACTTACATGTAGTTATGTTACCATTGAAATATTTTGATGTAATTTTTGTTTGTTTGGACCTCCCTGTTAATTGACATTCCATGACTATAGGATTGCTGTAAATCTCACTTAATAATCCATGCCATGATTTGTCTTCCTCAAACTGAGGATTTTGTTTCTTTTCTCAGCTGGTAATAAGCTGGCCAATCAAACAAAACCGGTTTATCTGCCTCCTGGTCACGTCACATCCACAACATTTCTAACATAGGTCTTTATGTTATGCTTGTTAATATTTATACGTCAGTTAATTCAAAGCCTGGCCACTTGATGCCCTTGATTAATATATTCCCCAGTTAATCTCAAAGCCTGTTGATAACCTTGAATGTCCACCCCGAGTTTATCTGTGAGTCCCAACTAGAGAACCCACCATGTCCATCTACCATGGATGCTCTGATAGGTCTCTGCAGATAGTTGGGGATGAGTAACACAGTTAAGTGAATTTTCTCATTACTGTCATCACATTTCCACAAATTAATATCCAACAACTCAATTTTTATCTCTCACTATTCTTAACTATCCGATTTCCTCATGTATCTAGCGAGTATCTACTTCCTGTTGCTAAAACTGACTTTATGGATGAAACACTTCTTCTTTAGTTAATTGACCCAACATGATTTTATTGAATGCTCTCTAGCCCACTAGCAGTAAAACTAATACTACAAGATTTGTTTGGTGTTAAGATGGTGCCTGTAATAATGGATTATTGGAACAATTGTGTGAATGGTTTAATAAAAAGATGTTTTTTTTCCAGCTTTTGGTGTAATTTTCTACAAAAAAGTGTAATAATAACACAATGATTGACAGCGATGGTGTTTTTTTGTTATTCTTATTTCCTCCTTCATAAATCCTAACAAACTAGTCAGGGGGCGTCCATTAATTACGTCAACAAAACGGAGAGGGTGGGGTGTGTGTGGAAATGTTTGACAGTTGTTGACAGGGGGGAGGGTGGGGGGTTTAGATGAGTTGACGTTAAAAATCATGTTTTCTCTATTAAAATTTTATTTTAATCTTAAAAAGTTACTTGTTATTTCATTATTTAATAAAAATGTTTAAGTGTAACATGTAATATAATTTTTAGGCTTTTAACAATATAAGATTTATTTAGTAATGTGTGTGTGTCTGTGCACTGCAAATGGCTGGGCAGAATGTTAGCACACTTTTTTTAGTGCAAGAGAAGTCAAAAGTTAAATGATATTAATAGAGTAGGAATACGATATTTGAAGAAATAAGGGGAATGTAAAATGAGTAACAATAATAACATCGCTGCTTGAACGGATTTGCGAAAAAGCATGTTCAACAAAGCCAACAATGCCCTCTTGAGCATAAGAAATTAGCACCCGCTCCTCAACAACAAAGGATTCGACCAATGCGAGTAGCTGCAATGAGATAGAGAGAGAGAGAGCTTATGGCAATTATTGCTCACACCGACAATGCTTTTATTTTAAGTGCTGAATGGTTAGATGAGGATGATGTTGACTTGTCTGGTATATCGGTGCCGCAAGATGAAAATGATAAATCAGCTACTATAGACTATGCCTATCAGGGGCGTCATTTCAAAGTTTTTTCAGTGGGGGGGAAAAAAGGGGGGGGGGAACCAAAAGTTGGTCGGCTTGTTAAGTTGTTTATTACTGGAGGCGACACAGTCCATAGCAATTTAAATAAAACCAGCAAAATCGGGGGAGGGAGGTGGCGCACAAATGCCCCCCCCCCCACTCTACCCAAATGATGTCCCTGATACCCATTGTTACCACAGAGCAAACCTGGCTACTCCTTGGGAAGATGATAGCAGCTAGAAACAATACTATAATTGTCAGCTTTACTTACAATAATTATATTTATACCACAGACAGTGATATTTAGTCTTTAATAACCTTTCAATTGATTCTGCATCATAATAAAATTGAAGTGTACAAACTTTTTAACTTGTTGATTAACAAAAGAATGTAATGAATTTTTTTCCCTACAATTTAATTGTCATTAAAATAGATCAGCACAAAGTAAAATGCATTTATACATTTATTTATAATATAATTCCTTTTTTTTATGTGTGTGTGCCCCCCCCCCGATCTTTTACAACTGTATTAATTTTGGGAGGGGGGGGGTCATTGAAAGTTTGACAGTTGTTGACAAGGGCGGGGGGGGGGAGCAAAGTATGCTTAAAAAGTTTTTTCATAGTAATTCTTGGACGACCCCAAATCACGCATTTGGATTGGTTACATTTGTGAAAAATGAATGTATGATCGGTTATCCTCTTATGACCGAGCAGTGTGTGCTCTGCAAATATGCAATTTTTCAATTAGGCGTCACCCATAAAATGGTGACACCCGGTGCGGTCCGCACCCCCCCCCCGCCTACGCCACTGCCCTAACGTTAAAGAGGAAAACAACACTTTCTTTTCAAAGGCGTGTCTACAATACAGTGGGTGCCAATGTTCCCTTTAAGCTGCGCGGCCGCGCAGCTACCTCACAGACGCCGCGCAGCAGTTTTGAGTATCCGCGCAGCAAATTTCCATGTAAGTGTGTGTTTGATTTTTGCACACAAACAAACAAAAAATTGATGCTGTAAAACTTTGCACACAACTGAATGATTTTGCACACGAACCAGCAGACCTTAGAGACAACATTGGTGGGGGCCATTAGAGAAGTAGAACCACTCGGTTGAAAATTAAATTAAGTACCGCCCCCCCCCCCCCCCTCTCCCCCACCC
>CAXITT010000044.1:307168-355222 GCA_964033795.1 Lymnaea stagnalis | reverse complement strand
AGGCTTGAACAAGCTGTCACCGTATAATCTGTTTTTATGGTGCCGGGACAGACACATAATTGATCAACAGAAATAGCGTGGAGTGCAATGGGGAGGGAGTGTGTGTGTGCATGGGCGCCCGCAGGGGGGGCAGGGGGGAGCACTTGCTCCCCCCCCCCTGGATTGATTGGATACATTTTTTTTAGACAAAAATAGACAAAAAATGTATTAAAGTAAAGAGAAAATAAAGAGAAAGTAACTAACCTGATGTCCTGTCCGTTCGTTCACAATACAAATATGCTACAGTAAATTAAAACTACATTAAAACATTACTAAACATTTTTTGCCCCCCCCCCCCTGGAAAGTTAATCGATTTTTTGCCCCCCCCCCCAGAAAGTTTTCTGCGGGTGCCCATGTTTGAGGGCGCCCGCAGAAAACATTCGGGGGGGGGGAGGGTTGTGGGGGTGTGGCTCATTTTGCTGTAATACGGCTCATTTTGTTGTAATCTGGCTCATTTTGCTGTAATCGGGCTCATTTTGCTGTAATCTGGCTCATTTTGCTGCAATCCGGCTCATTTTGTTGTAATCTGGCTCATTTTGCTGTAATCTGGATCATTTTGCTGCAATCCGGCTCATTTTGTTGTAATCTGGCTCATTTTGCTGTAATCTGGATCATTTTGCTAAGATAAAACAACTTGGTCTCTAAATTCTCTGTTCTGCACACTTGCTTAGTGGGTTTGCTGGGTATATGTTCAGTGGAGAAAATTCACTGGGGTTTGTGCCAGTAGCGCATAACCGTTTCCTCGGCATCAGGCCACATTTGGGGCGGTAAGCATCACGATCAAACCACATTTGGGGCGGTAAGCATCATGATCAAGCCACATTTGGGGCGGTAAGCATCATGATCAAGCCACATTTGGGGCGGTAAGCATCATGATCAAGCCACATTTGGACGGTTTTCGCTCAAATTTATTGACATCGGTGAGCACACACAGATGACTGACCTGGGCAAGACTCTGCACTAGTTTTCAACATTGTGATTGGCATAATGTAGTTAGCAGAGAGAAATGCGACGAAGGCGTTGTTCCCACGGACATTCACGAATATTAAGACGTTTTAGGAGGTCATCGCTGAAGATGTGAATCAGAGTCTGCAGAAGAAAATGCGTGAAGTCAACTTTCTGCTAAGTGAAGTGGCAAGGAAGGAAAATGCCACTATGACACACTTCTGGGCTTTAATCCTGGACAGTACTAGTCTCTGTTTTACAATACTAGTTTCTGTTTTACAGCACTAGTCTCTGTTTTAAAGCAACTTAACAAAATATAAACAACAACAAAAAAACCTTTTCAGTTCAAAGTCTGGACTCCGGCTGGAGTCACGATCGCTCAATTTAACGCGTGGCTTCTCAAACAAATGCGATCATAATAAGTTCTTTAAAAATTCCCAACTCATCGATTCGCATTTCCCGTTTGTGACTGATAACTTTATTACGATTGTTCCATCTCAAACTTTGAGAACCTTTACCGGGTAGCTCTTTGACTATAACAGCACCTGAACCTTCATTAGTATATTTCAATCTATGAAAGTACAAATTCTTGACTTTTTTTCGATTCGTTTAATGACATCGTCACATAGGAAAGTGACATTTTATTTTGTTTTGCCAAAGAACAATGATGCATTGGCATACGCGTTAATTTGAATGGCTTTCAAATCACACCTTTAAAAAAAAGGAAGAAAGAAGAAACAAAGGAGAAAAAAAAACACCCACACTTTATAAATGATTATCTTTAAAATTAAACAGCCCCCCCCCCAAAAAAAAAAACAAAAACAAAAAAAAACCCTGTTATTCGTATAAACCCTTAATATGCATTTTAAAAAAATATTTTTTATTAATATTATAATTTCCACCCACTTTTACACTGCAGATTTATTTTATGCAACCTATTTTTAAAAAAAAAAATAAATTATTACGCACCAAATGAACTTGTGCTATTTTTAAGAACCCCCTTTAACGCAGTTATCGGGCATTTTATTTCGTGAAATGATTGTCACAGTGTCACCATAGAATTCCTTAATCTTCCCTTTGAAAAACAGAAAAAAACCAATGAAAATTCGACAGAATGTGTTTTCAACGGCGAAGAGTCTATGAGCCAAGTTTCAGCTCGATAAGTTGACGGGAAGTGGGTCGATTAGCAATCCGGAGATTTCGACAACCAGGCATGAACACAAGCGAAATCAAAATAGAGGATTAAAAATTGGTTGGACTTTCTAACGAATAAAGCTTAATTTGAGTTAGTCTAAATGTTTTAAGATTTATCTCGTCCTCTCTGCTACTTAAAAAAAAAAAAAAAAAATTACTTTATACTTTCTAATTGGCGAAAAAATAAATAAATTCCGAGATGCACATAAGAATATTTGAGTAGATGTAACCTTTTTTTTAATATGATGACGTGCCAGACATTAGCCTCAAATTAAATACAAAAGATTTAATTGAACCTTTTTGTTCATCAACAACAATGATCCATTGTGAATTTAAGAAGGAGCAGTATACGTAGAACATAAATAATTCAACATTATTCTATTTTGCAATCGTATCACAAAAGTAGTTTATTAAGCAAGAAAATTAACTTAACATGGGGCCGTAACATACAATCCCTTAAGTATTGCAACAAAATCATTGGTTTACTAAAATGTTGATCTAGATTTGAACTAGTTAATATGTATAAGTCACATTAAAAGTTGTAGGCCATTCTTCTCAAGTAAGCCCTTTTGCCGGGGACCTTATTGACGAGGGGCCCATTTTCTGTGTCTTATTGACGTGGCCACTGTTGTCGAAACCATCTTTGACCGGGGGGTAGGGGGGCTTTTGCTGGGGACCTTATTGATGGTGGGCCCATTTTTCTGGGTCTTATTGACTTGGGCTCTGTTGTCGGGGCCCTTTTGTCGGTATGGAGGGCGTTATTGACTGGGGCCATTTTGTCGAGAGACTTATTGTCGGGGCCCGATAGTCAGGGCTGATTTGACGGAGCCTTTTTGTCGGAGGAGGATACGTCGGGGCCTTTTTGGCGGAGGCCGATATGTCGGGGCTGATTTGTCGGAGCAGCTTTGGCCGTGCACTCTAATCAAGAGCTCAGCAACATTTCTTCTCCCGTGGCACACCACAGGCCTTTCCGAGAATTCCGTGGCGCACCACAGGCCTTTCCGAGAATTCCGTGGCACACCACAGGCCTTTCCGAGAATTCCGTGGCACACCACAGGTCTTTCCGAGAATTCCGTGGCACACCACAGGCCTTTCCGAGAATTCCGTGGCACACCACAGGCCTTTCCGAGAATTCCGTGGCACACCACAGGCCTTTCCGAGAATTCCGAGGCGCATCACGTAAAATCATGAAAAAAAATTATACACCAACTAACGCAACTAACGTATGTACTTAAAAAGTTCATAGCGGCTTGTTAGGCTGAAAAGTCCAGTGCACTGTCTGCACCGGACGCAATTAAGTTATAGCAGATTTTGACGGCTTGGTAGTAATAAGCTAATCAATGTACCCTTTTTATAGCAATGCCGCTTGATCTAGCTTACCTGCCTATAACATGTGCTTATCCTATCTCTTGGAGGCGCTTCGCCAAACCTTTGCCTCATATCTCGCGGCACACTGCTGTGCCGCGGAAAACCGGTCGCGGGCCTCTGATCTATAATCGAAAGAAAGCATATTTCATTTACATTGTTGCCAGAATTTCTCCACTGTGAAGAACACATCTGCCATGGTGTCAGGCCTGGGCGGGTGGGGTGGGAGAGGTTGGGATTGTTGTGGGGGTGGGGGGTGGTCTCACATCATTAGAACAAGGGACATACACATGATCAGTTCTTAACTAGACGAGACTGCAGAATGGCTGCACTGTCGTTGAGCTATTGGCGGCGAGCTAGTCTTCCAGGTAGTCAATCTGTTAACAAATTATGTTTTAATTTACTTATTGTAAGTTAGGTTGAGACTAATGCATAAGTTCATGCCAGAATTAGTGATTTTTTTATTTAAAAAGTGCTACATTTATTATTTTATCACTTTTTGATACGTGAGTTCCGTTAGACGCACTTTTTAATTTAACTTGTCGTCAAAACGTGTTCAGAATTCAGAATGAAATTATCGCTTTAGCTGTTTTCAAATAAATTTCGTAATTAACATTCAAGAACCGCAACGTTTGTGCCTCATCGATTCAATTTAATAAAGTTGTTATAATTTTTCTTTTAATATAAGCTATGGACTGAAAAAAAGAGTTCAAATATCTGTGAATATAATGTAATCATATGGCCATTTATGGCAATCTATTATCACATTAATTCATTCAGTGTGAGAACAGACAATGCCCAGTACATGATTTCGAGGTGCGTTGTTGCTTCAATCATTTTAAAAAAAAAATAATAATCATTTATGCGCTGGCTCCAACAACTGTTTCAGGGGGCGCTAGTCTCACTGTCGCACTTCCACAGATGTCCAAAAAAGACCCTGCAATTTTATTTAAATTCGGTCTTTTGGGGTTTTCCTCAAAGTCAGCGGTTCTCAACCAGTGGGTCACGAATGACCCTTACACAAGGGTCGCTTCAGACCATCGGAAAACACATATTTATGAAGTAGCAACGAAAATAATTTTACGGTTTTACATCATGAGTAACTGCATTAAAGGGTCGTGGCACTAGGAGGGTTGAGAACCACTAATCTAAGTGGGTGATGCTTTGGTCGTTCGATAACACGTGACTCTCCAGCATTGTCTGATTCACCAAAAGGCAAAGTGGGCAAATGCCTACGTAGAAAAATGCCTAAGTGGGCGAATGCCTAAGTAGGCGAATGTTAATACTTATACAGAAGTTTGCTCAGAAACCCAGTTTGTTTTTTAATGTTTCTTCACACAACCTTGCATACCCCATTGCTTTGAGAACCACTCGAGTATGCTAATATAAGACCTACCAGTCATTGAATAGTCTGTAAGACCCGAAGTCTTGTTGTTGTTTTTAGCGGTGGGTACTGAGAGATGACGTCGCTAATTCTAAATCTTCGTGGGGCATCGTTCCGAATTTGTTATCAGGAGGCGATAAAGTTTGTTTGATTTAAGGTAACACTAGTTAGCTTTAAATGTAGCCAGAATGTAATAAATAGCCAGCTTGAAATATTGCCAGAACATAATAAATAGCCAGCGTTAAATATAGCCAGAATGTAATAAAAAGCAAGCTTGAAATATAGCCAGAATGTAATAAATAGCTAGCTTTAAATATAGCCAGAATGTAGTAAATAGCTAGCTTTAAATATAGCCAGAATGTAACAAATAGCTAGCTCTAAATATAGCCAGAATGTAATAAATAGCTAGCTTTAAATATAGCCAGAATATAATAAATAGCTAGCTCTAAATATAGCAAGAATGTAACAAATAGCTAGCTCTAAATATAACCAGAATGCAATAAATAGCTAGCTCTAAATATAGCAAGAATGTAACAAATAGCTAGCTCTAAATATAACCAGAATGTAATAAATAGCCAGCTTTAAATATAGCAAGAATGTAATAAATAGCCAGCTTTAAATATAGCCAGAATGTAATAAATAGCCAGCTTTAAATATAACCAGAATTAAATAAATAGCCAGCTTTAAATATAGCAAGAATGTAATAAATAGCTAGCTTTAAATATAGCCAGAATGTAGTAAATAGCTAGCTTTAAATATAGCCAGAATGTAACAAATAGCTAGCTCTAAATATTGCCAGAATGTAATAAATAGCTAGCTCTAAATAAAGCCAGAATGTAATTAATAGCTAGCTCTAAATATAACCAGAATGTAACAAATAGCTAGCTCTAAATATAACCAGAATGTAACAAATAGCTAGCTCTAAATATAGCCAGAATGTAGTAAATAGCTAGCTTTAAATATAGCCAGAATGTAACAAATAGCTAGCTCTAAATATAGCCAGAATGTAATAAATAGCTAGCTTTAATTATATCCAGAATGTAACAAATAGCTAGCTCTAAATATAGCCAGAATGTAATAAATAGCTAGCTCTAAATATAACCAGAATGTAATAAATAGCTAGCTTTAAATATAGCAAGAATGTAACAAATAGCTAGCTCTAAATATAACCAGAATGTAATAAATAGCCAGCTTTAAATATAGCAAGAATGTAATAAATAGCCAGCTTTAAATATAGCCAGAATGTAATAAATAGCAAGCTTTAAATATAACCAGAATGTAATAAATAGCCAGCTTTAAATATAGCAAGAATGTAATAAATAGCTAGCTCTAAATATAACCAGAATGTAATAAATAGCTAGCTTTAAATATAGCAAGAATGTAACAAATAGCTAGCTCTAAATATAACCAGAATGTAATAAATAGCCAGCTTTAAATATAGCAAGAATGTAATAAATAGCCAGCTTTAAATATAGCCAGAATGTAATAAATAGCCAGCTTTAAATATAACCAGAATGTAATAAATAGCCAGCTTTAAATATAGCCAGAATGTAATAAATAGCCAGCTTTAAATATAGCCAGAATGTAGTAAATAGCCAGCTTTAAATATAGCAAGAATGTAATAAATAGCTAGCTTTAAATATAACCAGAATGTAATAAATAGGCAGCTTTAAATATAGCAATAATGTAATAAATAGCCAGCTTTAAATATAACCAGAATGTAATAAATAGCCAGCTTTAAATATAGCAAGAATGTAATAAATAGCCAGCTTTAAATATAGCAAGAATGTAATAAATAGCCAGCTTTAAATATGGCAAGAATGCAATAAATAGCCAGCTTTAAATATAGCCAGAATGTAATAAATAGCTAGCTTTAAATATAGCCAGAATGTTATAAATAGCCAGCTTTAATTATAACCAGAATGTAATAAATAGCCAGCTTTAAATATAACCAGAATGTAATAAATAGCCAGCTTTAAATATAGCCAGAATGTAATAAATAGCCAGCTTTAAATATGGCAAGAATGTAATAAATAGCCAGCTTTAAATATAGCCAGAATGTAATAAATAGCTAGCTCTAAATAAAGCCAGAATGTAATAAATAGCCAGCTTTAAATATAGCCAGAATGTAATAAATAGCCAGCTTTAAATATAGCAAGAATGTAATCATGTTCCAAACACAATATTTGTCCACCAGAGCCACTAGGGTCGTAGATAAGACTTACGCCAGGCAGTGGATTATCATTTTATTGGATGTGGGGGGGGGTCAAGTAGGGGTCATTTTCTCCTGTTCTAGGCGCATTCTTCTATTATTTTTTTTAATGTTTAAAAAATAATTGATCGAACGGAAGTTGGTCCAATTTTTTTTTTCAATTCACACGATCACATTTTCGTCAAATTTCTTTTTGAACGCACTATACAACGCAAATTACGTCACGCTAATGGGGGAAGGGGGGGGGTGTCGAGAATTTGTGATACTTTGTGACAGGGGGAGGGGGGTCAAAAAATGTGTGACATCACGATTTTTATTTTTTATTTTCCTTCATAATTAAACTGTTGTGGCCATTTTTCATTCGGCTTGTGGGTGACCTCGTTGTTTCACGTCACAGTTTTCTAATAATACTACATCTTACCCATTGTGGGGAAAATGTTAAAGAATATAATAAAATCTTAGTTCATTTATGAAAATTTTATGTATGTTTTGATTTTTTTAGGTGTGACGTGACCCTAAAGGGGTGGGGGAGGGAGTAAAGAATGTGTGACCATAGGGCAGGGGTGGTCCAATAAAAGTCATTTTTTTTGCGTGACGTAATTTGCGAACTACCCCTTGGGTACCACTGATGCGGGTCAAGATGTTATTTCTAGTCTGACTTCAGATGTCTGAGTGGACAGGAGCTTCCTGTTTGATTCTGTCCACGCCAGTCCCTGGCGAGCACATGGAACCGATATACATGTATAAGGTTAATATTTAAGTTAGATTTGATGATAAGGTAAAACAAAAATTAGATTAGCGCGTCTTCAAACTACGGCCAGATCTGGTCCACCAGGGGGTCCTTAACCTGGTCCCCTTAGACGCTGCATGGCTGCCCTGTAGGCATTAACACTTACCATCTCGTTAGTCAAAAGCAGGCGCACACTTTTCTAAAAAAAAAAAAAAAGAACAAAAACAGGATACACGAAAATAACGAACAGTAGCCACGAGAAATATGACTAGGGCTTAACCGGTAGCTTAACCGGTAGCTTAACCGGTAGCTTAACCGGTAGCCGTTTTTTTAAAACTGGGTCCGGGTATTTTGAGAAATAGACCTACAGATGTCCTACGCCCTACCTGCCAGCCTTTAAACAATAGGCCTACAGACAGTCCTACACCCTACCTGCCAGCCTTTAAACACTACTCATGCAGACAGTCCTACGCCCTACCTGCCAGCCTTTAAACACTACTCATGCAGACAGTCCTACGCCCTACCTGCCAGCCTTTAAACAATAGTCATGCAGACAGTCCTACACCCTACCTGCCAGCCTTTAAACAATACTCATGCAGACAGTCCTACGCCCTACCTGCCAGCCTTTAAACACTTTTCCTATAGGCAGTCCTACGCCCTACCTGCCAGCCTTTAAACACTTTTCCTATAGGCAGTCCTACGCCCTACCTGCCGACCTTTAAACAATAGTCCTACCTGTAGCTCTTCATTGATTAATATAATAGTCTCTCCCACGTAAATATTTTTTTTACCTGAGGCCACACGTGACATGTTTTAAATAAAATCAGTACATTTATATATAAACATGATAAGTTGGGGGCCGGGGGGGGGGGATGTTTCTAAAATGAAGCAGGACACACCGGAAGTAACATTTATATAAGAGATACTGACAATAGCGACAATAAAAATAATATAAACTGTAGAAAACAATAGAAACAAAACTATGTATATTAACGTACTCAACACTCAAACCGCATAAAAAGCTTTACACCAATCAAAATCTACATCAATTAAATTGTGTATTTCAGACTGTTTGTGTTTGTCTAGAACTTTCGCCAAGGTGCTTTTCCTTTTGTTATTGACGTGTGCTGCGGTGGTGTTCTTCTTGACTCAGTATTCCGGCCATGTTGACCTCACCGGCAACTACAGGCAGACGATCAGTAACTTCTGGAAGAGTGAAGCGGGCGACGCAGGGATCTCACGGTTAGAGAGTACGGCGGGAAATAGCACGGCGCGTGACGATGACGCCATCAGCTCACTGCAGTGCGTGTTTCCCCACGCCAATCCTTTCGACAAAGACGTCATGGCAATGGCCGGGCTCGACAAGAGCACCCTGCAGTGCGTTGGTCATTCACCTGATCTGACCTTCTTGGACAAAGACAAACTCGTCGTCAACGCAACTTTGATCAAATATGGACTCCCCACGTCGACCAGCGTGAGGTGTCGGTTTCGCGACGTGTTGCGGAATCGATTCAGTGATGCGGACGTCACGTTCGGTAACTGGAGCGGCACGTTCAACGAATCCGCTCGACTCCCGAAAAGCGCCGAATTTATTCACGTGACCTGCCACGACGGCCACGACGCGATCATTTCAAACAGCTACCACGAGCTGATCCCCAAGCGCGAAGAACGGAACGAGCTGTACTCGATACTTTCAAAGAAACGCCAAACACGGGCGTCGCCCAAAGAGACCCTGAGTGTCATCATGCTCGGATTCGACGGCGTGTCGAGGTATCAGTTTTTGAGAGCGATGCCGAGAACGTACCGATACTTAATCGACGGTCTGAACTCTTTCGACATGACGATGCACACCCAGGTTGGGAAAGACACGTTTGAAAACTTCCTCTGCCTGTTCACGGGCGAGCCCATCGCCGAGACGACGACCTGGTGGGACTTCGCCAGGTACACGGACGCCTTCGATTTGGTCTGGCGGTCGTTTGAGAACGCGGGTTACCGCACCCTGTACACGGAGGATCAGCCGAGCGGCGGGGCATTCCATTACCAGAAGAAGGGCTTCATGTCCGCCCCGGCGTCATACTACAGCCGACCAATCACGATGGCCATTCAAAATGACCCGGAAATATGGCGGGCTGGGAAACACTGTGTCGGGAACAAGCCCGAGTTGATTCACCACATGGACTACGTGAAGCGTTTTTTCGACACGTTCCCCGACAGCCCGCTTTTCGCGTTCGCTTTTCTGTCCAAACTGACCCATGACGACATGACTGATTTGAAAATGGCGGATGAACATTTGCTGAACGTTTACAGAGAGTTTTTTCGACTCGGCCACCTGAACAGGAGCCTCCTGATAACGTACTCCGATCACGGGCCCCGCGTCGGTCGCATACGCTCGAGTTTTAACGGCATGGTGGAGAGCCGCACCCCGTACGCCATTTTCACTTTCCCGAAATGGTTTCTAGAAAAATACCCGGATGCTGCAAGAAATTTACGAACCAACACTCGACGACTGACGACGCACTTTGAGACACACGCGACGTTACAGGATCTGATGTACTTTGAGAGCGGCGGGGAAATCCCGATCAAACCCAGCAAGCATGGCGTAAGCCTCTTTCGGGAAATACCGAAAAACAGAACCTGCCAGGATGTTCCGATACCGCGCGAATTTTGTCTTTGCAACCAGCGGACGATAAAGGCGATTGACGTCAATTCGAGCATCTCAAAAAATTTAGCCGATCAAGTCATGGCTGCGATATCACGAAAAATCAACAAGACTCATTGCTCGGATCTGAAAATCGATAAAATCCTTCAAGTTTTGAATATCGATCTAACGGAGGTTCTCTCAAAAGAGAGCAAAAGCAAGATGTTGTTTAAGGTGAGGCTCCAGACGGTGCCCGGGAAAGGCATCTTCGAGGCCATGGTCTTCGTGGCAAGTGGCAAATTCGAATCTTTCGCAAAAACAGGCAACCTGGGCAGTGTTGATATTGGTGACGTCATCGAAAGACTTAACATGTACCGGGGTCAGGCCGAATGCGTCCATGACGCTGACCAGAGATTGTTTTGTTACTGCAAGGCTCCTTTTGAAAAGGACAAGGAGTAATAGGCTAATTAGTATGACATAGACCAGGAGTTCTCAAACGTTTGGAACGATGTATCGCTTTTATAAAAAAAAATTCATGTATTTCGTAATGTCATAATGTTGTCTTCCTGTCACATCTTAGTGTACCAATTGAAGCAATGTGATGCACAGCTGGTGATTTATTTATCGAAGACTCAGAAAGACTGAAATAAAAACAAATGTCTCTACAGAGGGCGTATTGGTGGACTCTGATAAAGAGGCCAAGGAACCTGACTGATATTCTCTCTCTGGTGTGGAAATCACTTTAAATATTCACCCGGAAAGTTTAAACAATATTGTGTAGTAAATTAGTAATATCAATTTGCGTTTGTATTGGGATTTGGGGGGGGGGGGAGTTACCGGAGCTATACATTGCACTGGGTACCATTGGCCTTGGTAAATAGTAATATCAATTTGCGTTTGTATTGGGATTTGGGGGGGGGGGAGTTACCGGAGCTATACATTGCACTGGGTACCATTGGCCTTGGAATGGTCCCGACCGCTCTACGACTCATTAGTGCGCAATGCGTTATTTAAGTTCGTATAATTAGATTTTTGTGATTTTAGGAGCTCACTGTGGTCCGTGATCAGTGAAGTAGCCAAGGTTAATGCCGCCCTAGGCGGGTTAAAATTTTTGGCGCCCCACTTCAAAACAAAAAACTCCCCAGATGGCCGAAAATGGTGTATCAACAACACGTACAAAAGTGCCGCCCGGACCACCACCTCGACCCCCCCCCTTTTTTTTTTCCTACGCCACTGAATTTAATTGCATGTGACATGTGAACAACCAGGGGTCATGCTAACCCAGGTATGTTGCTTGTGAACCACCAGGGGTCATGCTGAATAAGTAAATGTTGCCTTTGTCTACCTGTACCATATATTTTTGTAATGATACATTTACCAATATTTATCGCTGCACCTGATTCCTTTCACTATAAAAGTTAACGGAATAAAACAAAAATGATCCACAAAATCTACGATGACACCTAATAATATATTTGATAATATCAGAACAGCCACACAATAAATCTATCTAAGGTTACGTTGAGTTACAGGTTAAAACATACTTTCCAAACGGCTGCCCTCCATGTCAATTTATAGCAACAAAGTTTTTGAAACATAAATAAAAATAAAAACATTTAATACGTATTTGCGTTGAAATATCTTACAAATGACGTCATCGTTCAGTCATTTCATGTGCCTGCCCTGCAAATTTCGTACAAATAGAGAGAGGCCTTGTTCACTTGTTACAAGTGGCAGCTCTGTAGGCTGTATTAGGTCATTAGAAACTTGTCGGGCGCGAAAGTCACGGCGACTTGAATTGCGACAATATCAATCATGTCAGGGAAATTTTAAACAAGGGGTGCAAGGAGACAAACAAATGCATGTTGTTCAGGGATCCACAGCGCTCACAGGAGCATTAAGAAAAAAAAAATGTTCGTCTACAATAATGCTTCTCTATGGGGGAGGGGGGGAGGGGGAGAGAAAAGGGAGGGGGGTGGTACCAAGTTCAACCCGTGTTTATTGTACTCAGATCCCAGGAGCCGAGTTGTTTTGTTTTGAAATTGCTTTTTACAAAAAACAAAAAAAAAAATCTATACACGAAGCAGTGTAAGCTATGTTAGCTTTCTTTCAAGTGTCAGGGTTAGAAGAACTAAATATAATATATACTATGATTTAAAGATTAATACGTGGGTTCAAAGGTTGTGACACCCCCCCCCCCCCCAAAAAGGGAGTTCTTTCAGGGGGATTTTTTTTTTTTCAAATATACCGGCACATAAAATATGTATTAGAATTTCAAGGAAATTCTTTAAGTGGAAACTCCATACCGATTGATAAATCCATTTTCAGAATCTAAGAGAGTTGGTGTGGTGGGGGAAGTACTATTTTAAATTAGAGAAATTGGCCACTGCCTCACACATCTTCGATAGTGACCTCGATAAGCCATGATTCTATACCTACTTCCTAAAATACACAAGTACGGTAACCCTGACAGACCCATTGTCTCAGCATGCTCTTGCCTCACCGAACATATCTCGGAATTCTTTGATGGAGTTTTTCGTAGCCTCACTGCCAACTTACACTAAGGAAACCAACCATGTTTTACAAACCTTCGAATCTTTTAAAGTCCCTCCTGAAACGAAAGATCATCTTTTTCTTCTTGATGTATGTTTTCTATCCACTTCTATATCCAGCTCTGATGGTCTCTTAGCTCTCAAAGTCTTTCTCGAGACTTATCCCCACCCATCAATACCCACCAACACCCTCCTCCGATTGGCTGAACTAGTCCTCACCCTCAATTCGTTTGATTTTGGTGGGCAATTCTTCGACCACATCAATGTTTGCTATGGGGACTAAAATCGGACCCAGCTATGCCTGCCTGTTCATGGGGTATTTCGAGCACATGGTTGAAAGCAACTATGCTGGACGCCTCCCTGAATTCTATAAGAGATACATTGATGATGGTATAGGGTTCACCACAATGGAGAGGAGTGAACTTGACCTTTTCATGAACTTTCTAGGCTCCTTTCACCCTTCCATTAAATTCTCATATCTTGTCTCTGAGACCTCAGTCAACTTTTTGGACATACAGTCACTCTTCGCAAAGACAGCCTACTCACCTCCGCTTACTTTAAACCTACTGACAGCCACAACTATCTATTCTACTTTCCCACTTACCCTAAATCCTGTAAAGACTCTATTTCTTTAAAAAAAAAACACAATTCTTTTGCTGCCCCCTCGGACACTACGTTACAGCTAAGTGCTATATTTTTAATACATTCTATTGTTTTTTTTCTGTTGTTTGTTCGCTGACGAAGGCTTTCCGACGATACGTTCGTTGTTTTGTTGCGTTCCTTTTTTTCATGTTTAACCTTTCTTTGTTTTACTTATTACCTATTTTACTAAGCTGATTGTAGTCTCTCCCTTATTACCCCAATGAGCTGTAACAGGATCAGAGCATGACCCCAGGTAATACAGTTTCCTGATTCCTGCATTACCCCAGGTTAATAGAGTTTCATGATCCCTGTTTAACCCAACGGACTAGAGTTTCCTGATCCCTACATCACCCCAGGTTTATATACCATAATGAATCATGATTTTCCCAGGTTGATTATAACTTCACAACTTGAGTCTTGACCACAGAACCAGTCTGGCCAAACTTGTGTCATCTGATTCTACTGACAATTAAACTATCATTTGACTTAAGGTCAAACTCTAACGTGCTACACTTGTGCTACACTTGTGCTACACTTGCGCTACACTTGCGCTACACTTGTGCTACACTTGCGCTACACTTGCGCTACACTTGTGCTACACTTGCGCTACACTTGTGCTACACTTGCGCTACACTTGTGCTACACTTGCGCTACACTTGTGCTACACTTGCACTAAACTTGTGCTACACTTGTGCTACACTTGTGCTACACTTGCACTACACTTGCGCATTTCTGGAACTCCTATTTCCATATTTTACCTGTGACTGGAATTCATATTCCCATTTTTTTTATAATTACCTAAATTAATTTCATCACAGCTAACTCCTCATCATTTTCTTTAAAAAAAAGTTTAAAACTTATTTGAGATACAACAAATAAATTTTAAGGACAAAAGCAAAGCCAATTTTTATGATATATTTTCTGTTGTTTAATTCGTTGAAACATTTTGGCATGAGACAAGTAAGTCAACTTATTTTATGTAGACATTTGTTTATTTTATATAAAAGTCTGGTATGAAGCATGTACACATGTGGAAATTAGTGAGGTCAATCCACTCACTACATGAACACATGTCAATAGTGAGGTCAATCTTTCACTATATGTACATGTCAATGGCGAGGTCAATCAGTAAAATTTAATGAAGTATGTATTATGTACACTTTTCAGTATTGAGGTAAATCACTCAATATATGTACACATGCCATGATACGCATACATATCAATAATGATGTCAATACTATACGAGACACCACGTGATCAATCACAATACATGCAGATAATTATCATTACATATGTTTAAATCGGAACAGTTCAGTTCTAATGCATTACATTACATGCAACAATTGATTGAAATAACATAGATTTTGTAAGGGGTCAAAGCTAATCAATCATCAATGCAATACTAAACATGGCAGAATTAATTTGACGGTGGCTTTAAGACTCATGCACTTTGAGATTTCATTTGAGGCCGTTAGTGACAATAATTATTCAATTAAATTTAGATAAAAACTGAGCTGCTGGTAATGAAATTAAAATGGTAGGCTATTTTCCACATTTTATTATTTTGCTGTTTCATGGCTTTAACAAAATCTATTATTTTTACAAGGGACTGTTGTCTTATTAAATACTAGACCCAGTGCCCTCTTGCGGCATGGCTACAGTTGGCATTTTCCCAGGGCATCAGACTTCTAGGGACATCAAATTACCCATATTGCCAGTGGGAAGCAGTTCCCAAGTTTTTATTAACTAGACTAGTTTTTTTTTTTTTTTTTCAATTTTAAAATAAATTAAATTTTTTGGGATACCATTTTAAGAAAAATGGGTCTATTTAAAACATAAATCCAGGTTTTGTCTGAAAGAAACACATGGGCATCCTGGGCCCCAATGAAAGAACCACTGGTCTTTAAGCATGGGCACTCTGGGCCTCCATGAAAGAACCACTGGTCATAACACATGGGCCCAAAAGCTTTTTCTTACATTACTTTAAAGATTAGAGAGAAAGAGGGGGGGGCCTCAATACATTACTTTGCCCAGGGGTTCTCAGTTACTTACTTAGGCCACCCCCCCATTCAGATGACCCTGACTAGAACTAGAACAAATATATCTTACCACCTGGCTTTGTTCTTAGAACAGTCTATTGATTACAAAAACTATTCATCTATGGCATTTTCTTATTGAAATTCATTCTAAAGTTACATTTTTAAAAGAAATTTTAAACAGTAATTTATACCAGTTGAAAATAATAATTTAACAAATAAACTGAGTGGCACTTAAAATATTAAATAGTAACTTGTATCATGAAAAAAAATGTAAGTTTATATTTTTACGAGACATCCAATGATGTTGTTTGGATTTTAAACAATTATAATGCATAGTTTGATTGACAACAATCACAATTAAAAACAACAAAGTCAACATCTTTGGGGCATCAAATAACGTTAATTTAAACAAAACAAATTGTAAAAAAAATGTAATCAAATCACTTGCATTTCTGATATGTTGTATGCATGATGGATTACCTCATTCTGCTGCGATAAAGAGTTGAAGTTTATTAGGGAATGTTCCAGAGAGCAATTTTCATGTCATGGAATGTTCACTTTGGAATGTTACGAAATTTGATGAGGTGACAGAGTAGAATAACAAATAACATGCTATCAAAATCAATAAGAATAACAAATAGTGGAGCAAATCTTGTAAGTCAGAGTCACTCTTTTACCTGTTGACACTAGGAACATATAGAAATACTCTGTTCTTATGTCATCACCTTCAGCCCACCATGACTAAGATAAACTTTAAAAAAAAAAAAAAAAAAATTCACTGGGGGTTGCAGGGGGTTTGTTTAGTGGTGTGTGCTCACAAAATTCTTGCATAGTTCTAAAAATAAACTTTTATTTAAAACAAATAACTAGCATGCTGCCCAGTTTGAAGACTTTTAACATTGGGAACAATTGTGCAGCTGAGATGGGGACCTATGACAAGTCTGTCAATGGTGACAAGACAAATATGGTAAGTTGACATGCCGTGACATTTAGATTCAAGTTAAGATTTCTGCATTCATCAAAATCTCCATAGTGAAACTTTTCAGTTGAATTAAAATATCTATCAAAGGACAATGTTTAAAAAAAAAATAATGTATAATTTTAAATCAAATCATCAATTATTATATACTGTACCCATTATAGACCAGTGACCTCTTTTTGTGCTTTTATTAATTACCTTTCCAATTTTAAATTTAAATCCAATTTAAACTTAATGCATTACAAAAGTCATGCAAACACCCACAAAACATATCCATAAAATTTCAAACTCTATTGTGTGAAAATTATTGTAAAATGTCTAACATTGAATTCGGTAACGAGGCATCTTGTGAAATGATAATTTACAATTTATATAATATTTAATGAATCATAAATATTTATACAGAGTTATTTATAACTTAATACAATGTAAATAAAATCATGTCTAAGTTCAAAACAATTTCTGGGCATTAATCTAATTCTATGTGAACGTCTATTTTTCAGTGTACTTCTAAATAAAGGCAATCTATACACTCATCACATTCATCAACAACAATATTATGACAATAAATAATATCACAATCCCATGTACAGAACACAATTCATTGTTTGGTATCCAATGAAGCTTTCCTGGTGGATCTTTCAAAAAGTTTCTTTGATCCTCCAGCAGCCATGAAACAAAAAGAAAAAACAAGCAACAACAAATAAAAAAAAAATAAAAAAAATAACATTCCTCACTGTCAAAACTAGTAGTTTTTTTTTAGCTAACACTTTGATGAATGTAGGACAACATTGGGTGGCACTCTTCCCTTATAAACGTTTTGGGTGGGTAAAGGTTCTGATGTCAGAGACTTATCTCCTTGATTATGTGAGTTTCCTTGGGTGGGAGGGTAACCCGAGCCCACAGTTACCTTTCCCTGGCCCAAGTTTTGAACTGGGTTAACATTCCCTCCATTGGGTAGGTAGCTTGTGACGAAACGTCTAGAACCAGGATAGCTTGGACCTGAATACGAGCCAGGCTTTTTAAACTTGGAATCATACATACTGCTCTGGGCAGCTGCCAGTTTGGTTCTATATTCAGCGTCTCCATTTTCTGAATCCCAATTACTGGTTGGTTCGTGGATTGAGTAGCTGGACTCCTCAGCAGACGTCACACTTTTTTTGAACCCACCGCCGGTCTCTGAAATACTTGTATGAGGATGAGCTGAGCCTGTGTAAGGCTCAATATAACTTTGACCGGTCTTTTGAGATTGGGAGTAGCTTCTTGTTTTGTCGCCCACGCTGTGCACAAGCGAAGAATGGCCCATGTTTTTACCACCAGCTCTTATGGAACCGGGTGGTGGCCCATGGGATCGAGAGATTCGCTCCAGGCTGTTGTTACTTGACATGGGAGATTTCTGATCCCTGGATTTAGGGGAATCCCTTGAACCCAGGGGTCTGTAGATTGTCGAAAGGTTGGACGAGGACGTGGAGTACTGACTGCTGATGCTGTTGCTGCTCTCGGGGCGGGACTGGAGGGCGTTGGTCCTCACTAGTGGAGTAACAGGGGGGCTCAGAGATTGTGTTGTCTGGGGATATTTTCTTGTTACAGCCAGTCTGGATACGCTTGACGTAGCAGTAGGTCGAGGCGTTTGGTTAGGGAATAAAACATTGGATAATGGGTTTGGACTTGAGCGTTCGGCTTCTGGGCCCGCCTCGTCATTTGATGTCCTGCTAAATGGAGAGGAGGACCCCGAGGAATATGTAAAAGATGGAGTTCTGTTGACAAATTCTTGTGTGTACAAGCCCTTATCCTGACTGACAGGGCTTGGGGGAGGGACTGACTGAACACACCCTTGACCTCTCAAGCCGCCGATTTCTGAATGGTAACCGCTGGAGACGGAGGATTGTATGTTGCTCTCAGCCCCCTCACTGTTGTCCGATGAAATACTGTTCTCACCACTGCCAACAGCCCCCGGCCCAGCCACAACATGAGACATCCGAGGAGGTATGAACGGAGAAAGAATCGCAGGCTTCTCCAGAAGTGGTGACCCTCTGGATAAATTAGGACTTGGAGATTTCGGCCCGCCTTGTGGGAAAAGTGCGCTGTAAGCTGACTGAGAGGGTCTGTTGACGGGTTTCTTGGGAGGAAGCTGGGATGAGACAACAGAGTGTGAGAATCCGCCACTGCCTCGAGAGTCTATAGAGTCCACATTTACTGGAACCCTGCTCATGTTGTGCTGACTAGATGGTCCAGGGGTTCTCAGGTTAGAGCTTTTTAAATCCCTGAAATGTCTCTGACCGGTGCTGTCACTGTCGCTGACATCTGATGAAGTTGAGATGGAGGGAGCCTTTGTTGGGGACAATTTTCTTGGGGCTGGCATGGGTGCACCAAGATTTCGTCCCTCCCTTAGCTTACGGCTCGCTTCTGCAGAATGTGCGATGCTCTGTCTCTGCATCTGTTCCACAGCAGTTCTTTGGCTGGATACATCAGCTAAAACTTTGAAAACCACACTGGGATCACTGGAACTATCAGACGTTCTCAAGCCTTGCTCATAGTTTGTTGAACTGGCTGCAGATGAGGAAACTTCCACTGAATTTAGTGGAGATCTCAGGGGGCCAGTCTGTATTTGTTGGTGATTCAGTAGTTCAAAATGATCTCTCAGCTGGGATGCCGTTTTGTTGGCGTTTTGGTGATTGACCCCGAGGTCAGGTTTTCTAAAGTCTGTGACCGCGGTGTCTGAGTAAGACAACCTGTGTTGTAAATCTGTTTTGCTTTCTGTTGAGGTGTCACTGGGTGCTGGTGAATGTGAACTCAGTGGGTCAAAGGATATTTCCTGACTGATGAGCTTTTCGGCGAAAGTAACAGACTTTGTGATGCTTTCCTCCCCTTGGCTGCGCAGAGAGCGCGACGACCGTGTTGAGGATCTCGTCCCATCAAATTTATTCCTTGTTTCCTCATCTTTAAGTGAATGCGTTCCGACCTTGTAAAAGCTGCCGCTGCCATCAGGCCTCGGGCTGCTGCCACCGGAGGAGTGATCTCGATGCATATCTTCCTGGAAAGTCAGTTCTCCTCCGGCTACCCTGTTGCCGCCTGTTGACTCTGATGACCCTGACCTTTGGCTGGCACTAGAGCTGTAAGGACCGGATCCATACATGGTGCGAATTCTGGCCTGGTGTGAGAGCTGCACAGCAGGATCAAGCTGCGGAGACTGGGGAGATCGGGGCGAGGCTGATGGGGTGGAATGTTCAGAGGTGCTGGAGCAGGAAAATGAAGCGTCCAACTGGCGGGCTGAAAGGCTGCCCTGCGGAGTTGATATTATAACACGGGAAATGAGCAGATCAGGAAATGAATCATTTTTAAACATTTTAAAAATGTTTACCTCAAATGCAAGTTTTACGGTAAAAAAAATCATAAGGAAAATTAAAACAAAAATCCAAAATAATGGAACAATTTATTTTAATTGATTGTTTAAGTATCCTTTCAATTATTGTATTTTAAATATTACACGTAATCAAAGCCCAAGTGCATTTTGCTATCAAAACACAAATATTATTTATTACACTATTTACCTGCAACATTAGAGAGTTCCGATGGGCAGTTTTAACTTTCTCCATCTCGGCTGGGTTGAAGATTGAGCGTTTCCCCCTGGAGTGAGGGGACAGCGGAGGGGTCACCGACGACTTGGAGAATGTCGAGGAGGATGGACCAGACTGGGAGGAAGACAGACTCTCCATGCTGCTGGAGGAATCCAGATGGAGAGTCCTTGGTGCCTCTTGTGTGTCTGAACAAATGTGAAAATAATCTCATGAATAATCATCAGTTAAAAATAATCTCATGAACAAACATCTTTTAAAATAACATCCTGAATAATCATCATTTAAAAATAATCTCATGAATTATCATCATTTAAAAATAACCTCAATAATTTTATCATTATGGAATTCAGAATAAAACTGAAAGTGATGCTAATTTTGTTTTATGCAAGCCGATATGTTGCGGTAATTAGCGGGAAATTAGGATATGAAAATGTTGTTTAGGATGTTAACTAGTATCCCAAATATCAATGTGTGTTGATTTACAAGCTTCGGGATACATACATTTATTTCAATTTAAAGCATTATCACAAATCATACAGTATTATAACTAAAACTCACCGAATACAGAGACCAATGCCTGAAGGGCAAACTGCAGATGGCGTCTGACGGCTTGTTTGCTGAGTCGTAGCGTAACGTTGTCACACCCGACATCCACCAGGTCTAGCCCTGAGGGGATAAGTGCATACAACGTAACCACCAATGTTCTCGGCATGTCATTCCAAGTTTTAATATGATAAAACCTTGAACTTTTCATTTCATCAAATTAAGCTAAAGGCAATTTAATACCTGTGGACCCAACTTCACCAGACCAGAAACCAGGTTACAACAGGACCACCAAATACATCCCCGATTTCTCTTTAAATTTGTAATAAACTTGCATTAGTTGAAAACATTATATGATTCTTAACTTTCCGAACTATTCAAAAAATTGTTCTTTCTTTTATGATTATCTAGGCAGAGTGGAATGTAAGCATTGTGTAGCAGCAGAATTAGGAACTGTAGCAGCACATGTGTATATTGGGAACTGTGCCAGCACACGTGTATGTTTGGAACTGTAACAGCACATGTATGTTAATAACTGTACTAGAACATCATTTTATGTGTATATTATCTAAACGTATAAGATGGGAGTTGGCAGCCTATCTATCAGTTATAGCAGGGTTATAGTAAGTTATAGTGTATCTGGCCCAGGGTTAAGGTGAGTTATAGTGTATCTGGCCAAGGGTTAAGGTGAGTTATAGGGTCTCTGGCCAGATATCACAAATGACATTATTATTTTACAGTGGTCTTATATAGCGCTGAACACCAGCCCAGGCGTACACCAGCCCAGGCGTACACCAGCCCAGGGCTGGTTTCAAAGTGCTTCACATAAAAATATTGGCGAAAAATGAACATGACTTTTAAAAAAATGACACGCCTACACTGTAAACTTACCTAAAGAAGCCAGGTATTCATGACATCCTGACACCCCCCACAGCTTGACACCCACCATGACATCAATGCCAGTTTCCTTGGCTGATAATTTGCTCATAATCTCTCGTAGCTGGAAAAAACAAACACAATTATTGTTTAAGACATTTAATGGCAAAAAAACAAAAAAAAAGAAAAGAAATTGACAAAATTTTGTGTGGGCATAGTAACTAATAAACCATCTTTGATTGATCGAAAAGGAAACCATTTAAATATTTGCATACCCGTTACTAGTTTATGATTTTTATCCAAGATATAATTTGAAAACGTTACTGTATTAAATGTAGCTTTTATAACATCACTTTTCTCCACTCAAAAATATTAAACTTCACACATTACTGGCTGCAGACAAAATTAAATCAGTCATGCCATCTTAGGTCTAATATTACAAATAACAGAATTATTTTTCCTGTGGTCAGGCACGGTGGTGTAGATATTTTATGTATAAATTTTATTGCAGCCAGAATTTAAAAAAATCATTCCAATAACTGAACACAATATTAAGATAGTTATTGTTTGTCCTTTGCATGCGCGGATGACCAAGGCTTCGACCTTAGCGGCAGAGCCTTGACATGAGCTGTATTTTGTTTAAAGTGAGGGAGGAGGGTCGCTCAATTCGCCAGCCTCACTCTTCCGTCCTTGCCCGTTTTATTGCAGAACTCACCACATGAATGAGAGCTTCCCCAACATCAAAGTTTGTGATGAATTTCGACATGGCGCCGACAGAGCTGGCGGGGAGACCTGGGGAAGCAACAGTGAAAATTTATGAGATGGTGCTGATGAACAAGCACCTGACCGGTTGGTCATGGCGGTTTTGAATTGTTTTATTTTTAGAAAAAAAAACCAAAAAAAAAAAAAAACAAAAAAAAAAAACCACGCCGCAACTTATTTTCAATCCTGAGATCATTAACACAGGCGTGAAAAATCGTCAGGTTGATGGAAAGCTGCGCAGGTTAAAAGTTATGACTGAAAACTTATATATATATACACATATATAAAACATCTTAGTATGAAGATGTTACAATAGAAACACTAGGAGCACAGACTTGACATTTACATTGTACAGTTCCATTTTACAGTTTGATGTTAAAGTTCAACGTTACAGTTCGATGTTACAGTTTTCTGTTAAAGTTCAACGTTACAGTTCGATGTTACAGTTTGATATTAAAGTTCAACGTTACAGTTCGATGTTACAGTTTGATGTTAAAGTTCAACGTTACAGTTTGATGTTAAAGTTCAACGTTACAGTTCGATTTTACAGATCAATGCGACGGTTGGTAGTCACAGTTAAAAGTTTACCTAAGAAAGCCTGTAGGCTTGCACTGGCCTGTGTCAGCCTCTCGTTGGGGTCCGCCTGCGGGAAGAACACCGCAGGCTGTAGACCTCCGGTCGAAGGTTCAAACCTGAACCCTACAGACTGCAGCAGGTCTTTCCACCCGGCCACTTGACCTACTTTGTTCTCTATGCTTTGCTGGGTGGTGAACATCGAGTTTTTGCAACCTTGCTGAATTCTCTGCAGGGACTTCTCCACCTGCATGAAAAGATGAATGTTGGCTGATCTAATATATATATATATATTTTTAACAATGAAGATGCAAAAAATAAAAATCCCAAAATAGCACACTTGAATGGATAGAAAGCAAAAAAAAACAAAATTCACATTATCATTAACTCATGTTGTGCAGTTGTTGGAAATGTGTTACCGGAATTTCAATACTGATTATTTTTGGTTCACACTGTAATTCACCTTCTTTGTTTAATTTGGCTTAATCCTGTTTTATCAACATTTGCAATTTTTAACCAACTTCCCCCCTGTCCTAGAAATTTTTAAAGGTTCATTATGTTTTTTAATCTCATATATATTTATCTTTCACACACATCAAAATTCGGCACAAATCAATCACCCAGAACTACCTGAAATGCTCATATCTCAAGTGACCATTGGACAGCTTCAACTTTTTATTAACTGGCCAATACTTTTTGAAATGCTCACATCTCAAGTGACCATTGGACAGTTTGAACTATTTATTAACTGGCCTACTTACCAGATGGAGTAAAACTTTTAATGTCTGCCGGCACGTGCTGTGAGCTTCCACTATCTGACCGAGGGCGTGACCCATCAGCGCGACCTTTGAACTCAGCGTAACATCCGAGCCCACCAGCACCCACCCTCCCCAGTTGGACGGATGAGAAAACTGGGCGGTGGTCTGAACCGTCTTGACGGCGAGCGACAAAGCCCTGGTGACCCTGACCCCATCCAGCAGGGCCGTGTACAAGGTCTTCATCAGCAGCTTTGAGGCCGGGTCGGGCACGGGCCACAGTGAAAACAGTACACACTGTGCACCCGCAGACAAGAGGGCCCTCGTCAGGCCCACGACGCCGTCTGTGTTGATTCGTCCCGCCCGATCATCCGTGTAGCCGGAGTTGAGAACCACAAGTTTGGCCCTGAGCTTCAGGTTAAGAATATCAGCCGCTGTGAGGAGATACTCAGACAAGGAAGGACCACCCATTGTGCCCATTTCACTAGAGCTGTCGTCGGAGTCCATCAGGGGAAAATGCTGGCTGGGGCTGGATAGGAATTCTCCAGGGGAGAGCACCACAGATGAAAGTTTCCAAGAAATGTGTGTGGCGAAATGAATGACCTCCACTTGTTCTATCTGATGCAGCACCGCCCCTTTGGTGGCCTCAGATCCGATCAGAGGTCGGCACGTCAGCAGTTCACCCAGGATCCTCGCTTCAAACTCAGCTCCGGGGATCTCATGCAGATGCCAGTGCTGGCAGATGGCGGGGGTCAGTCGGGGGTTGCCTACAACTAGGGCCCCTGAGGAGTAAACGAGAGGACGCCCCTTTAAGTCATTTTGTGCATTCTGCAATGCGCTGATGGATGGAACTATTATGGTTCTGTACTTCTCAAAGAGAAAACTCTCAGCTTGCTCTCTCCTCAGCATCAGGAAAGGAATAAGATACAGGTCTCCTTGTAGCACAAGGACAAGATCTGTTGGGTCGGTTATCCCTTGGCCACATCCATTTATAGACTCTGCCTCCATAGCCTCAGCAATGGCCGCCTCCATTGGTTCAATCAAAAACTGATACAAAAGGGCCAGAGGGGACTTGCCGCCTCCGAACTTTGACCTTGACCCCAGCCTCTTCCCAATGCTCCTCAGGCTTCCGCTGCCGAGGCTTGTCAAGCCCAGGCTGCGCATGCTGCCCCCGTAACTGTTCACCAGGGTGCTGGCCACGCTGGCGGCGCTCCCCAGGCTGTAGCTGCTGGCGTTGAGGTTGTGGCTGCGGTTGAGCATGGCCAGGAAGCCCGTCCGGTCGCTGTCTGCGTTCAGCTTGTCCCCGAGTTCTTCGAGCTGCAGTTGGAAGACGTCGTCCGCCTCGCTGTCCGTGTCGCTGTACTCCTGGCCTGAGAGGATAGCACTGGACCTGACGAGTCAGAAACAAACATCAGGGCGTTATGTCAATATTGTCATGTCCATGTATGGATATTATTTCAATAAGTTGTGAAAGTGACTTGATACTAGGGCCAACTTTTATTAATATGATTTAACAGCGACAACTTTTATTAACATGATTTAACAGCGACAACTTTTATTAACATGATTTAACAGCGCTTACTTTTATTAACATGATTTAACAGCGCTTACTTTTATTAACATGATTTAACAGCGCTTACTTTTATTAACATGATTTAACAGTGCTTACTTTTATTAACATGATTTAACAGCGCTTACTTTTATTAACATGATTTAACAGTGCTTACTTTTATTAACATGATTTAACAGCGCTTACTTTTATTAACATGATTTAACAGCGCTTACTTTTATTAACATGATTTAACAGCGCTTACTTTTATTAACATGATTTAACAGCGCTTACTTTTATTAACATGATTTAACAGCGCCAACTACATTTATTATGAAATATAACATCTAGCCTGTAGGATTCTGCAGGAGAAAACAGCTATAAAGTATATTTTTATCAGAAAATTGTTAATTTCCATTTTAATTGATGCTAGCAAATTCTTCCTGTTTAAACCGACCTGTGGCCGGTGGCAGTAGTTGTAATGTGGCTCTCAATTCCCATGCACTCCCTGACTTGACCAACGCACTGGTCCAGCAGCGACAGGCCAGACACACTGATCAGAGAATGGGTGTCGATCATCTCACTGTCCGAGTCCAGGTCAGAAAGCCTAGTGCAGTGGAATTTGACAATACCTGTCGAGGTCATCAATGTGTTACTTTTTTTTAGTTACCTTGATGTGCATTACTTTATATTTTTCGTAACAATCGTTTTTAACATTTTTTAATAGAAAAATTTAGGTAAAAAGGTCAAAATATCAACAAAACAAAAAATCATTACTGGCACCAATATCAAAATTGTTTTAGAAATCAACTACCTTATAAAAACATTTTATTTTATACAAATCGTCCACTGGGAATGCCTAAAAAATTAATTAAACATTTAAAAAAAATAGACATTAAGTTGACATTTTTCAACTGTGCATCATTTCACAAAGTAACAAAAAGCTTTAGGGATTAATTGTTATTAACACCAGATTGTTATAGCAGTTGAGATTAATGTATTAAATTTTACATGGAAACCTAAGGAACTAATAATAAATATTTTATAGTTAATAATAATTACATTTTAAGATATCTCGGTAAAATATTTTGAAATATCATTGTATAGACAGCAGTAGTAAGATGTGTTATTGTAGCTGTGATGCAGCTGCTGTTGAATATTTTTTCTGTGTGTAACACATGGACCAAAGAAAGTAATTTCACAACGCATATAGACGTTGCTATTCACCTTTCTTGGGGGTCAGCAGCCAGCTGTAGAGATAACCAGAAGCGATAGAGAAGCACAGGACTGTGCTGGCCTGATTGGCCACGGTGCTGGTGATCTGTTCGGTGGAGATGGGGGTCAAGTCCATGGTCGTGCCGTTGAAAAGCCCAGCTGAGCCCGCCTGTCGCTCAAGGAGGAGGTCGATGAAGGCTCGGGTGCAGGCTCTCTCGGCCACAACCAAGGCCTCATCATGGCGGTTCAGAGACACCAGAACTCTCTAGGGAGGGAGGAGGAAATATTGCACTGATAAAATAATGTCTTTTAAATCTTGAAAGGCTTGATAATTTTAAATTAAAAAAAACAAGTTAATATGTGGCAATAACAAGGCGCTGATATTCAATCTGTAGTTATTTCTAACAAGTTAATATGTGGCAATAACAAGGCGCTGATATTCAATCTGTAGTTATTTCTAATCCGCATCAATTCATCGCCTTCTTCTTTAGCAATTGTTCTATTAGTTAACTATATTCCCCCAAATTCACACCTGCAATGTTTGGTAACAAGCTGTTTGTAGGTCAAACAGCGACAACCTGTATTCGGAACTACATTGAGATTCACGCCGGATCATTTCAAACAGGTCAGCCGCTCGATGCAGTTGTTGCTGACACTGGTCAAGGTCACCCGCAGCCCACAGGGCCAGGCCGAGACGGTGGCGTATTTTGGCCTCGTCCTCTCTTCTCCGCAGCTGTTCAGCAATCTGCAAACCCTGCTGCAAGTACTGGACCGCCTGCGTGTAGTGGCCCAGAGCATGGTGGACTCTTCCTGTAAGGAGGAAGTAGACATTTGATATAGATTTTAGCTGTACCAGTCAATAGATTGAAATTATTTAAGGTGGTTAGATATGAGTTGTATGTGAACTGAGGAACTCATCTAGAAAATACATCAGCTTAAGAATTACACAAATTATCTTTAGAATTGAAAGTTAATTAATTAATCTTTAAAAAAACGTTAAAATTGAAAGAAATTTTAATTTAAACTTTACTTTGATTTTAAGTCATTCAGTATAAATATGTACTGTTCAAGTCCACTTCCAATGTGTTTAAATTCTTATTTAAAAATTTTATCAAGATGTTACCATCAACTTCAATATGTTTTTAACAGAATTGCACTAAGCGGATAAAATATTTAAATAACTTTTAAAACGTATGACTGGCAATGCAACACCCCTTCTCGCTTGCCCCCAACTTCCATGTGAAACAGGATAGAGCAAGTGTAGATTATTGAGCATGCAATAACAGGGAGACTACTGGTACCTGTACAAAACCTTTGGGTGACAAACTTTTGGGCAACATTTTCTTTGTTTAAAAAAAATAAAGTTAATAATTTCTTGGAAAAATCTCCATTTTATGCATGAGGTGGTTTAAAAACTTTTTTTTGATGGCACCATTAAATCTGATTAAAACTGCCTCTGACCTAGACTGCTGTATGCCAGGGTCTTGGCGACGCCATCATTCATCTGGGCCGCTATGCTCAGGTGTTGTTCTTGGTGGCGGACGGCCTCTTCGAGGTTGCCCAGAGATTCATGCGACAATCCAAGATTGCCGTAGGCTCGACCTGTTCAATCACAACCATCGACACATTAATTTGTGCTCTAGCTCGAAGTAAAAATAAATATAATTATGAAAAAAATAGATGAAGCCCACTGTTACAGTACAAATAACATTAATCAAAAAAGTATTTTATTATGTTAACAGGCTTCACATTAAATTAAGATAACTAATTCTTAATTCTACCACAATTTTAAAAGTAATACATGTGGCTGATTTAAATTAAACCAATATCTGCGTGCATTTACATTACTTTTTAAGTCCTAGTTCTAATAAATGATAGCAGGAGGATCAATCACAAAGAAATGTAATTTAAAATCTCAAGAACAGAGAGCTTTCTGAACAAATTACTTTGTGAATGAAAATTGATTTCATTTATTTATTTTAATGGTAGTTCATTGTAAATCTGTTGAAATGTTGAGAGACACTTCAAAATACAAGATTGAATCCAGAGAAAGAGATAACAAGTAGAAAAGACAAGAGGAACTACTTACATTGACATGCTGTGTTGTTAGTTTCTTCTGCTATCCTCAAGTCCATCTGGTGGTAGGTCAGTGCTGTGTCATACTCCCCCATCTGCTGGTACACGCCGCCCAATCCGCACGCAGCATCCCCTTGGCATGTCGCATCGCCCATCTCCTGAGCCAACGACAGCTGATGCTCCAAACATGCGATCGCCTGCTCTAGATTGCCCAGAAGGCTGTGCAGGCACCCGAGTTCTCCGTAAGCCGAGGCTTTGGCCGAGGAGCTGTTGGTCTGATGCGCAACAAAGAGGCGCTTTTCAAAACAGACCAAAGCCTGCTGCAGGTTTCCTATAGCTTTATGGGCATTGCCCAGGCCCCTGTAGGCCCTGTCTTGGTCAGTCAGGGAGTTGCTTTGCTGGGCGATGATCAAAAACTGCTCGTGCCATTTGACAGCTTCTTCGTAATCTCCCAAGGCTTCATAACAGTCTCCGAGGTTTCCGAAGGCTTTTCCTTTGTCTTGGAGAGTTGTTGGCCCATAGTTTTGTTCTAGCATGGCCAGCTGCTCCTCCAAGAGACCGATGGCTTCTTCGTACTGGCCCATGTTCATCCGTGTGATGCCCAGGTTACCACAAGCCTGTCCCTCGAGGCGGTTGTCTTTCAGCTCTCTGCTCCTGTCCAGCATCTCTTGGTAACATTTGAAGGCAGTCAAAAAATTGCCCAGCGACATGTGGACATTCCCGACGTTGCCGTGGGCCCGACACTCCCCTCGCAGGTCGCTAATCTCCTGCCGAATGTTCAACTCCTGTGTGTGGTATCCGAGGGATTTGTCGTACTGACCTAGCATTCTGTGCGCCGACCCCAAGGCGCCAAACGCCGTGGCCAACAAGTCGGGACTTTCACATTGTTTGGCCAGGTTCAACTGCTGCTGGTAGATTTTGATGGCCTCATTGATGTCTCCGACCTTCAGCATGAGGTCCCCAATATTGCCCAAGGCCCGCAGTTTTCCTGGTGTGTTCTCAAGCGCGTCCATTAGCCTCAAACATTTTTTCTGGCACTCCAAGGCATCATCGAATCTCAAAAGAGCTTTGTGGGCAAGGCCAAGGTTGCAGTAGGCCCTGGCAAGTGCAAGTCTATCCTTCCTTTCCCTTGCAAATGCCAAGTCCTGCTCGTAATACTTCACAGCCTCTGGATAATTTGCGAGATTAAAGTGCACATAACCCAAATTAAAACAAGCTTTGCTCTCCCCTTCTGAATCATTTAATTCGCTTGACAAGGCCAGGAACTGTTCATAAAATGACACTGCACTAGAATGATTCCCCCTGGCACAGTGGAAATTCCCCAAATTACACAAAGCCCTCGCTTCACTGGGAAGATCTTTGAGTTCTCGTGATATACTCAAGTGTAACAGATAATGGTGGAGGGCGTTTTCGGTTTTCCCAAGAGCCTGGTAAGCGACTGCCAGGTTCCCGTGGGTCGACCCCTCAGAGTGTCGGTCATTGACCTCTGACGAGATGGCCAGTTCTTGTTTGTGTTGCTTGACGGCCAGCTCGTGTTTGCCCAGGGCGCTGTAAGCATTTCCAATATTGCCATACGCCCTGCCCTGACTGGCGCGGTCCTGGAGAGCTTTAGCAATCTTCAGATGAACCTTATGGAGTTTTAACGCTGCCTCGTACTCTTCCAGCTGGTGGAAGATTATCCCCAGGTTTGAACACGCCCTCCCCTCGGCCACTTTGTCCTTGGTCTGGAGAGCGTTGTCCAGCTGTTTCTCGTGATAAGCCTTGGCGGCCAAAACATCCCCGCAGCACCTGGCGGCATGGCCCAGGCCGGCGTAGGCCCGGGCCTCCAGCGTCTTGTCCTTGTTCTGCTCGGCTATTCTAAGAACTTCCTTGTGAAACATCATGGCTCTGTGATAGTCCCTCTTGTAATGGTAGGCGCTCCCCAGGTTGCTGTAGGCCCTGGCTTCTTCAATGTTCGACTTCATGCTCCGGGCGATCTTGAGATGCTCCTGGTGGCACTCCACGGCGTTTTCAAAGTTTCCCATGGCCAGGTAAACGGCGCCGACGTTGCCGATTTCTCTGGCTTCAGCCAGGACTTCCCTGGACTGCTTTAAAAGCAGGACACACTGTTTGTGACTGGCCAAAGCATTGGGGTAGTCTCCTGGTGGATAACAGAATATACATAAACATTAGAAGATGGAGACTAGGATTGTATAAAGCTTATTATAGCATTCATATAGCAATGAAATTAACTTAGAAGTACTAATAACAGGCAGCAGAGTTATTTATTATTACTTGGGATATATATTAGGTATAAGAGATGTGAATGAGCATCAACTGATGTATGAGGTAAATATTTAATTTATCAAGAAGTTGATTTCATACTTGTTAATAAAAATAAATCGATTGTTTTTAAAATCAAGATTTACTGAATAAACATGATTTCATTATATTAAAAAACTGATTAAAAAAAAAAAAAAAAAAAAAGAAGTATGTTAAGTTATGAGTCCCCCATAGCTGTGTATGAGTATAAAGAGTTACCTATGGCTGTGTATGAAGAGTTGCCTTATTTCATACTTTTTAAAAAAAATAAATCGATTGTTTTTAAAATCAAGATTTACTGAATAAACAAGATTTCATTAAATTAAAAAACTGATTAAAAAAAAAAAAAAAAAAAAGAAGTATGTTAAGTTATGAGTCCCCCATAGCTGTGTATGAGTATAAAGAGTTACCTATGGCTGTGTATGAAGAGTTGCCTATGGCTGTGTATGAAGAGTTGCCTATGGCTGTGTATGAGTATAAAGAGTTACCTATGGCTGTGTATGAAGAGTTGCCTATGGCTGTGTATGAAGAGTTACATATGGTTGTGTATGAAGAGTTGCCTATGGCTGTGTATGAGTATAAAGAGTTACCTATGGCTGTGTATGAAGAGTTGCCTATGGCTGTGTATGAAGAGTTACATTTGGTTGTGTATGAAGAGTTGCCTATGGCTGTGTATGAGTATAAAGAGTTACCTATGGCTGTGTATGAAGAGTTGCCTATGGCTGTGTATGAGTATAAAGAGTTACCTATGGCTGTGTATGAAGAGTTGCCTATGGCTGTGTATGAAGAGTTACCTATGGCTGTGTATGAAGAGTTGCCTATGGCTGTGTATCAGTATAAAGAGTTACCTATGGTTGTGTATGAAGAGTTACCTATGGCTGTGTATGAAGAGTTACATATGGCTGTGTATGTATAAACAGTTACTTGTGGCTATGTATGCACTAAGAATTATCTAAGACTGTATATCAAGTGTCACCTATGGCTGTGTAAACGTGGCCAAGACTGCCCAGTGCACTGGCAGCCACCGAGCGGTTCTTCAACTTCATGGCCAGGACCAACTGGAACCGGTGGTTGGCCAGGGATTCCTTGTAGTGACCCTTGGTGAAGTAAGCTGACCCCAGGTTGCCGTACGCCCGACACTCCCCTTCTTGATCTCCTGGTTAAATGAAACATGGCAGCCTTATGTTATGCACCCAGCCAAAAATCAAGAACATATTGTGTTTAATGAAATAAACATACTTTAAAATGTAGCTTTTCATGGACCTTGCTCATGGACCTTGTTCAAAGACCTGAGCCCTCTAAAGTTTAGAACTGACATTTCAATGTTTTTACATTTCAGCAAGCAACATTAGTGCTGCACGAAATAAGCTCAGATTCCATTTTTAACGCTATGTTTATCTTGTGGCCGCCAAACACAAGTGGAATAACTAGATATGGCCTTACTTAGGTCTTGCCCACCATTATCTTATCTTGGGCAATGTTTGTGTTTTTATTCAATTAGCAACTAAGATAACTCTTGATTTATAATAATAAAACTAATTGTTTTTTTTTTTAAGCAGGGTTAAAAATAATAGCTTTATCAAATGCAGAGGCGTAAGCTTGAGTGTCTGGCACCCTTGGACAAGATTGATTTTAAAGGGCCCCTCCCCACCCACCCCCCTCCTTATTTCAACTCTCAAAACACATTAGTTTCATTGATAAAATAATATCAAAGCACATTTAGGCGCCACTAAATAGTCTGGCGCCAGGGGACATCTGCCCCCCTCCGCTAGGCCTCTGATCAAATGTAAACATGGAAACCAACTGAGAGTTCAATGACCAGGGCATTTTGTTAATTAAGAGAACCTACAATCAAACACTTTTGGATAAGCTCTTGGGATAAGCTCTAGTAATAAGCTCTGGGATTAGCTGTTCCAAGATAATTTTTTTTAGCTTGGAGACACTGAGACCAATCAGGAAAGAACTGAACACGTGTGATGAAAGGTTGTAACAGTGACAGGAAACAGACAAACTGACCTAAATTTTTGGCCACGGCCAGGTCTTGCTGCATGTGGTAGATGGCTTTGTCCAAGTTGCCCAGCCCCCATAATGCACTGCTCAGAGCCGAGAAGACAGATCCCCTAAGCTTCAAACTGCATGTGCCGACCTGGAAAAGGGGGGTGGGGGGGGGAGATGGGATGGATTAAGATATTTACAACATTGTTTGTAAATAAGTTACTCATTAAACACATTTAAACTATTCTTTACACATACAGTAACATAGATTATACAAATTACCAAAAATAAAAAACAAACCACCTGACAGATACAGGTACATACTACTGCTTGACCATGTTATATCGCTGTCAAATCCAAAACAAAAAAATGGCAGTGTGGCACTGCGATATTCAGAGGGTGCCCTTTTTTGTTCCGGTAGGGAGAAGGGGGAGTTGACGATGGCGATACCTGACCGATGGCGATACCTGACCGGATGCACTTCTGTAGGCCTGAGTAGCACTGCTCCCCACACACAATAATCAGTGACATGACCGACAATATCAGTGACATGATTACTACTTCATAGTTGTGATACCTGACTGGATGCACTTCAGTAGCAGTGCCCCCCCCAACAAACACACACACAATTTTCAATGACATTGCTAATGGCTACTGCAGTGATTGAAGGGCTCATACAACAGAAATGCAGGTACCATATGAAGGTTTGCTAGGCAGCCTACAAGAAAACTATACCAGATAAAGCAAGACTTGGCGTAACCATCCAGTCATTTCATTGGTTGGTCAACAAACCTTGAGAGCTGCTTCTAGAATGGTTACTGCTGCACTGAAATGACCAGCGGCTACCAACTCCTGGCCAATCACAGCGATGATTACAAATGGACTGGACTTGAGACCGAACTTCTCTAGTTGATGAAACGTCGGCTCCAATTTTTCTGAAATTAAAAAGCAAAAAAAAAATTGACGCTTCATTTTGTTGACATTTACTTTGGTAAACAAGTCGCGGACAAAATAGGGAAGTTTTATTGCGACGTGTTATAGCCAATTAAAATTACACCAAACACATTGCACGTAAATCGATGTCACGTAAATCAATGTCACGTAAATCAATGTCACGTAAATCAATGTCACGTAAATCAATGTCACGTAAATCAATGTCACGTAAATCAATGTCACGTAAATCGATGCCACGTACATCGATGTCATTATTTTGAACGGCATAACTTCCTTATAACCAACTAGAAAGTCTGCCGCGAGGGATTCTCATGTTCCTTTCAATAAATGGCACGCTCCCAACAAGCTTTGTTTCCGACACGGCGCTGTATACGATTAGTCTGCTCGTGGATGTTGTAAGGGTTAACTTGTCAAATGTCTTTCAACTGAACCCATGATACGCTGTCTAAGGGTTAACTTGTAAATTACTCTTCAATTGCACACATGATACGCTAAGGGTTAACTAGAAAATTACCTTTCAATTACGCTAAGAGTTAACTTGTAAATTACCTTTCAATGACACCCATGATACGCTGTCTAAGGCTGGATTTACCAGCAACATGTAATCATCCATTTTCGGAATTCTTCAGACCATTGCGTACCGAACAGACTTTGACAAGTCGACTCAGAGACATGAAACCGACCTCTCTTTGTCCAAGCACATTATTAATACCCAGGGATCATACCAGCGCCAGCATCAGAGAGACACGCACCTTCCTGTTCAACGCATCTGATAGAATTGGGGGTGTGCTACGTCAGATGTAGTGCACAAACAAGTGACCGTGCGATTGGCCACTGGTCCTACTACGACTTTCCAAATGTTCAGACTGTTTCCAAACAACCCCCCTCGCCCTTTTTCCGAGCAACTAAAGACTCGTGACCTGACCATCGAAAATGCCCATTTTCTCCAAAAGCGTTACTCTGCCAAAAGACCCCCCCCCCACCTCCTCCTTTCCACAACCCACAGATCCAACCCAACGTTCAAGGACCAAGTGTTGTGAGTAAAGGGTTGAAAGTAAACCACATCCGCACGTTCGAACTGCCGGTTCCCATGCCACTAGTTTGTCCACTTGTTACATTTAGGTCCTAATACAAAGTGGCTCAAACAGGAGTTCCCATTAGTGGCGGACCCAGACCCGTACGGTGAGACGAGAGGGGGGATGACTACAAATAAACCGGGCGTGAACCATTATAAGAATTTTCAGGTGTTATGAAAAAAAAAAAAAGTATAAATTTTTTCATGTGCTATAATATAGGAAAAAGAGGGTCTCCAGCCACAATATCCTCATATCTTCAGATCTGGTGTCAAAGTTAATATAGGAAAAAGAGGGTATCCAGCCACAATATCCTCATATCTTCAGATCTGGTGTCAAAGTTAATATAGGAAAAAGAGGGTATCCAGCCACAATATCCTCGTGTCTTCAGATCTGGTGTCAAAGTAGCCTTTTTTTTTGGGGGGGGGGGTCAGCTGGTCACATTGCTCTGACTCATGTCTCAATCAGATGTTTCAACATGGTCACAATTTGTCCGGTTTCGCCAAAAGGTCCGCACTACACTGGAGACTTTATCAACAGACAGTACCAGCGGTGGTCGTGATCGGATCGCCTCTGTCAACATTTCATGTGTTGTTGTTGTCTTGGCGAGGCAGTGATTGCTCACGTGACTTTCGATGAGTTTGGCGCAGGGGAACTATGGGGAAAACAAGATCTTTACTAAAACTAATTTAGTAGAGTTTTGTGGAATTGGGTTCTCGTTCCGGACATTCCAACGACCGAGATTTAGCCGGCTATTATACCCGTTGTACTAATAGTTTACTTTTAAACAATAGCCGAATATAAAAACAGAATAATTTTGGCCAAAAAGTTTGGGTGCCGTAGTATTAACATTAACAGTTAAATTACACTCATTGCCCTAGAACAGTGGTTCCCAACCGGTGCTCCGCGTAGCACTTTGGGCTCCCCGTGCCATTGCCGAGGGGGGGGGGTTCGCGGCTCCTCCAGGAAGCTCCTAAATTTGTAAGACATAGGGTAGGCCTAAAAGACGCCACCGCTCAAATAGCAATGGATTCTAAATAGGGTTCCGCGAGCAAGACAGGTTGAGCATCACCGCGCGAGAATAAATGAACTGGGGAAACCCCGTTAAAAGTGAATGAAATAGATTGTGAAATAGATTTTGGACTTACACATAAAAAAAACAACAACAACAACAAAAACATTTAACCATGAAACATACATTTGTTATAAGGTAATAATAAAAAAAAATGCTCCAATGAGATCATACTTTTTTGTCTGCAGAATTCAGTACCATTTAATGTCAGTGACATAATTTTATGGTTACAATTTACAAATGATTGCGACCCTTAAATGCATTGGAAACGTGTATCGCTGATCAAATACCGCCATAAGAAACTGAATCAAATGTTCTATTTTTAGTCCACACGTGACCAAGGAAAAAAAACAAAAACAAAACGACCACAAAAAAAAAAAAAATGTACGCACCTTTGAGTGGAGAGTTGAGGGCCGCCTCCACCAAGCCGTCCAATAGCTGAGTGTTCGCGGGTTCTTGGCCCAGCCCACAGGCAAAGGCAGCCAAGGCATCTCCATGACGACCAAGTTCTTGAAGTGCCACGCCCTCTCGCAGATACGCCTGAAATAGATGGAGGTTATGCGATTCGGTTAGAGCAGACCATATTTGCCTCGGTGGCGAAACTGGATTGTTTGGGATTCTGGGATCTCGGGAGGTTTGGGGGGGGGGGGAGATCATTTTTAACATGATAAGACATGGACCAGTGAGATGTCAATCTAAAATGTAAGGACATGGTCCTGTGAGAGGTCATTCCGAAAGATTAAAGCATGTTCCGGTGGGTGGTCATCTTTAGGACACAGTCCTGTGAAAGGTCACTCTAACATGACTGAGGTCCGTTTGATGAGCAAAAAGATGAAGATTCACACACCTTCTAAACTCACTTTGCCATTTTGTAATCTTCATGTGACTTTTGGAGATGTTTCCAGTGATTCATTATTTTAAGTAAAGCTGACCACGGTTGTGAATAGATCAATCGCATATCTAGATCGGTGTCCCGGAGAAAGATATGACCTATTTTTTCCCTCTCCATAGCCCTGCTGATCCATACGATCCATAACTACAACCAGCGGTCAGTGAACAGGTCACTATCGTACAGACTTGCAACTAAAACCCACCTGATGTCGTCATCCCCCCCCCCCCCTATGTCCTCCCCCCCCCCCCCCCCGATCACCTCCTAATATCCTATTCTCCCAAGTCGTCAGCATCCAATACATCAAACGTCCCCTACAATGTGGACTCGTGGTGTGCATTACACACTAACATTATACAGTCCGAGCGGCTGTCGAGTGTTTGACAAAGATGTTAGCAGAAACGGGGGAAATCGCCATTAGCATAGTTCTGTGACGTACAGATAAGATCAGGATGTACAGCCGGATAACGGAGCATCCAAAATCTATTTTTTCAACGAACTTGTATTTCAAAGGTTCCGCATCAGTTTTCACCAGCCCCACCCCTCCCCTCATAGCTTTAACTGTCCATAATAAAATAGTAGCACTTTAGCAACCCTACGTGTATGGTATTGAGAAGCACTGCAAGTCATTGGGCCATGGTTTAAAAAAATATAAAAAAATATTATAAATTTAAAAATGGATTTAAAAAAAAACTGATTTGAATAATTATTCAGTGATGGAAGATTCTCAACCTTTTTACAAGTGTTGCCTTGAACTGCAAGGTCATCAAACTTTGGTGTAGTCAATTGAAAAAAAAAAAAATCACGCCTGACGTGACGTCAAAAGATCTTTTTTAATTGAAACGAAAATGTTCTTATTATTTGAGTCGGATGACTCCCACTCTCAAAAGTAGAGCTGCTGAACTTCCTGCTGTAATGCATACGTTTTAGGTAGGGGTCTTGAATTATGTCGAGATTGTAAAAAAAAAAATATTAAAAAATTAAAAAAATCAAATAAAATATGAATGCTTCCTTTAGTTCAAAGGTCAACCAAACATTATCATTGGTTCACAATGACAAAATCACTGACTATTGACGACACTCGCAAACAACGTGACGTGGAGCCCTAAATGGCGCCAAACGGAAAACACTCCACATCCTCGAAAACGTTGTATGTGGAGATGCTATGACATCACGGCACTGGTCGGTAGATCCAATGGATGTCGGATATAGGTGTCCCCCACCCCAAAACAAAAAAAAAAACCAAATCGTTTAAATCGAATGAGAGCCGCGTACTGGGCGGGTGTCTTTGCTGCCATCCACGACCGTCTAGTTCAAATGGGGTGGCGAGAAAAGTTCTGTCTAGGACTCCGTCTATATATTACTAGCATTTTGTCTTGTTCAAATTTGAGCATCTCACAAAAAAAAAATAAATAAATAAAATAACGTCACCGATACAAAACTACACAGCAGCAGCTACACAGTTAAACTCTACGGCAAATATACGTTCACAAACTACCCAGCAGCAGCTACACAGTTAATCTCTACGGCAAATAGACGTTCACAAACAAATATCAAAACCGATGGCGGACACACGACCTACGGCATGACATCATAGATTTGTTGTAGATGCTGTGAAGTAAGTTGAATAGCCAAGATGTGGTTTCGCTACGCCAGTGACTTGAAGTTTCAAAACCACTGATCAACATCAGTAAGATATATTGTAGTCATAGCTATACTCGGAAAACCATGCACTGTAACATCGCGAACTCCTCTGAAACATAGGAGCCAGAATGATCAATTCATTGATCGTGGGCCCTCAAAATATGAAGAAGAAGAAGGAACATTACTGCCAGATTCGAAATCTACCTTAATTTTTTTTCCCACGTTGGGACCCGCTGAATGTCATTTTTCTGGTAGAAACTGCATTTGGGCACTTTATAACCTTTTTATTTTTTTTTTCCCCCCCCCCCCCCCCCCCCCCAGGATATATCTTAAGGATCCGTGGATGTGCCACAGTAAATTCTGATTGTATTAATGGCGAAGGCAGGTCCGCGTGAATCATTAGGAAGCCGCTTGGCTGGTGGTTTGAGCATCTTAACGCCGGTTGGAAGTGTCCTAGCAGGCACTCGAGCCCCCGAGGAGTGCCGGGAGAGACGCCACACCTGGTGGGAGAACTTTTCTTTGATCACGATCATCACGGTGTGCACAGTGGCTCCACAATTGGGGGGAGGGGGGGGAGTGGGTCTCAAATCTGATACGGAAGTGGTGTGCAAAGCCATTTTCCGATTCACTTCTTTTTTTTAAAAAAAAGTCACATTTTCTCAAATAATTAAAATGAACTATAAATATAATATTTACTTTTTTAAACATGTATAGTTCATATTAATGGATTGTCAAAGTAATCGATAGAGAAGAGTTCATAAACAACCCTTAAAAAGTTTTCAGTTTTAATCCTTTATAAAATGTAATACCGAACAATTGGGGGAGGGGGAGGGGCGCTGAACTTTGACAAAACATGCATTATTCAAGTAACGCACTTCATAATAATCTCAATTACTCCCCCAACCTCCCAGGCCCGGAACCGCATATTTTTTTCACGCCCCTGAACTTAATTAATATTGTAGTCTCCCAGTCGCTTTGACACCGCATATTTATATAACACCAACTATTTCTGTAAAACAAAAGAAAACATAACGCACCAAACGCACTTGCGATATTATTAAGAATCTCATTTAGCGCAGTTATCGGGAATTTTATTTCCTGAGTGACATCTGGTGGCGTTAAAACAATTTTTTTTTTAAATATTTTTTTTTGGGGGGGGGGGGTGGTGGTTGGCGGTGACGCTGAAAATTTGATAGAATGTGTTGCCGTCGGCAACGAGTCTATAGCCAAGTTTCAGCTCGATAGGATGACGGGAAGTGGGTCAATTAGCCATCCAAAGATTTTTTTGCCTTTAAGACACGAACAAAAAGGATTTGAAAAGAGCAACGACCACTGGTTTGTTCAAGCTGCAGTAGTCTTTATCTTTTTTTTAAAAAGTCCATTAGCCCGATTGAGACACTCTTATTTGGTGTAGTTTTATTTTCTCCTTTCTTTATTAGCCCACTGGTCTGATTGAGAACCTCTGTGGTTGACTTGCCGTCCAAGTATTCTAGCGCCCGGACTGGAAAGGGCGTCACGAACAGCACCGACTTCTTACCCACCCTCTCGTCCGTGGACCAGAGCTAAAATGTCATCCCAAGATGACCCGGTAAATGAGGTGTTTGTTCAAAGCGAGGCCACTAATACCACACTGCCCGGCTTGAGGTGCACCACTACACCACAAAGTCATCAAGACAAACGTGAGGTTGGGTACGGGGCCCGGGTGTGTGTGTGTGGGGGGGGGGCGACGAGCGACAGAATGAAACAAGAAGGCCATCCCATGTTACAGGTATGTTTTTGAGTAATACAATGTTTAAAAAAAAATAATCAAATCCAAGAACTGTTGGAAACTTTACAGAGTAAGGTGGGGGAAATATTATCGTACATATTATCATTATGTCAGCAGGGTTGCATGTTAGGAGACACCCCCCCCCCCTCAGGGCCGTCTTAACATTATTGCAAAATAATGCACCGAGGCCCTATATTTCTCTCTAGCCTATTTAAGTAATGTAAGGAAAAGCATTTGGGGCCCGGCGTGGCCACGTGTTATGACCAGTGGTTCTTTCAGACAATTTCTCAATCTAGTAACCACCTCCCCCCCAAATGAATTGATTTTAAAATTGAAAAAACTAGTTCACAAAAACTCGGGAAAGCAATTTTCCCATGGCTTTAAAAAAAAAAAGAAAAAAAAAAGCAGTGGTTCTTAACCTGGGTTCGATCGAGCCCCAGGGGTTCGGTGAGTCAGTCTCAGGGGTTCGGCGGAGGTCCAAAAAAAGTCTGAAAAAAAATCATATCTCATTTTGCCTATTAAGAAGGGTTCGGTGAATGTGCATATGAAACTGGTGGGGTTCAGTACCTCCAAAAAGGTTAAGAACCTCTGGCCTTAAGATATTTTAATTTCCATAAACAATATTATACGCAGCTTATTGCCCTTAGAAGCCTGAGGACACATAGAAGCCTGAGGACACATATAAGCATGAGGCTCTGGCCAACTACCCACTGTGCCCATGCCTTAAGACGGCACTGGAACCCCCCGTCCCCCCCATCCCTACCCACCACCACCCCCGTCAGCCCTAGAATCACTTGGCAAACCCCCCTCGGTGGTCACGACTCAAAGTTTTGATCCTATAACTAATTTTTTTTTAAAAAAGCAAATACATTTTTATCTTTATTTTCAAACTTGAGAAAATTCGGTACACTTTCGGTCCACAGTAGTTGAATAATTTGGGGAGGGGGGGGGGAGCTGCTCTATTTTCACTAACATACAGTGTCAGGGATCCCTAAACTATCAACTAAACGCTTAAACTCAACACGGCTATTTTAGGGAGAATCTATACGAATCAACAGCGTGTATCTGTCTTTGCATCTGACTGAATAAATTTCAAGTATAATCGTTTTCCAAAATCTCATACTAAAAAACACAGCACACCGTGCAACTGTGAAAGCAATTTGACATCTCTGGTTGGCTGCGACTATTCGCACCCGGGTATCAGAAGTGAGAGGTTAGGATTCAAAAACTATATACAATAATAGTGTTGGGTTTGTAAGGCGAAATGAGGTATCAAATGAAAGATAATTGAATCGACCATATGTTTGTAAACTTACTTCTTCAGTTTAACTAAAATAAACTACCACAAATGAGATCCGAATGGGATTTAGTCTAAGGGGACCCGGGTACGCAAAGCCGCTACTCGGACCCGGGTCCCAAACAGATCACAAAGGTAGAGACCGGTCAATTTTGTAATTTTAAATTACAACAAACAAAAAAAAAAGTAAACGAAATGTTTGTTATGCTTTTTCTTGTACTTGATAGGTCGTTATTCAAATGTGTCGAAGATTCTAAACCAGCGGTTCTCAACCTGTGGCAGTGTGGGTCGTGACCCCTTTGGGGGTCGCGCAACCTTTTCCCAGGGGTCGCCTAAGACCATCGGAAAACACATATACTCAACAGTGGTGAAGTGGCAAAGAAAATAATTTTGTTGTTGGGGGGTCGCCACAACATGAGGAACTGTATTAAAGGGTCGCGGCATTAGAAAGGTTGAGAACCACTGTTTAAATGCAGTGTGTCGACGATCCAGAACTAAGCCGACACATTATTGAGCTGGTGCATGCCCCAGAATTCTTTTAGGAAGCGACTTACTTGAATTATTTAATAATTTAAGACTTTATCTAAGATTTTATTCTTAGTAACACCCGTTTAAAAAAATAAATAAATACAATTTTCAAGTCGCTCTCTAAAAAATGGTGTTGTTATAATGTGATCACACTGTCCCTGCCTGACCCATGAGATGTAGCACTGTCCCTGCCTGACCCATGAGATGTAGCACTGTCCCTGTCTGACCCATGAGATGTAGCACTGTCCCTGCCTGACCCATGAGATGTAACACTGTCCCTGCCTGACCCATGAGATGTAACACTGTCCCTGCATGACCCATGAGATGTAGCACTGTCCCTGTCTGACCCATGAGATGTAGCACTGTCGCTGGCTTCCTTGCGTCGCTTTGTGTGTCTAAACCTCAGTGGACGAACCCTGGCGTTGGTGGGAGATGTCAGGAGCAGAGGCTGTCTTTGAAACCCTCGGGTATACTAAATGTTCGATATGTACTCAGCAATCTAGGAAGACCGTAGATACTGTAGCAGCGGCGGAATCACAAGGTGGGCCACGTTACCTTACGAAGATAAAGATATACTGGGGAGGGGGAGGGGGGCATGTACCGGTATCGACATAAGCGCACTGCTCATATTTCTCACACCCCCCCCCCAACAGCAACTTTACTTTTTAAAATAATTTTATGCTCGCCGGTGTAGTAGTGGTCTGGACGCGCCCCTGGCCTGGACAGTGTTTAAAGAGAGATTAAAACAACTTGAAAGGTTTATAATCCAGGCATTAAAGCCTCGTAAGGCAAAGGACTAGGCATTTGAATGAACTAGATGTTGATCACAGGACTGGGCCTAATCCCTGTCGAGACGGGGGTTCGGATGGCAGACTTCGCGCGAGTGCTTTAATTATTTTGTGTTCTTGTAAATAAGGAGTTTTTTTTATTTGAATCGGGATGTGCCACGGGCTGAAATGTCCAACACTAAGAGATTGATTTTTTCAGGTGGGAAAAAAAAAAACATTAAAAAAACTTTTAAAATAACAATGAGACATTGAGTTCGCCGTGGATCGAGCCAGAAAACTGAATGCATATTGGATAATCTAAATCTTGCTCCCACGGATTCAAACTTTTAAATTTCAACATAGAAAGTTGAGGAACCCATTCCACGAGGAAACAAACACTTCCATCGACAGATGGGGACAAACACTTCCATCAACAGATGGGGACAAACACTTCCATCAACAGATGGGGACAAACACTTCCATCAACAGATGGGGACAAACACTTCGATCAACAGATGGGGACAAACACTTCCATCAACAGATGGGGACAAACACTTCCATCAACAGATGGGTGAAACACGTCCATAAACATATTAAATCTTACTACCGGTATGAGAGAAAAGATGTGCAGCAATAATAAGAAATAAATCCAACCCCCAAGACACAAAGCTATCGGCCTACAATCCTGAAATAAAAGGCCATGAAAATGTCAGGGGTCTAAGTGGGGTCCAGGGGGTCAGTGAATGTGATGAGTCTTTTCTGTGTGTGGTCCGGGCACTCAGTTATAGTTAATGGGTTCTGAGCATGGCACAGGGAGTCAGTGAATGTGATGAGTCTTTTCTGTGTGTGGTCCGGGCACTCAGTTATAGTGAAGGGGTCTGAGCGTGGCACAGGGAGTCAGTGACTCGAAGCCTAACAGATCTAACTGCGCACCGGAGACGCCACAAGAAGCCGGCGGCACAGATTTAGTGTTGACCTGCAGGTTCATCAAAAAAACAATCAAGTCGATTTACGCGTGTTTTTTTTGTTTTGGTTCCAACAATCACGATAAACCGATTTTTTTGTGCTGACAAACATTTTGTCGCTCCGATTCAAACAGCGGACATAGAGCAGAACATGTCATAAACAAGAACAAACAAATCGAGGAACGCCCGATTTAAAAAAGAAAATAAATGTTTTTTTCCACGAAGAAAACAACTTGACGCTGTTCTCAACTTTACAGTACGCTGGAAAAGGACAGCAAGACTCCCATGTCCCTCATCGTATTATTTTTCCTTCCACTTTCTATCTATGTTGATGTTTAAAAGTTGCAATCAAGAGAAGCAACATTTCTATTATCTAAAACCATTTGTCCGGATGGGTCTGTGGAAAGCACAAATATCTTAACTGATTTTTAAAAAAAATTAAACTTTTATAAATGTTTTTTGTTCTTTCTTTCACAAGAAATCCATTTCTTAGTATTGGACATTTCAACTTTAGAAATAGCCAGATTGTAGAAGGTGCTTGAGCTGCAGAAGGTGCTTGAGCTGTAGAAGGTGCTTGAGCTGCAGAAGGTGCTTGAGCTGTGGAAAGTGTTTTTCTGCCTCAAGATTACATTATTGAGGGAAAGCTGCAGTTGTGAGAAAAAGAAAATATATCCCGAACGACCTCCTCACTGCCCCCCCCCCCGCGCCTACCCGACATTGTGATGCTTTCCAGAAAGCGATATTTCGGACCCGGGGCCCTCTTAAGTCACATAGTATTGTTTCCTTGCTCTATGGGGACGGTGGCGAGGGTCATTCATTGCACGTCCCCTAAAAAAAAGATAACAAGTGGTGAGTGTGTGAAGGATCATGTTGTGGATCGCGTGGATTTTAAAATAACAGCCCACAGACACACGCAGACGACGAATAATTTTTGTACATTTTTTGTTTCACCTTCTATATCAGATTTTTAGAGTTTCTTGTTATTGGTTTTTACCGTCCTGTTCAGTCTGGTGCTGTTACCCACGGTCAAAGAAGGACCCCGGATGTTTACAGTATCTGCCCATGAGTCATTACGTAGGGTTCTGTAGTAAAGTGCTATCTGCTGTCCTCGACGGGCAGGCGGGAAATGGTTAAAAGCTCACAGCCTCTTGGACGAGTTAACCATTAAACACATTTCAAATATAGATTCTCAAATTTTCCCTACGTCCCACCCGCAGGAGTCTGCCAACCCACAGGCCGCGGAAGTCTCCCAACCCACAGGCTGCAGGAGCTTGCCGAGACAGAGCCTGCAGAAGTCTGCAAACCCACAGGCTGCAAGGTAGGTCAAGTTAGATTCACAGAGGGACAAAACAACTTGATGAAAAACAAAACCAATAAAAAATTAAAGGCGACCAGGTCGTTCATTTCCGGTCTGCTTGGCAATCGATTTGAATGGCTGTTTTTTTCTTCCTCTCACACTGGTGGCAGGTCGATAACATGTGATCATTTCTACAACCTTAAGAACAGTTTTAAACCAGATCCTTGTTTCGAGATGCGAAAAAAAAAAAGATCTAGACATGGGGGCGTGGGGATTAGCGGGTTGTTGGGGGGGGGCGCAGGCACCCCTACCCAGAAGCTTTATACATTATTTAGCTGCGTCCTCAAAAATTATTCCATCTAAGCTCAGAGCCGTCAACGCTTGCCAAAAGTGAATCGTCCAATCTCCCTATCATTTCAAGATTCAATCATTATGTGGTTTGTTATTTACGACTTAAGTTTGGTGCACCTGGTGCAAGCCGAGTCCATAAGACAACAGAGCTGCGCCATCGCCATGCATAACATGAACGAATCCAGTGCCGTGAATCGTGAGAAATCCTCCCTACCTCCATGGCATCTGGTTTTACTCCATCCACCATAACGACAGGGGGGGGGGGCGGTAAGGGTTAAAGCGAAAACAAGTCATTGGAAAAAAGTATAACGTTTTGCTAGGAAAAAAAAGTGACACACTCTTTTCAAAAGTAACCTTAATTTTATTTTCCATGTAAAATAATACAAATGTTTATTATAGATTAAAATATCAGTAAATGGAAGTAAGGGACGGCTCATTAAGACTGTGGTTCGATTCTCGCTTGGGATTAAACATCTGTGTGTTATTTGTGTACATATTATAATCACACAATAAATTCTACGGTGCATTGTTTTGACATGACTGTGACCTTTTTCTACCCCCCCCCCCCTTTTTTTTTGCAACCGGTAAAGTTGAGCCCAGGACATTGACACACACAGACACATCATTGTACAATGTTCTAGTGTGATACATTATATCGGTGTATTTTTTTGACATGACTCTGTACTTTTTTTACCCCCCCCCCCCTTTTTTTTTGCAACCGGTAAAGTTGAGCCCAGGACATTGACACACACAGACACATCATTGTACAATGTTCTAGTGTGATACATTATAGTGAATGTTCAATATTCTAGTGTGATACATTATAGTGTATGTTCAATGTTCTAGAGTGAAACAATATAGTGTATGTTCAATGTTCTAGTGTGATACATTATAGTGTATGTTCAATGTTCTAGTGTGAGCGTTGCATGATGGGACGAGATCAAGACGCGAATGTAGAGTAAATGAATTTTATTTCAAGGACGCACTCCATTGGCTCCAGACCATAAAGGGGCAATACGTAGTCGTTCTATGTGTACGACGTCACATCCGGTGAAAGCCTTCATATTTTATTGTCTTGTTTCATGTCAGAATATTGCTGTCTTATGCTGGTAGAAAAATCCGATACATAACAGACCTGTTTAACCTCAAACACTTAAAATCGTACAATAGCATCACAAAATCGTTCAATACGTTATAATTATAGTAAAAAAAAAAACCCCACACAGTATATAATACAATCTATACACCTCAAAATCGTACATTGTACACCAAAATCGTAAGAGTAAATAGGTCTGAGTCGTGCTATGGCTAGGATGGTGCCTAGAACATCCCAAAATATTAATAAATACATTCTATTTATAATATCTATTTGCCTTTTTTGAAAGTTTTACAGGAAATAAGAATCTGATGAAAAAAAAAAGAAGTTTTAAGAAAAAATAATTAACACCCAGACAAAGAACCGAATATATATAAAAATTAGAATATACTGCAACAGTTAGCTACTTTCAGAAGACTACAATGATCTCCAAGAACCATTCAATATATCACGAGAGAGCAAAACTATTCCCATATGCAACATATGTAAATCCCAATGGACCGGATCTATTTGTGAACGGATTCCAACATGTTTGATGGGCACACGTCACTTCCCTCGAGTACACACCAGTCACTCCCCCAAATCAATTGTCCAGCTGCCGGACAACAGCGTGCGTCAAGTTGTGGAGTGACTTTTGTGTACACGTGCCAAACTTCTAGAAACAACAAGTTTGCCCTTATTTGCTCGCGTGCCTCTCTCTCTGTCTCTCTCTCCACTGGTCAGTCCAGCTGGACAATGGGGACATTTACTGTGTTTCATTTCCAGACCCCCCCCGGGGGGGGGAGGCTCGTTTTTACCGCCTGTTGCCCTTGACAAACTTTCGCTTTCATCCATTAATGACCACAAACTTATCGGAACCGTTCAAATAACGTGACCGCGCCATTCCAACACATTGAACAATTCAACTTTTGATAACTTATACTAAGGGCTAGGAACATGTGAAAATACAATCGTTCTGATGATGCCGTCATTCTATGGTTATTTTATAGGACCAATAAAAAAATAATTATTAAATAATAAATGAAAAAAAACAAAAAACAAAAAAAAAACAACAACTAATCTCGGTTTTAACTTTGGAAACTGATTTAAAAAAACAAACTTCTGGCGAGGAAAAATGATTTTTCAAATGGCACTGATGACATTATAAACAACAACAAAAATAAATAATAATAATAATAATAATAATAAATAAATATAAAAAAAAAACAGGAAAAGTGCTCCACCAGTGTTTATATAAAAAAATTATTTGTCTATAAGTCTCAGTATATTGTATTTTATAAATCGAACAATTTTAGCGGCCCAAAATTTTGATGTGCATAGGGCCCTGAAATTCTCGCCAAGGCTCTACTTAGCCCTTTCATAGCACTGTTAATTTAAGGACCTCAGAGAAGGCAATTGGGGGCGGGGGGGG